>CAFUXE010000706.1:700210-784790 GCA_903364295.1 Serranus cabrilla
AAAAAAAAAAAAAACACCCAGAAAGCCTAATGAAAGAAAATGAAAAGCAACAGCTCTAAAAAGCTTAGTAATTAAATTGGACATTAATAAATGCATTAGCCTTATTTAGCCGCAACTTTGTGAGCAGCTTGGTTATGCTGATGTTATCTCAGTCATTAAAGCTAAATGTCACCTGGATCTTCGTTTCCAGGGATTGTGGGGAATGAATCAGCAGTGCATTTAAAGATCAACAACTTATAAGTCAAACTGAGGGTAGCGCAGGGTTCCTCCTGCTGCTTTTCACTCCAGCCATCTAATGTTGATGCACTTAAGTGAACAGGAAAGAGCAGTAGGGAAGCTCGGGTCAAATATAAAAATGTTGCGCTTTTATAAAAATCACAAGGAGACTCTTACGAAATGACAAGAGCCCTTTATGGAAATTAAACCCACCAAATGGAATATGTATTTGTAAAATCTTTGGTTTCAACATTATAACTTGCCAGAGGATAAATACTTAACTCTGATAGCTACAATTCAACTACCTGTCAAATAAAGCTCAATAGTGTGTTACAAACCTGCAGTTTAAGCCTCAGCAGTATACTTTCCCGCTAATAACCAGACGTTCTCTGGCTCTCTCTCTCACTGATGATGTATTGTTGAAATACATGCCAACAGTTTGGGAAAGTTACCACTTGAGAAGGTTAATTAACAAGTTTATCGATTCCTCGTCAAAGAGAGACGCTCTCTGATGCCTCCGTTAACACCTTTGTGTAAATGTTGTCTACCTTTTTCTACTCATGCTGAAAATGAGTTGGTTTTACAGTGACAGCCACGATACAATCAAACCACATGGCACAAGCAAAGGGCAGCAGTAACACAACTCCTCAGCCACCTACTCATCACCAGATGACTCTGATGTGGCATTGACACTTACTTCTCGCACTTCTTAGCATTTGTGTTTTCATGACATGTTGTGAGAAAAACAAATGCAAGTTTCCAGTACATTTGAACGAACAACTGCTCTTTTCTCCGTAACTTTAAACCCTTCAAATCTAAGTAAATAAATGCATAATAATAAATGGATCACCGTCTATTTATATAAGTCGTGTTCCAAGTTGAGTACATTTTGAGCATTTTTTTTTGTTGTAAAAAAGGAAGATGAATTAGGTGTGCTATCATTAACTGATTTGCCGCGAATCTTCGATGCTATATGCAGTTTAGCTTCATTAGAAGTTGGCAGTACACCTTATGCAAGGTAATCCACCAGGAAAAGAAAAGGCTGCAAAACAGAACCAACACGTCGTCTTGGCCTTTCAATTACGTGAAAGACATGGAGAGAGGTGTTTAGAAACTACTTTTAGTCGAACAACTTTGAATTTTTTATGCCGGTTAGTGGCCATGTTTCATGCTGTTCAGAGATGAATTAAATAATCTGTAAGGACAGTGAAAACAGCTGATCGGTCACGTCAGTTGAATGTTGATTACACTAGAACGGATTCATTAAAATGCATTTCTACATCTTGATTCTAAAAACTTTGTTGTGCAATTAGGAAGTATTTCCATAAAGCTTTTCTAATGCAATACTTTAAAGTGGGCGTAAAAGCATGTTTATAAAACCACGGCTGGTGACAATTGAACACTGAGCTAGAAATTCTGTGCTGGCTTTCAAACTCCCAGAATCTGTGAAAATAACTAAGGTCCAAATGGACCCACAACATAATTTACTCTTCTATCTCAAAGGTGCCTTTTTGGCAGTCTGTGTGTTTGTGTGCTGACAAAATAATAAAGAAAAGAGAAATACAGTGTGAACTAATATTTACACTTGTGAGTCCTCAATAGTCACCTATGAGTTGGAGCACATATGTGGTTTGGTGCCCTTGATTTCAGTTTGTTTGGCAATTCAATACCAGGAATTAAATGCCATCAAGTTTGCAACACTGTGTTCCATTTAGTTTGGTAAGTAAAAAAACAAAACAAAAAAATTCAATGGATCATATCTGCCAAAGCTCCGGAATTTGCCAAAAACATTCTGGGAATTCAAACAGTTTCTGCAGAATCATTAGTGCATCTTAAACACCGGATTAATCCGTTGTAATGATTCCTGTGAAAACATGGCTGATGCCCAGTTCTTAGCAGAGAAGCTACGTCAAATTAGTTTGTCTAAGAAAGTGAAAATCTCCCGTTTTCACTCCATGTGTGGTTACTGTGTTAATATTGTGTGCTTTGTTGCAGACTGGCAAACTCACAGCACTAATCAACAAATGACTCACTGTCTTAAGAGCTATTCAAATTAATTCTGGCAGCAGCCTCTGCCTGTGTGATTAACCTAACCACTCTGGGCAACTTCTTGGCCACTGTCACTAATCACTGGTGCCAAAAAAGTTGCCGCAAACTTAGAGTGATAAATGAGCTGAAATTCAACACAAATCCCAGTGCATATAAAATCTACTGGTAGGTTTGCTGTCTTTTTCGTTGTTGTTGTTGTTGATTGTTGACAATGCTGTGACGAAGTACATTTACTTGATTATTTTCCAAAACAAATTTCAGATTGCATCTTCACAACAAAACAGATAAGCATGATTGCTTTCGCATTTCGGCATCTTGCCTGTCAGTGCTGACGGAGGCTTTGGGGTCCTCCAGTGCTTACGTGAAGTGTTGCCGTAGCAACAGGCAGTAAGTAAGTAAGTAAGTGAGACCTTGTATGCATTCAGAATCAGGTGAGTGGAGTTTACCAACTGGGAAAAGTGAATGGGCCATCCCGATCGCTGCTTCCAATTTAGTTCGGTCCATTGGCTAAGAAAATATATGAAAGGTGAAGTTATCATGAGTTGATTTAATAACAATATATTTTACAGCCCAAGATAATCACAAAATAAAGCAAGCAGAGCTGTTATGGTGAACTACAAACATTTCACAGGTGAGCTACAGTGTAGTCATGATTTTCCACCTGATCGTGGTGATAGAAGCTGCTGGCTGGTGGTCTTATTACCATCTTATTTTCTATGCTGATTTGCCGGTTGACAAAAGCAGAATATGGATATCACACCATTAGGTGTTTAAAGGTGACATGCTCCTTCAGATTCCTCTCCCTGCAAACCCCCTTTTTTCTATTACATGGGTGTCATTACATTCATTTCTCACCAACGATAGCCTTCTATTAACAATGAGGAACGGCCATCAAGTGCTGTAAGCATTCGTTGGAGTGTACATGGTGTGACCCTTAGGTGCAGATTGTATGTGTATTTATTAATTCACAGATAAGGGTGGAGAGCGCTGCGCCTTCCCACCAGGATTCATTATTTTCTGTTCCGAACTCCTGCTGGTTATGATAATGTATCATGAATTTCCATAACAAAATATCAAGGTAGGCAGGAAAATCACTTCAACACAGCATGCAATTTAAATGTGCCATTTCGCAACCAATCATTCAGCGATGAAGTGTGGATGGTTACGGATAGGCACAGCCATCGCTGCAGGTTTACTGCAGGGCAGGTGGAGGGTAAAAGACAACATGTCAGGATGTTTTCATGTCCCCAGTGTTTGACTGTCATCCGTCCCTCTGCTTTGTCCTCGTTACACCCTTCAGTCTCATTAAAAGGTGAATAACTCACAATATATTCCTCAGAACTCATCAAAGCAGGATTTTCACTTATTTTTTACCCGCAAAACAGGGTGATTTATCCTTCTGACGCATACTCTTATGAAAACCATTAATAAATAGCATTCATAAACTCCATTAATAAATGGGATTCATTTAGCATGATTGTCAAACTGCCTGAGCCTGGCAGAGAGGTGCTAACAACTCAGACGAGCTGATAGAGATGATTAAAATGACACCAAACACCAATTTCAGGCTCTCCTGTCACAGAACGCCACAGCTTCGCCACGAGATAGGAACTCACAAAACACCTCATACTGCAATATACAGGAAGATTTTCTCATTCACTGTTAATTGGCTCATTTATTCCTGCGTGCAGTGAAAAAATAAAGGCGCAGAGATTAGGCAAACTTTGCTAACAAAGTTTTGGAGCTTGTCTGAGGCGAGCTGTCTGGATTGGAACAGACACCAACGTTAATGGAGAGAGGCTAAAGCGTCTGTAGACAGTCAATGCCACCCGTCCCTCTTGTCTCCAGGCTAAACGCCTCTTGTCACAGCTGACAACTTCTGCAATTGATTAAGTCAGTCTTGCTGACAGGAAGACACAAGGTCACAATTATGATGAATGCTCTGTTGATTCTTTTGATATTATTGAGACTTGGGGGAAGAAAAAAAAACACATTAATTTTCTTTTGTTGAGCTTATAATAATTAGATCGGTCAGTCAGGAAGCAATAATACTGTTGTTCACAATGATCTAAATTCATTTCTGTGAGATTCACTTGAATGAATCTCAAACATGCCACTGAACATTGCAACAACTTTTTTTCCCACTGTCTGTAGCCAAAGGAATGAAAATTCAATTTCTGGGACTGAATCAGTTTATTCATCGCACCATTCCACTGTGCATCTATCAGTTCACCAATCTATTAATGTAGCCTGTCAGATCGGAGCTTAGGTCCCTCTCACCTTCAGCATCTGAGCGCCTCGATATCTCCCATCTCTCAGCTCTTCACGGCTCAATACTCTCTGCTCTAATATATATGACCGATCCTTTCAGAAGCCAATTCAGAAGCTAACCACCACATTCCGGACTTCTATCGGAGCCTGATAACGTGAGGTTTGACCATCTGTCAGCGCTGTGACTGTTGGCTATAAACTTCACGCTCTGTCTTTTTATTCATCTGTTTCTCAGAGGAGAGATGCAGCCAGCGCCTGAGAGCCACAGGCGGAATCAGAGAGCAGAGAGAAATCAATTACTGCCTTTGCCTCTGCCTAAAACAAGCCGTGTCGGAGACCATCTACAAAAGGAGGACAAAAGGGGCCGGTGGCCCCTCAAACTCCCAAACCTCAGGAGACGGGGCGGGGAGCATCCTGTCACGAGCTCTGACACACAGCCATCACTGCCACCAGCACAAAATAGGCCCCTGTCACACCTCAAAATGGGATCCAGCCACTTCATGTGCAATCAGGCCTGCATCAGTGATTGATGACCACAAAGTGAAATATGAGGGAAGACAGCGGAGAAGTAGCTAAGGCAAAAAAGTGAAACCACTTTGAGTAGTAACCTTTCCAAAGCCCGTTCTACTTATAATCTCTAATACAACATGGTGAATCAAAAATGTGTGTGATTAAGACAACTGAGGGAACTTCGTGCGGTCAGGTTTTAAAGGCTTGTTTAAAGAAAAGGGAAAATAATACCACTTATCATAGCCAGAAACTATAAACAGAAATTATCCTTGAATGAATCGTGTGTGACAAACACTTCCATCAGGAAAAATAACCAAATTTAAGCTTAAAATAGTGTGATTTTATCAGAATAACTTAAACTTTATGGATCAATTTTGTCCCCAATTTTATTATAAAATTGTAAATAATTCAAATAAATTCAGCCTGCTTGTGTTATATTTTGTATTTATATAGTAGGCCGATACCCGTTGCACTGCACAATATCGTTTAGATTGCAGAGAAAAACAAGGCGCAGTGAGTAAACTGTGACAGGAGCTGCTTGGGGTTCAGAGGGTTAAACAGTGAAGTCTGATAGGATGCGTTATATGCTGGCGCAATAAAAAAAAATGATTATGGCTGTTTGTCTAGTATGTATGACCTGTCTCTCTGACATGACCAATCATATGTTTAATAATTTAAGCTAGAATACATTTACCTTGAGAAAGACACAGCCGCAGCCTATTTCTCTCCCTGATGGCCGATCATTCAGTTTCATCTTAGTGCGAATGACACCAGACATGACTCTAGAGCTGAGATTGACATTTATCAGCAAGTAGATTATTTTTCATGACAGGAAACTGTGCCATGAAAAGTGGTTCTTAGTTTGGCATTATATAAAACTGTGTGTTTATGTTTTGCCTCTATAAGTCCCTGAACTGCAGGTGAAACAGTGGAAGTTAACTGAAAAGAGAGAATATCATTTCACAACACTAATCTTTTTGCTGGAAAATCTCTTAAACTCTAACTCTTTTCCATATCATATTCCCATGAGGGATAATGAATACAAAGTGAGTGAATGTGAAGCCAGAATGCAGAACTATTTAAATAACACAAAAAAACCCATATTGAGAAGTGAATACCCTTATTCCACAGGTACTAGCGAGTCCTGATTGCTCCAGACATTTTGAATGATACCTAATTCCTGCAGCCACCTTCTACCTCTATAGGGCCAGAATGTGCTTTGAGGTGATGAGAGCTGAGCGGAGCCATCATCACTATAGTCCAGCCACTGAGATATGAACTCAATAACACACTGCTTTATTTTCTCTGGCCATTTGGTCCAAAACAGCTGGTGAGGCCAGAGACAAAACACAACATCTGGCAGGGGAGAGTTTGGCCCCGTCGTCACATCATGCATGCGTGTGTGTGTGTATGTGTGTCTGCTTTGGTATGTGTCGATGCAATAGAATGGATGTGCGTGCATGGTGTCTGCAGAGGAGACGTGTCACAAATCGCTGCTTCCATCCACACGCCAGGGACAGTGTGCCCATCAGCTTGGCATGATTATGGCCGTGAGAGAGGCTCTGATTGTGGGATGCTGGAGCGTGAAGCCACTGGAGAGGAACAGAGAAGGACGTGGCTGGGCCAAAGAGGAGCGATGGAAGAATGGATGGGAAGCCCAGCTGGCGGCTGCTTCTAATTGGGCTGAGCAGGTTTCCATGGCTGACCAGACCCATATGCAGCACGGATCTAAAGAGAGAGAGGGCCACAAGCAAAGTAGCGGGGCAGGCCAGGCTGTAGGGGTGGCGGAGGGGGGTGTAAGGCGGGCAGGCGGGCGAGAGGCTGGTCACACTCCAGCAGTCACAGCCTCTTTGTGACAGGGGGCAGAGAGAGCCAGCTGTCATCCCCCGACAGGAACACACACACTCCTCCATGTGTACTGATAACACAGGCTCAGTGAACACACAAAAACAGAAGCATAACAAAAAAGCCACTTATGAAACAACTACTTTAATCAAGGCATCCGGCGCTCACTGTGGGAGGGGATGAATCGGCCAAAAACACAGCGTGACAGACAGAAAGGGACCTGATGAGAAGAACCAGGGGGTATGGGTGTATTGAATTATTCCCGCCGGATATTTACTGCATGCCATTGGAAACAATTAGAAGTGATTAAAATGGAGGTGAACTGACAAGGGGAGTGTGGATTCTCCCACCGCCACCCCAGCTACCCCCCACTATGCCTGTTAGATGGGGGTGTTAGTGCGTGTCGTGCTCAGGGGGCGAATCGATTCACTTCACACTCTCGGCAGCATTAATTAATGATCTGTTCTCTGTATTGTACAGTGACTGGCTGTCACGCTATACTTTCTTTCCCCGAATCCACTCCATCCTTACTCGGCTAACTCTCCTGAGGCCTCTCCTTTTCTCGTACACTCCCTTTTCATTTTACAAAGACATAACACAACAACACGGATGCACTTAAACATAAACAACATAAACGCTGACACAAACAATAAATGTACCAATAAGGATTATAATATTAAAACAGAATATATGTTTGCATGGAACATAAATTCTTGGAGCGTCATTCATAGGCCTTTGTTTTTATTTATTTATTCCCTTTACAACCGAGCAGATGTCTGGAGGGCAGACCACAATCCAGTTTATAAGAAAAGAGAGGGGGAGAGGAGTAAGGTAGGAAGTCATATCTGATGTGCACCTATGGCTCACTGCTGCCCCCTACTGTGTGAACAACAGTACTCGACAAATATTGCACTACAGAGATTTATCCTCAAAGAAGCTGAAATACTGTCAGCAGGACAAAAAGTGTTGTTTTCGTAATATTTTCTCATAGCCTGAGGTCTCAAATATCATTTCTCTATGCGCAAATGTGTCAACACTTTGTGTGCACAAACTCATGCAAATTCTCAAAATGTGTCACAGCACTCCTCCGACTTGTCGTGTTTGTTCTGTTCGTTTGACAAATTTAGGAATTTTTAAATATCAATAACCCCTTGAACAATTTTACCTGTTACTCAAGAGGTCTGATTAAGTGAAACACATTTATTACGTTAGATTCATGCCCACTCCCACAGACAGGTCGGTGTGGGCAGGGAGTCAGAGCGATTGCTGTGACTGCGGAGTCTCCAGGGGCTGAGGGAGACAGTAAACTAAGCCATGAGAAAATTCAGATCACCTTGAATTTACATAAACAGCCTTCAAATGGCTGCGCAGAGGGTATAAGTGTTAGCCATCCAAGCCTGAATAACTCCCAGCCGCGGATTAGTATTGGGTTCACCCAGGTCATTTAACACTTAAGACAGTCTCCAGGGAGCCTATTCATGTTGGACAAATTGTTTTGCCTTTACGGCAGCTCCGCGCTGCACACGGTGTTAGTGGAGTTCTGAGGAGTAATTTGTCGCCTGTAGTGAGGGATACTTTGCACCCTGTTCCTTCCTTACAGAAATAGGGGCCACATCAAAAATACTAAATGGCAACAGGAGCAACACCAGCACCAATTACATGGAAATAGTCCCTGTCTAGGTTAAGGTCCCGAGGATGGGCTAAAGACACGAGGAATAATGAGCGAATACTTCTTTTGCTTAAAGCAGAACAGCCATCTCAGAGCACTCAAATGAAATATGGAACACAGAACTTTGTGAACCAGCATGAAAATACAGAAATGTTGCCATGGTGGACATAGATTGTCAAATTATGAAGGGAATCACAAGGTTATCAAGAAACCTAGAGTGTGTGTGTTTGTGTGACCTAGAGAAAATTGCTTTTGTTGGCTTGGAGTCAGACCCTGAAGAAGAGAGCACGAACAGGCATTTCTACTGCATGCTGCAGGTGGGAGTCACTCACGGGATCATGTAGCAGCTTTACAGCTATTTACACTGATGCATGCAAGACTTCTGCATTTGTGTTGTCATTAATTACTCCCCAAAAGTAGTCGTGTAGTCAATTAATCACAGGAGATATATTTTTTTCACCTGCTTGCAATTCATCTTACTGGTGTGTGATGGTGTTCCACAGTGCAGTATGAGAGGGAACAGCTAAGCCTGGTTTGATAAGTTTGATAAAAAAAAGAAAAAACCCTAAAGCCATCACTAGACGCTACTGTATGTTTTTTAATAACACAAAGAAATTTACCAACTATTCTTTTGTCTGCCTACTTTTAGGAGCTGCAATGATAAGTTGACTAAGAAATTATTGCAGAAAATGCTGTTTTCAGCCTGTAAAATATGAATTTCCTGCTTTTCTCTGTTTTATATCATAATAAACTGATAATCTTTGGGTTTTGAACTGACAAAATAAAACAATCAAAGATAGCACCTTGGACTTCCAGACACGGGTGTTTTTTCACAATTATTGGACATTTTAAAGACCATATGAACAATTGATTAATCAAGAAAATAATTAGCAGTTTAATCGAAAATGTTTTGTTGCAGCCCGACTACGGTAAGCAGGTGTAGCTTTAGATGGTTCTGCATAGCACTGATACTTCTGGTACTTTAGGGCGGTCTAGGCTTGGGACTTGCAGCTAGTTTCTTTCTGCCTCTTGCTCTTGCTGCATGGCTGCTGCTTAATCGCCCCACATTGCATGACAAGTACATATTGTCAACTACCCACAGCGACCCCAGCTGCCTGGCCACATATCACTGCCCTGTGCTTTAAATGAAACAATCCATCTACAGCAATGCAGTGTCGACTGGTTTAGATACTCGACTGTGAAATCCCAAATTCACACTCGTAAAGGACATCTGAGAGGATAAAGAGAAGTCCAATGATCCAACTTCTCAAACATGTTATACTACTTGCTTTTCAGTGACTCCCATAAGATGTCAAAGCATACTTTGGTCTTACTTGCATCAGGTGAACCAGCACTACTTCTGGTCCAAAGCAGTGATTATTATCTCTGCAGAAAAGCAATTGGAACAAAATGCATCCCCAACTGAATACAGTATGACTGTAAAATAGATTTGTTGCTTACTAATTATGCACTTCCCATGCAATTTATAACACAGCAATACCTCCAGTAACACTTAACTTCTGGAGCTTGATTAATGGCACCATGCTGGAAGCCTCGAAATAGGAGGTGTGGAGAAGGAGCTCAACATCGGCAGCATCAGCAGTCTGGACCGGCTCCTTCTGTCACCGCTCTCGCCTGCTTCACATAAAAGTAAAATGCAGCAGGTTTGGAAAACAGCCTTGTCCTGTTTGTCAGAGGGCTTGTCGTAAATGTCGTGCTTGTCGAGGCCCAGAGGAGAAAGCTGCGGTGATAGCACTCATCACCACCATGGCACTTCATCTGCTGGTGCCAGCCAAAGGTATTGCAAAGATTGTTTCAGAGAGCGCTAATTTGTAGCACTGCAAGGTGATAAGCCTCAGCGAGTTTGATTTTTTTCAGTCCTACTGCACAAATGATTGTGCTACATCAGCAGTGCTTTGATAGGGCTGTTGATCAATAGCAATTATGAATGATTACTTTGGCTTGAACTGGCTTGTGCGTTCATAAGTCAGTTTATAAATCGGTTATGTCTTCTGCTTCGGTACAAAATTTCAAAGTAATTCACCTGCTCAGCGATGGAGGACGGTGCTACAGTACAAGCAAACAATCTGCATCACAAGGCATTTTGTCAAGCTAAGTGACAAACTACTATTATTACAGTAAATTGCATTTGTGATACATTGCCTCTGTTTCTGTTGGATCACTAATTAAGTAGCTTATTCATCTTTATGGTTGTATTATTTGTTTCAATTACTGGCCTCCATAAGCAATGAGATTCATCAGTGTTGTGATTTTTTGGTTGAAGGTTGATTACTTATGACCCTTAATGATAAATACTTTTTTGTATACTGTTGGAACATGCAGTTTAGGTACCAACCTGAGCACACACGGTCTGATTTCGCCTATCAGTCTGATGACAATTTAGCCTCTGGGGGCAACAGCTAATATTTCTGGTTTCCAGTAGATACCAAGATAACAGATATCCTGTCCAAGACTTCTTCTTCTTTCTGCACCAGTCATTATTCTATTTGCAACTGGTAACCAGCTGCAAACACCTAAACATGCACACCAAAATACATGTATTTGAATGCATTAGTTGCTATGGTGATATTTACATATTACTGTGACAGTCAGAGCTGGAACCAGACAATGCTGCACATACACTGGTGTGGTTGTGCAAGGGCGTTTGTTGTAGAGAAGATGGAATCACAAATAAAGAGATTTGACTCCGGGGTGAAAAGTTCAACCAACCCCTCAACATATTAAAAAAACTCATTATTAAGACTTAAAACTGCATAGAATTTTAAAAAAACAGAATCCGACTAAAACTGGCAACCATATTTTTAGCTTCAGCAAGCAAAAGCTGATGCCTCGTTGGATGTCTGGCAACAATTTTTAAAGTTAGTGTTTGCATTTCAGCCACAGCGCTCCACTTCTTTTGCTTGCCACATAAACTGTTTACCTGCATTCGACCAATCAACTCAATTGTAATTGGCCAAAAAGAAACCAGAGTGCTTCCCATGCCAAAATCTTGTCCCATTGCCCACAGATTCTGCATTCATAATAATCAGATGATTTTAGATATCATCTCTACAACAACACTGCTGTGACTTCTTGTTGACGCCCCCTCTTCATCAAATACACAGTTGGTTTAATTTTTTGTGATTTTCACAGAATTTATCACATCAGAACAGATGTGTGAATCACATCGCTTAAGAATGATGTGAGGCATTCACACTTGCTGTTTCTCAGTGTTATTTTAGAATGGGACCAGCTGAACCTGAGGCACAAAAGCAGGAAAAATAACGAGCATTCTCGATTTGAAGCCAGCACATATTGTGAGCATGCTTAGGATTCACCTGGTCACACAGACAGCCCGGTGTTAACTTCCTGCTTCCACTCTCAGATGTAGAGTAACAGTGGAAACTATGAGGAGTGAAGAAGCGATAGAAAAGAGGACTACTCAGACTATTCTTATGGACAATTTACTAATCTAATTTAACGGTGCTCCACTGGCTTTAGCCCCAATTGAATCAGCATTAGCATGGCGATGGCACAATCATTTGCTTCATAATGAAGTGAGAAGTTGAACCCAGCTGCTACTAAAATAGAAGTGTGCCAGAGTCTTTCTAAATGAACCATGCTGACATGAGGTGCATATACAAGTAGCAACACAATCCGACTATCAGCCATACTGATCAAGTCCCTCAGCCTGTTTACAATGAGCTCACTTTTTCACTGGACCCCCATAAATAAGTCAGCTCGAGGTTTCCTGAAGGGCACAGAACCACAAAATGTGAACATATTTCAAGGCATCCTACAAAAGAAGTCAAATACATTAACACTTCAAAAGGAAAGCATTTTATGAACGTTGTAAACCAACATAATTCAGTGAACCAAACACTGTATGGGTCTTCTTTATAGAATATGCTGTCTTTAACTCCTTTACAAGTTTATTCGGTGGAATACGTGGAAAGCTTTTCGGTTAAGCACTACTCATGAATATTTCAAGTTCCATCTCTTTTTCTAACTTTTATGAGAGTCTTAAGAAAATCATGTAAAAGCACATCCACTCAGAGTAGCTACTCTTCTGTGCTGCACAGTCCCTCCATCTCCTTTTATTACAACATAATTATAAATACTTCTCAGGTCTCAAAGGACTGCAGTGCCCTGGCAGCGGCACAAACATGAACTGGGCTGCGTTTTCAAGGTGTTCGCTTGTAAGAAGCACATTCAATTTATGAATAAAAGAATTACAGAAGCAGCCACACAGGCAAGATGAAAGCCAATTAGCAGTGAGTGTCGCTGAAACTAACTTTCTATGTCAGTTTTTAAAACAAAATTAGGTAATTAACAGACCTGTACCCACAAGCAATGTAAAACAGTGATATGGGTGAATATCTTACTAAACTTAGTCAAAGTTCTATAATAAAGAACATTTAATTTCTAAGTCTGCCTTTTTCTGTTTGCAAGTTTCAAAACTTCTTCTTCAGCTCCTTCCTATTTACACATTTTTCCATCTTCAACATTTAATCCATCAGAAATTAAAATGTTTTTAAATCATAAAATCATAAAAGCTGTTGTTACCATTACCCATCTGAGCCAATCATTTGCTAATTTCCCTTCTACATCATAAATTGATCAAATTATACATTTGTAATCAAAAGCAGATAATAATACAGATAATAAAAGAAAATTGCAGTAAGTAAGTAAGTTGCAATAATAAAAAATCTTAGTGATGTATATCCCAGAAAAACATGGCAGGTATATCACAATCAGCAGCTCCTGTGTAACATCATCTCAGGCTTACACACACTGAGGCACCAACAGCCGATCAAACCCGCCAGCATCAAAACTTTATCCACAGCCAGTGCAGTGATGGCCAAGCCTGGGCTTTCATGTGGTGGACAGATTAAGGCATTTTTCTCTACAATCAGTCTGCAGCATGACTCCAATATTGTTGCCCCTATACACAGCAACAGACAGCCTCCAGTACCCATTTCACAAAAATCTAAAGACTATAATGACTATCTTTAAAGAATGGATGAATGCTGTCATTGTCATTAAGGAGGTCCTTCCCAGGCTGACATACAGGTAGGTTAAAACAATTTAGGATAATGTACACAACTCTACAAAACATATTTTAAGACATTTTAATGTGGAATTTTTACATATTATAATGGAGCTAATCTGGAGATTAAAGGCTTACTCACAGATTGTTAAAAACAAAAAAAAATTGTGTACGTGTACATTTTAAATGGCTACTTCAGATTTTTTTAAAGTCATTCTTCACCTAAATTTCTAGGACAATAAAATTTCAAATATTCATACCTTGTTTAGATACTAGAATTGCCAAAGGACTGTTAGCAATGACAGAAAGACAGGCTCTTATGGAAGTGCCGGGTACAGTCACAATCAACAGATGGTGAGCACTGCCTCTTCCCCCCCAGGGCAACAGTAAAATTGAGCCTGTGAAATCTGTCACAATCCATGGTGGTAAATGTCTCGCAGTTCCTGCAAATGCTAATGAAGCTCATGTGAGGTCCAAAACTGAGCAGGGGTGGGCAGAGAGAGACGGAGTCCAATTTAAAAATGACACTGTGTGACAAACCCATCCTTCTAGAAGCCAGAGAGTTTTCTCTGGCCAGTGGACAGACACTCACAAATGAGCGCCGCTCAAAGATGCCAGTGACATTCAGGTCGCCATTGTGTCCGTCTCCTTTGAGACTCACCCCCAACACGTTCCGTCAGAGGCCTGGATAAAACCTGTGATTGCTGGCAAACACTGGCCTTCATTAGATGGGAGTTTAGCAATGAAGTTAATTACGTTCTGCTGATTTTGAGTGAAATTAATTTAAAACAGTGGGGATGCAGATACTGGATATTCAAAAAGACCTCCTCTCAGCTGGAATTTAACTTGAAAAAGTGTCCTTGACATAAAGCCTTCAAAAAGAGAGCACTGGTGTGACTTTGGTTTTTATCTACTAATGAACATATCCAGAAACCCTACTGCTTCACATCACACACTGCACTCTTTAATGATTGGCAACAATGTTTCAGTCATGACTTCAAAAGTTTCACATCTACGCAGAAAAGTTGGTTTAATAAAAACAACGTACACCAAACCTGAATTGAGATGGGTATTTCTAAATGCAACGCTCCAAATATGCAAGACACATCTACAGGTACCTACTGTTTACTTGCACAAATCGCAAATCCATGGGTTGGAGCAGATAATCTTTTTATTAAAATGTTATGTAGCGTGAAAAGCAGAGAACCATTAGTACGGTATGTAAGCTTAAATTGGTAATTGGTGCAGCTGAGTGTAGCAGCAGCATAGAGCAAAGAGCAGGAGATCAGCAGTTTATATGTAAGCGAGGTACATAGAGAAAATGTCTATTATGAATCCAAAGCTATAATGACTTCACCATGTACTGATTATGTGAATGTGCAGGACAACAATGTTTAAATCTCTTAAACTAACAATATCATCCTCCTCTAGAGCCCTCAGCTTGTATCATAGCCTCTATATACAATGCACACATCCCACCACTATATAGAGAGCAATATAATGCATGTTCCCATCAACCAAATGAAAGTGAGCTCAGCAACCATAAGAACATGCAGTAACCTTATTCACACTGAATATACCACTATGGATATTGCACATAGCCAGCAAGCAGCTTGGGACTCAAGAGAAGAAACTTGCAGAAAATGGCAAACTTTTAAAATGCTTAAAAGCGCTTAAAATGGTCTTATTATACTGTTAATTGATTCATTGTCTGTTGGGTGTGCTCCCAATTATTGTGAATCCCTCACAGGTGTGTTTGTCAAGTGACTATGCCATGTGATTTCCTATTTAAGCTGCACCTGCTCCAAATAAACAGTTGATTGACTGCTCTCACTGCATCCAGGCTCACAGCATGTTTATTTCCTTCAAGAAAGAATGTTTGGCCGGTATCTGTTCAAGCTTTGTTTAACAGGTTATGGGCCCAGGTGCGTTGGCGTTTGTGCAGATACGGCGTGACTAGCCACTGCAAGACAATTTGTATGCAGGTTTGGAGTGCTAGCACCATGAGTGAAAGGACAAGCTCATGTTGGTCTCGTCTTGTGTTCGACGGAGACGAAAAGAACTATGAACTGTGGGAGACAAAGTTTTTGGGCCATCTGCGGTTGCAGAAATTGAAGGACACAATTTTAAATGGGCCCGCCGAGGGTGCGGATGCAGACGCACTGATTGAGGATGCAGCAAAGAATGCTGAAGCATATGCTGAACTGATCCAATTCCTCGATGACAAAAGTTTGTCCCTGGTCATGCGAGAGGCTGCGGATGACCGGCGTGGAGCACTCAAGATTTTGCAGGACTATTATGCTGGCAAGGGTAAGCCCCGCATCGTGAGTCTCTAGTTTCTGTTAATACATTTAGTAGTTTAGTTTGTCCAAAAATGATAGAAATACACCATATTATGAGATGTAAAAAAAATTGAAAGTCATATTATAGTATGTTGATTTTTTTCAAAAATGGCAACATTTTTAAATGCTCAAAAATGCTTAAAATTGTCTTATTATACTCTGTTGATACATTTAGTAGTTTAGTTTGTCCAAAAATGACAGAAATACACCATATTATGAGATGTCAAAAATTTGTTGAGCTAAAACATTTCTTAATAACTGAGCATCAAAGATTAGTATTTTAGTAGTTTCTGCAGCTTCAGTCCAATCTTCTTTCTCTGTCCAGTCTTGTGAGTTTTCAACTGGGAAGATGGTCCAGAGGGGAAGGACTCCGACCGGAGAGCAGTAGACATGGGTTCAACTCCTGCCCTCTGAGGTAAGGCACTCAGTGTGTGTGTGGATGGGTGTGTGCATCTCAACTTGCGAATTTTAATGGGTCAATTTCTACTTGAGAATTTCCGTACGTCGAATTTCTGTTTCAACTTGCAAATTTCCATACATAAGATTTGAACTCCTCAACTTCCGCCATCACTGGACCAAGACCAGCAACAGAGAGAACATGTAAGTAAGTCCATGTGAGCCCAAAGGTTTGAGCCAGCTAAGTTAGCTAGCTCAAGGTCACTTTGTCTGCTATTTTTTTTTTTTATTCATCACTTTCCTCTATCTTTAAAATTGCCTTATTATACTCCGTTGATACATGTAGTAGTATAGTTTGTCCCTAAATGACAGAAAAGCATCCTATTATGAAATGTCCAAAAACTGAAAAAAAGTCATACTATAGCATGTCGATTTCTTGCCATGAAAAGGTCATCAAATTTTAAAATGCCCCAAATTCATAGGATAGCTTGATTAGTCTGTTGAGACATGTTATGGTATAATTTTTTGAAAAAGGGACAGAAAACACAATTTTATGAGCTTTCCAAAAAATGGAAAAATGTGTATGTCGATTTTTGTCAAAAATGGCACATTTTTAAAAACACTGTTTTCTTCAATGTTAATAAGGATACAATCTTATGCAGAGATGAACTTATAACAATTTTAACGCAAATTGTTTTCTTCCTCCTAGGATGGGCGTAACTGAAAATAATTGAGAAGCACTGCACTAAACCGACTTTTTTCAGAACATATATTGCAATGCTTGGAGTGATATTGAAATGGGGTTAGTTATTTCTTTTATTGTATATTTATGTACATTTATTTTATTTCCTCCGTTTTAATGTCTAGAATTGGTAAATAAAGTGATATATTGTATGTATAAAAAAATAATAATGTTAAAAATGCTTTAATAAAGTTTTTTGTATGGTGCATAATTCACATCTAAGACAGTTTATTTTTCAACTCTTGAAATCTTAATGAGCTCACAAATCCATATTGTTTTGGTCGGGCTCTGATTATACTGTTGGAGCATCGTAAACATCAGACAACGGACGTCTTTCATGGAGGACAAAGCACAGGTGTGTTTACTGACTCACTTTATTGCACATCATCAGTGTCATTTGATACACCTGCTTATTCTGAAACACCCAAGTCGAAAACAAGGTCTAAAAATTTCCATAAACATATACAATACCAACCTGTACTTAACTGTCAGTGTCACAAAAGGAAAGTCACAACGCCATCTCCCCCATCTCATAGCTGAAGGCGTTACAGCACCACAGAAGCTCATTAACACTGTGAAGAACACTGAAATGTGTAGCTACAAACACCTCAAGCTAGCTCTTAACAGCCATTGCATTAGCACACCGGTACCACAGAGCCAAGAATAAACATGTTAGCAAAAACTGCAAGTACTTAGCTTGTTGAAGTGAGGTAGTGCACTCCTGGCATCTCAAGGGAGAAAGAAATGACAGCTGTGGTCACACATCCAATGTATGCATTAGTGGCCTACAGGTATCATAAAACAGCGATTTGTACGACTGCATGTCAATAGTAGCAGGAGTTTTTAGTTGTTTCTGCAGAGTTTACAGTTGACTGACCGAAGAGGCTTACAAACACCGTCTGATTATGAAGGGTGCGTTGGATATACGTTGCAACTAGTGAATTATTTCACGTGAATGTAGCAGTGCACAGTGGTGCAACAAGTATTAAAACGGAAAAGTACTAATACCACGCTGTGATATTACTCAACTACAAGTAAAAGTCCTTGCATTTGTTGGGATTAATGGTGGTGGTGTTATGCCTCAAAGGGGGTTGCACCATAAGTTTATAAAAAGCGTATCAGATGGCTATCAATATTATTAATAATTATCATTAATGATTGTTAATTATGAAAAATTATGACTTGATTTACTCTTAGTCACCTCGAGATGGGGCATCTATATATATCAGTCTCATAAAGTTGCTAAATTGTTAATTTGGAATCTTAATTAATCATTAATTTAATAATTATAATAACACAGTTAATGTGTATTGTATTGGAATTGTTGTGCCAAAGCAGATTAAAGTTAGTAAGGAAGGCCTGGTGTTGCTATAACAAGACTAACATTCATCTTTACATGGCATGGCTAAACAATTACTTGACAATATAACACAATTAAACCACACATCAAATAACATCTGGAATTTGTGCTTAGCCCTTGTTGCTTGCTTCTAGCTTAGCTACGCCCAGTACGTTACCACAGTTCATGGATGAGATTCGTGGAGGAAGACGTGGAAGCTTAGAGAATCCCTTTTCCTGGTTCAGGCCTGGCGGTCTCCAAGTTGAAGGCTGCTGTTGAAGCTGGAGCTGAAGTCCTTTGTCAGGTCTTTGGCTGTTGTGGTGAAAGCTTGAGTTCAGAAAGTCTGACGCATTGAGCGGTCAGAGGACTTTATCCTTTGAGGAGAAATTCTGATGCATTTGAGCAGTCAGAAGAGTTTGTCTCTGGTTTGTTCCTTGAGGAGAAGCCAGCTCTACTGTGTGTCTGTGTCCTAACAGCAGGAGGTCGCTGGAGGGAAGCTGGAGCGGGGGCTGGGACACCTGGTGAGAGGCCTTGTGCCTTCACTGCAGGTCCAACTCCCAAGGAGAAGAGTTAGGAGAGGAAGGGTCAAGAGAGCAAGAGAATGAGTCCAGGTCAGTTGTCACCTTTATAGGACTCTGTGACATCACACATACCTCTGCATAAGGAAAGCAGCGTTCTAATTTTCTAAAAATGGCTAATTTGAACTTCTTTTATACTGTTTTTATGGTTTTTATGTTAAAACTTGACCCAATAAGTAACTAAAGCTGTCAGCTAAATGTATTGGAGTAAAAAGTACAATATTTGTCTCAAAATGAAAAGTAAAGTACAAGTACCTCAGAATTGTACTGTACAGTGCTTGAGTAAAAGTACTTGAACTAGGGAATAGTTCACTTCATTTGTTTGGTTGCCACTCTATATTCTCCAAGAGACCTAATGAAAAACCACAAAATGTATGTATTCTGTTCTAGCAGCACCATTGTTAGTTTACATCCTTGATTTTTTAAAAGTGGGACACAGAGAAATGTAATAAAAACAGAATGCAATGATTTTCAAATATAACCTGTTTCCATTTGCAGACAGTACAAAGTAAATATTTATTGTTCTTACTGATTAAGTCTTGTTTTTTGTTCATAAACTGCTATTCTGAACTTGATGCTTTCATTTAGTTAATTAGGCTCTGAGCCGACACAGCGTCCCCACAAAATAGATAAATAATAAATGACTGCATCAGTGTGGAGTGGTTCAAGTTAACTAAAATTATAAATGGTTGGTTTTCAGTTTACAGCATTTGCACTTCAGTATTTGATCCAAGGCACATGGCACACATTGTCATTATCTACACAGGTGTTTGTCTTTGCGATATAGGGCAAGCTCACCACCAGCATTATAAATGTTTTTTGCTGATCTGCTGGCCTCTTTTCCAAAAGCCCCTACCAGGTTTAATTGGGAAGTCAGTTTCTCTGAAAAATGTGTCCTTGGCTTAACAAGATGGGTTTTCTTTTTAGTCTAGAGTGAAGCCTAATTGGTAACCAGAAACATACAGGCCAAGAAAAAAAGAGTACAGGGTGGTTTTATGTTTTCCAGTCCAAAACTGATTTGATTTGAAAACTATATTCATCAGGAACAATTTACAGCCAAGCAGTAGGTTGTGGGTTAGCCTTAAAAACCTTAAAAGAGAACAAATAAGTAGAGAATTGAATTTTTGTGGATGCTATTGGCAGGCACAACGATCAGGATTGACGTAAAAAATATTTATCCCATCAACAGCTAAGCGATGAGAGAAGTGACTGGGTCACGTTCAGATGCTTCCAAAGGAGGAGGTAAACAAATTATCCTGTTATGTGCTGTCAATGACTGTGCGTATTAGGGCCGGAGAACCCAGTGGGAAATCATAGAGTAATGATTAGAGATTCTGAGCCTGCCAGTGGGTATGTGTATCTGCTGTCTGAGCACTTCCCCTTAACCAGTCTGTGCCTGACAAGAGCTCCTGTCTACTTCAGACACAAGCCAGCCAGTGAACGTATGGGATAGGAGATCTGCTGATAGTGGTTTCCTATTCAAACAGAGACATACATTCCTGAATTTAAATTTTCACAGTTGTTGAGAAATAATTCCCTGGTGGCATTAAATATTACTCAACCTTTTGATTCAAATTCCCATATAGCACACTGAAGGTGTCACATACGGTACAGGGGAGGCGGACAGGTTAGTGGGATGTAAGCCAACTGCCTCAAGAATGAACAAAGTCACCAGCCCACATTCAATATGGCATGTTCAGAACAATTTCCTCAAGATTACTTCTCAATCCCTTATATTTGGAGACTGTCTCCCCAAAATAACTGCATGTGCTGTTTATAGTTAGCAGCTACCTCTTGTGGCCGTATAAAGAAGATTAAAGAACAATACTACTTTACATCACCTACATGGCTTGCAGTTTTTTTCTTTTTCTACACTTAACCAAATGCTTATTTTTCCCTAAATTTAAGCAAGTAGTTTTTTGCATAACCTAACCTTCATAAAGGACTGAAGGAATATTTGAAACTACTGTTTCACAACGGTAATGTGTTTAAATTGGTGCCCGTTCGGTTGAGGTTTTGGGATATGTTGATCTCCTACCAGCAGTTGTGTTGCCGTTTTTAAAAATGCTCCAATTTGTTTCTTATTTTGAGGAAGGAACATGCGCCGTGTGTGGTCATAGGGGTTGGAGGACTTGTTGAATGTTTTATGACACTTGGTGCTGGGTTCTTCCTATTGTTATCAAGCTTAGGTGCAGCAGTCCCTCAGCAGAATAAATGTTGAATCAATGTGGAGAGTACTAGTTCTTTAGCTAGTTTTGGCTTTGAGCTTTATGTATATTCTATATTTATTATCTGTTCTCATTTTTTTCCTCATTTTGTACACAGATAGGGAACAATAATGGTGAAATTATGTGATAGTACATATTTTTTTATTTAAAATCGGTTTTCTCGGTCGATGACCCCTGAGGCCCCATCACACACAACTCGTTGCGTTGTAAATCAAAAGGTTCAGCTGGCCATCTAGAAGTGTTTTCCTGTCAAAAGACTGGTACAATTTATGATCTTACCTGCAGACGGACGTTCTCTTATTCTTCCATTTATATTAAACGAGACTAATTCAATGGGAGGTTAAGATTTGTCCTCTTTTTGCGTTTCAGTCACAGGAAGGTGTAATACACAGGAGATGGTTTGAATACTAATTAGTGTCTCAAGCAGAAGAGAGAAAAACAACCCTTTCACATCCCAGAGCTTTTATTCTGCCTCAAACATCACTGCTTCGAGGTGTGATGTGTTTCTTCGTTCAAGGCCAAATCTCCATCCCTCATGCTGGAGCAGACAAGAGGACTGATTGCACGATATTGCCCCTGTAATTTTCCATGCTGGATGGGGTCACTCAGTGAAGACAAGGAGTAAACAGTCTTTAGCTGACTCTAACTCTTAAGATGTGAATCAGACTCAACTTCTTTCTCAGAGATGCAGCATGATCCACCTATTCAAAATTTATAGCAGTCCTCATACAATGAACCAGTCTGGTCCTGGAGTGAGACCGTGTTGACTGGCAGGGATAAACCCAATGAGCAATTGTGCAGGTTGTGAATGTGCAGAGAAGTTTCACCTTGACCTCAGATAATGAGAGTGTATCTTTCCAGTGGACAAGTTCGATGCCAACAGTAGAATACAGATGCATGCAAAGTCCTCGACAGTGAGAAAGAGGCTGAAAGTAAAAAAAATAAATAAATAAATAAATAGGAGCCTTTGAGAAAGCGAGGAAAAGAGAGAAAGCCTGACAGATATGATAGGAAAACAAAATATTAGACATTAGAGAAAGCAATGAAATGCATCAGACTGAATTCTTTGTTTTCCCAAGTTAAAAGCTCAACTATCAGAGCTTATCTGCATTCTAAGTGGTAAACAAAACTCAGGAGCAGCCGTGGATTTTCCTTCCTTTTATTTTTTACAAACATAATCATCTATTTTTATATAAAACATCTGAAATTTGCAACAACTTGACATACACATATATAACGAACCATGACAGTGAGCTAATTTGGTTGGTTTTGTAATAAAATACTTAAAATATAACAATGCCCATGACACAAATGAAACAGATACAAACATGTTTTTAATCCTCATTGTTGAACCCCTAATTATTTAAAACATCCCACATTAAACTGACAACCTCTTTGACAAGAAATAATAATAGGGAGCTAATGGTTAAAGAACAATAGAAATGCAAGAACAAAGAAATTCAAGGTTTTTAAAGATAAAAGTGTTAAAGTCATGCATTATTAAAATGTCAAAAAAAATCTTGAAAAACAAATCAATGCCGAAACTTCAAAACAGGTCATAGTTTTCACTGTCATTTACCAGTGAAGCTGTCCTTTGCATCGTCTGGCTGGGATGCACTTTTGCTCCCTGTGAGTGAGAGTTTTCAAGCTGGGCTGTTCATTACTGGATGTTCAGTCCTTGATCAGACATTTGACAAGTGATTAATCAGGCAGGCGGCCTCAGAGGAGCAACTGAAAGTTAATTTCCACACTTCTGCATGCGGAGATGAATTTGAAGCTTGTGCAGGCGGGGTAGCTGCCTTAGTCACGCTTTCAGGGTGACCCCTGCCCTTCACATTTGCTAGGATTACATCCAGGCTGACAGCCCCACGCTTGTCTTCATCATGCACCAGCACGCAGCGCACATTGGCGCGCTGACGGAGAGTTAAAATGCTGCATTGGGGATGGCAGGGTGCTACAGTGACGGAGCGTGGAGTCGGGTGAAAGACAGCATCCTCCTGCACCAGGCCAAGGTGGGTATCAGTGAGTAAAAGCTGAGCCACAGCCTCAGTGTGGATACCAGGGCTGATTAACACCCTTACCCCTGTGTACAGGAGAATTTGCACCTCTCCAAGACTTACGGTTTCTTGATCCATGTTACAATGAAGAAGGTAAACAAGATCAGCAAGACTTTTCTGAAACTGGCAGAAAACTCTTAAACCAGCATCCAGCAGTAGGTCGGGTACACAGGCCTGCCAGTCTAAAGACAACTCCATCAAGTCTCCGTGGAGCAGTGGGTGCTGAGAGACCCGGTTGTCCTCTGGGCAAATGACACCAAGTATGGCCCAGCACAGATCTTTGGTGAGCTGCTGGCTGTGTGTGTAGACACCCAGGATGCTCTCCTCTGTAGTGCCCATCAGACGCACACTGTGGCCTGCTAAGCCTATCTGCACCTCTTTCAGCTGCAGCAAGGGGAGATGATGGAACAAAACCAGGAGCCCAGAGTCTGATGTCAGGGTGTAGAGGCCGGTCTCCGCCAGGATCAGGAGTGCAGGACGGGGCTCAGGTTGGCTGCACTTAGCAACATTCAGCCAATAGAGAGCTATAATCTTCTGGGAGGGGAGCACTGAGGTGGAGATGATAGACTGTAAGATGTCCATCATGTCTGGCAATGGTAAAGCTTGTAGGTTCAAAAAGGAATCAGAAAATTCTACCAACGTTTGACTAAAGATTTGGACGTTGTTATTGATCTGCCCTGTCAAGTTCTCCACTACCTCATCATTGTCTGCATGTGTAACCTCTGGCTCGCTGATGTGTTTCACTGCAGACACCTCTGCAACCAGTTTGTCTCCTTGTTTTCCATTAGTATCAGCCATATCTAGCTCTTGTGGGAACTGATGATCCCTGATACTCTTATTCTTTGCCCAGTAATCTTCTGTGTTTAGTGACACATCTTCTGGAAATTCTTCTGCCTTGCTAAAGGTTTGCGTTGGTGTCAGGACGGAGAGTTGTGTGGCATCAGGATTAATGCAGCCCTCAATCATCTGAGCTGCCTCCTCGGGCTGAAGGCTTTGAGTTATCTCCATCTGGATGTGCTGTATAAGAGGCAGATCTTTCACCATGGAAAAAATGTGACTATTCTTCAACAGAGAGACGACAAAGCTCCCTTTAACCATGGAGAAGACCTGGCTGTCCCTCACTGCAGATAGGACATTACTTTCCCTGACTAGAGAGACAACATGACTGGACCAGCGGGCCCCAACAGGCTGTAGTCCTTCTTCCCTGACTTGCTGCAATACAGAGGGAGAGCTCCGAAGGATTCGCCCTGCATCCTGAACAATGCAAGAAACTCTGCTGACCAAAGATCCGAGCCCTGAGTGTTGAACTGTGGCTGCTGGAGTCTCTGTCACACTCACTCCCGGGATCTCATCCAAACTTCCGGATTCATCCATCTCTCCAAAGCCAAACTGGCCCCTAAAGGTAGTTTC
This sequence comes from Serranus cabrilla, assembly GCA_903364295.1. Taxonomy (NCBI): domain Eukaryota; kingdom Metazoa; phylum Chordata; class Actinopteri; order Perciformes; family Serranidae; genus Serranus; species Serranus cabrilla. Next base: position 724,913 of record CAFUXE010000706.1, read on the forward strand.
CTCAGGTGGACGGCAGGCCGCCTGACTGCTGAGAGGCCTTTTGTCGAGCTGAGAATGAGTGCCGGTCTGTGAGAGGACAGACGTGCAGATAGTTCCTCGGCTGCTCTGCAGGTGGGACATGCAGCCTAATGAGCTCCCACCAGAGCCAGGTCTCTCCTTGTAGCAGTCAGCCCAGACGCCTTTGATCTCGTTAGCATTCCCCTCTGGCTTCATGCCACATCCATCACCCGGGCCCAGGACACTTGTCTGCTGGAGGCTGGCATCCCCTGACCAAACCTCCTCTTCTTTAAAACTTGCATCTCCAGCCCCACTCTGAGCTTTCCTCCACGGCCACTCAGACATGAGTCCTGGCCCTGATTTATGACACGAGTCCCTCTCCTGCTCCTGGCCATCCCTTGTGCTTATCCCACCCTGTAGTGTGTCTCCATCAAAACTAGAGTGAGGGACAGGATACTTTCCAGGTATGGCCTAGTTTATATCGTGTAAGTGGGTGAGAAAAAGGAGAAACAATGAGGCAATAAAACTTTTTTACAGAGCAATTCAAAAATCCAGCTTGTTTTATGCCATTTACTGCAAAATATGTCATTGCTGGGAGGGAACTAAAATAACTATTTCAGCCAGCTCCCTTTAAAACATATCTTTATTCATGTATTCAATATATTTGAATACATAACTACATGCACAGTAAAAACGGAGCAGAGAATAACAAGGTACATGTATAAACAGGAATACTTCAAAAGTGCTCTCATTGCAATATGCTTTCACAAAATGAGTGTCATTTAAACCCTATTACACTTTCCTGTAGGGGTTTCAAAGAAAATATGTGCATAATAAACAAACACAACAAGCCAAGGGAAGAAGTATTTCATGCCTCATAAAAATCTGTATTGGGCTTGGCTGGAGAGGGGGGTAGGTATTGACATTTGCTCTGTTTTTCAAAGACAAAAGGGACTCGCACTTCAGCTGCACAGTGGCAACTCAGTGGCTCGATAAACACAAACTGCTCAACAAAGTCACTTTTTGAACACTGTGTTTTGGCTTTATTCAATTTGTTAAAAACTATTAAAAGTCTTGTTTAATTCCAAGCAGAAACTACCCATAGCTTGTTGATTACATCCTAATTTCTATTATGTTTAATCGGGAGCGTAATTTGTTGTAAGTGTCGAACAAATAAAATGTAGATACATACGGCAGTCATGAGCGTCTCTATTGTGGCAGAGGTAAGACAGCTGCTTGGCGCTTTGGACTCAGCTGTCTCTGGAGCGAGCGTATCCATCTGTCTGAAAAGGACACATTGAAAGAGACAAGAATGAGCATTTCATATTCTATCAGAAAACAAAAATTGCGTCTTGATATGAGGAGGCGTGCGCACAATACAGCTGTGTTTATATGCTTATACATGCTGCCAGGCTCTTTGTTTTCAAAAGCAAATTTAATTATTTGCTGTGGTGTGACACTGGAGACTTCAAACAGTTTGCAGGCAAAAGACAAGACTGCAATACTCACTACCCCACCCCACCCCTTCACAAAAAACATCCATTAGATTTGAAAAGCAAACAGCCCAAATGGCTGGATGAGATTAGAGCCACTCTACTAGCTGTGAAATTAAATAGAATCTGTGCATGTTGATTTGAGGATTTACATACAATACTCAGCACTCTAGAGGGGGGAGCAGAAAGCAAATATACAGCTCAGAATGATTTCTGACAGTAAACAGAGGCTTTGGCTGAGCTTTGTGTGTTGCAGCAGGTTGGTGAGGGGGTAAAGCGGGAGCGCTAAAGCGTTGACAACATCAACAAGAGGGATCACAGTGCAGGTCCTCGTGACGATTAAAGGATTTTTGCAGATCCAGAGGATCAGTAGCGAAGATGTCCTGCACTCAGCGATGTTTGTCTGCTCACATGAATAAATGGAGGAACACTGATCTGGGATTCCCAGTCTAAGAAGCTGACCACATTTTCTTGATTTTCCTCTTTCATTCACTTTGCTCCCCCTGCAGAGGTTTACACTGCTCTTGCTGTGGAATGACTGTGTACCAGTTTTGTTCGCAAACAACAGATTCATTATCATCACCACAGAGAGCACAGTTCTCCTCCCCCTGACTTACCCACTGCCAGTGTCTTCCATCGCTGCACCCGGTGTCTTCTCTTCTGCACTCGGATGATTGGGAGCTTCACTATTTTCTTTCGAATGTCTTTTGATGTCTCGGTTGCGTCTGTTCAGGTTTTCTTGGACCTGCTGCCATTCTACCTCCTGCTGGTTGAGCTTCTCTTCCATCCTCCTAGTTATAACATCGTACATGCACCCACACAGATTTTATGAGAATAACTACATCCTTAACAAATCTCATACCATATTTTCAAACATTTCCAGTTCCTTTTGTTTCCATTTTATGAAACTCCAACAACAGATTTTTGAAAGAGTCACCTGGGATGCTGACTAAAACTAAAAGCTTAAAGTAAAGTGACAAAAAAAGAAGAAAGAAATCACAGCCTTCAGAGATAGATGGGTTTGTAGGTAAGATTGTTCTAACTGCACTAAAGCTAGTGGCAGGAGGTGTAAGTGGCAGAGAAGCCCCAGAGTGATGGATGTTAACCAGTGTAAAAACACCATTTCACAGATTCAAGCTCCTAATAGCAGCCTGTCGCTGGTCAGAGGAGGCAAATAGTAAAGTTGCCACTTGGCCTTCTGGCCTGAGATGGAAGACACTGAGAGGGTTCTCAGACGAGGGACTTTCAGAGCGGAGGTGACCATTAAAAGCTGCGTGGGTCAAACATCAGCTGGCCTGCTCCATCACTGGGAGCTCTCAGAGTCCAAACGTACTGTGGTAGAAAAGAGCTGCGTTTTAACGTGGCTTCAACATATGGTCTCTGTTACAATCCATTTAATAAACAATGAATTATACACTGAAAGGCAGAGAAGTGGACTGAAGTTATTGTCACTTTGACTCGAGTTTCTGTTATGATGACTTGCAACTTGAAGCAAAATCAATTGATTTGAGGCTCGGCTTTGAAGTTAAAACTCTCAACATAACTGTTTATTATGTTATCAGTTTAAATATATAAAGATATAAAAAATGTTCAAATGCTGACATTACAAGCATGTATGCAGGTGCTTTCTGGTAGTGGCATTGTAATGATAAGAGAGCTACCCCTTCAGTCAAGCTCCTCAAGAAGCTATCTGAGGCTCTCTGGATCACATCAAAACATCATGATTCCTGGCAAAACCCATCATTTTCATATTCAAGAGTTTCAAATGAATAGCAAAAAAAAATGCCCCACTACAACATTAAACTTTGCTTGTGACTTGCCTTGCCTTAACTGAGGACTTGACCAAAAGAAAATTACTAGGAATTGACATGAGACTTGGACTAAATGACTTGAGTCATAAAAGGTAAGAAGTCTTATGGTGGGGTCACATGCTGTTGGATTCTTTATGAATTCATGACTCTCCACAACAGACAAACAGCTCATCTTTTTTCTCCAAACTAACAGTTCAATTAAATAGATTTTCTCCACCCCATGCTTTGAGACAACGCTAGATAAAAAAATAAAAATCCACATTCAGCTGACGTAAATACACTTGACACGTCATACATAAAAATCTGTGAATCACAAATCTGGATAAATACAAAAAAATTCCCATGTTGTAGGGATCAGGTCAGACGTTTGGTAATGCACTTAGCCTCTCCATGTCCACACTCTCAAGTGAGAAAGTCTGAGATCCAAATGATGTAGTCAATAATGGGCAGGTTGCTTTTACAGCAAAGGAGCTCGCCCTCAAGCATCAGCAGGTCAGTTCAGATATCTCATGTCACTCCCAGAGCTGAGCAGAGATCCACAGCCAACATTTGGATTCAAATCATTCACTCCTATTTACTACTGAGGGGAATTTTCATAGATGATTGGGCAAACTAAGAGATCAATTCTGTCCTTGCTGGGAGGGAGTTTAGGCTACAGGAACAACAAGCAGAACAGGGATGGAATTCACATGAGCGTAATGAGAGAAGAAAATGACCTTCCCCAACTGTTCAGCATGCTAGGTGAGAGAAGGTTAAGCATTTGAAATTATAATATTGTATTGTGCATGTTCAGAGGAATCAAATAACCCAAGTGTGAAGACTGACTTTTCCCCGCTATGTGTATTGCTACACTGCAAAAAAATAGTTGTCAGTCCTGCTGCTGATCTGCCATTAACACCTACAGACTTCAATCAAGCTGTCTGAATTTCCATCCACCACCGACTCCTACTGACTTCCATTCTTTCACCCACTTTCACACAAAAACCAAGTGTTGCTGTCGCAGAGTGATGAACGCTCAGAATCCTTTATGTTCACATGTATTCATGCTTTCACATCCAAGCAGTCTCAGGCCATTAGATTGGAAACACGTTGGTAGGTGTGGGACTGAACGCAGCATGAACCACCTGAGCAGAAGAGCTGCACTGTGAGGGAAATGACATCAGACAGCTCCACATGTTGTAAAGCATCAGGGTTATCAGATCATGAGAGAGCAGGGGTGTGTCTCAAGTTGCTCATTGCTTAAGTAGGTTGTGAATCACTAGAGAGTGAATTGGATTTTGGGCACTAATTCAATGAACACTGAGACACTGACAGATCAATGACCCGTCACATAGTTCCAAGGCGATGGCAGCTGGGTAGAAAGATCAGTCACATTAACATAATGTCACAACTGCTAGTGAAGAGCCATCACTGACCAAAGGATTACTGTCACTGCTTGTTAAAGCCGCTGTCCATAGATCTTTATGTGATTATAGCATGTTATCAGCATCACATAGTGGTTGCATGACCCAAATCTTACATCAACTTTCCTGTTGGTCAGAAGGCCTTTTTAGATTACACAAAGTGTGAATTGTGCTTCTTGAAATTTCCATCTTTGTCATAACACTTCAACATAACTGTGTAGTTACACCTGTAGTGACAAAATAAACTCAAATCAATACGGCCCACTTAACAAGCTTTTGCAGAGCTTTTATCTGTGTTGACTGCGACATGCAGTCAGATACATGTTTTATCTCACTATAATAGGTTTTTTCAACAAAGGAGAATTGTATTTCATGTATTTTACTGCCCAGTTTTTATTTTTATTTATGTATTTATCTAATAATTATTGAAGGCTTGACAAGATCGTAGATATAAGGAGTCGATGGACTGTACACAAAGGTAGTGCGATTGTTCAAAAGCCAAATAAAACACATTAGTGCCAGAACTTAACTGACTTTCTGGTATGACAAATTCTTCCTCGGGGTGACCAAAGAGATTTTAGCCCACCGAGCAAGTTTGATAGTTACAAACACAGAGCAAATAAGAATCATTCTGATATACTGACAGCATCTTTGGAATTTAAATAATTCATTCCTTGCCAGGAAATAACAGAAACATATGTGTGGTGACACGATAACAGCTTCATAACAAAAATGATAATCACACTTGTATTATCTTGTCATTGCTGCTAAGTACGTATGTGGGGATGCTTGTCTACCCCAGGTCTGTAAAATTGAGTATGTAGTACACTTCAGTTGCATAGTACGTGGATTTTGTGCATACAGAAATGCCTGAATGTCCACTAGATTGTGAAGAATCTGGGACGTGAGCTGTCTGGACTCACTCAGCTGCCCCAAAATGCATCACAGCTCTTCAGACCATCCCGTGGTGGATGGTTTAAATAATTAAATGTTGGATAAAATCATTCCAAATGATGGCGAGTAACATTAAGATACAGTTAAAGGTGTGGTAGAATTTGGGGATTAATTATATAAATTTTGGACATTATGACTTTTGTCCTCGTTCACTAACATCAAACGTGTCAAACAGCAACCAGCCGGGTCTGTAAACTAGGACAAAGGTCATAATATAGAATCCAAAATAAATAAAATAAATCCCCAAATTCTACCACAGAAAGGTAAAGGGCAGAACTATTATGTAAACATAGTTACCACTTCAACATTTAATCAGTTTAATTCCACATTTAGTGTAAGAAGTCATGTTTATTAACATTTAAACTACTTTGATTGAATGGTAGCTGATTAATTGCTCCAGTCGTTAGATGCAGAGAAAGCGTTTTGTTCAAATATACTTTTGTGTAAACAAGCTGTTGGTAGTAGTATGCAGTACATTACTACAAAATGTAAAAGAAATAACCCACTGTGCATTCTGGGAATTTGGGGGAATTGAACTTCAAGTGCATAGCAGTGTTTTTTGGAAATGGGACAGAGGGAAGTTCATTACATACAGAGCTAGAGGCCATTTTGGGATACACCCTTGGGCTGTAGGAGACTTGCATGCTATGATTTCCACTGGCTCAGCATGAAGCACCTCAGAATGGCTTTTTTGCATGTTCCCACCTCTCCTCACAGAAATGCTGCCATGATTTATGGCTTTGATTTGGTCTCTGTGCCTGATGAATGCTGCTCAATAAGAAGGCACGTTGTGGAGATTGAGGTGGACTGGGTTCAGTTATGCTTAGGTCACCATGTACAGAGCTATTACACGTGTCTGCATGAGTCTCACCCTGGGTTCTGCAGCATCACTTTGGACAGATCCTCAGTAGATTTGGACATGTCAGTCAAGGACAGGGTGAAGGCAGACAGCACCCCGCTCTGCAGACAACAGAATGAGACAGCTCTGTGAAATGGAAATCTGTTCGAGTGTGAGACATGAGTGACAGCTGCCTGCAGTAGATTTGCAATTATGTAATGGTTTAATTATAGTATATGCTGCATGTCATCAGTGTTCTTGACACTGTTTTTCACAAAACATAAGAGGCTAGCTTTGAAAACATTTGGAGAAATGTCAAAATCTAATATGAGGTAAATCAAAGCTCTTCTATAAATGGGTGAAACGATCACAAACTCCGAAAATAAAAGGGATGTGCATTTCGAGAGCTGCTATAATGTACAACAGGGTCCATTCTTGTTGTTTTTACCATTTATTTTCAGCACTGTTCTGTTTCAATTTGCCAATATTGAAATATACAGTTTTAAAATCATAGTTACAAACTGCATTCTCGGTGTGGCAGCATATTCTAAGACTGAGCGAGTGTTGGAACTCTTGAGACCATCTCATTTGGAATCGATGTTAAAAATGAATGGCAAAGACTCTTCTTGGAACCACAGCGGGGCCTGGATGTCTGTGCTTTACTTGGCTGTAATGGTGTGCAATTTTCAATAATGCAGAGAGCAGAAAGCTGTCAAAAACCAGAAGTACAGCTGTGTCTATAAAATGGTGTGTGAATCTATTTTACAACATAAAACGCTATAAAGCACAGGAGGAAATACTTAAAGGGGACTCAATCTGATCTGCAGGCAAATGGATACTAGAACTGAACTTAATTTTAAGACAAAGGGAGTGTAAAGACCATAGCTATATTTTCTGATTCCGTAAATAAGAATGCTCATTCACTGCTGTGTGTTTATAAAAAGTAGTCACCCCCTAAGACTATTTTCATTTGGCTTCTGACAAACACTAAAACCACATGTCATGAGTTTTCAAGAGAGATTTTCACTCTGCCAGAAAGCTGCGAGTTGTGAAGCTCCCAGGCAACAGTATCTGTATGCACAGCATCGACCATATCAGGGATGGAAGCCTGTAGCTCTTTCAGAGTGTCTAAGCCTCTCTGTAACCTGCTTCACTAGTGCTCTTCTCACACGGACAAACAGGCAGTTTTCCTGACTGACTGACCCAACTGCACTTTTCTTGTCCCTCACCAAAATACTGCTTGGAATGCAATTTAATGTATTACCTTAGAGATACTGGTGTATTTAACCTAAAATCAGTTTTAAACAGCTCAGTTCTGGTTAATTTGCACATAAAGACAAATGGCTGCACAGATGATGATTGAGGAGAAGGAGATGTTTTTCTGTTGATCCATGTGAATAATATTCCTAATGGTATCGGATGCTGTAAAACAAAACATCGTTCATGAACCAAACCGCCCAGCTCGTTTGCGACCCATAATGACTTTTGTAGTTGGGTGGCGACCTCTAGTGGCAGTGGTAATTATGATGGTAGCAAAGGAGGAAGTCATTTAATGTTGTTTAAGAGGGTGGGGTTCATGGATGAGTCAAACATACACACAACTTTCACCCAGGAAACTGTTTGTGTCCCATTTGAAAGGCCAAATAGCTATTCTGTTGTGTAGGTATGAGTTGTAGCTTACACAGATGATATATCTCTGTACATATGGATGGATAGGGCAAAGGCCATTAGTAAAAACAGATGCAAGCCATATTAAAATAAACAAACCAGCACCCTTTCGATTATTTTTTCCCTTCATTGCATAATAAAAAAAACATCATTTGGCAAGATTGAAAAAAGTTTGAGATGCCTTGTTCAAACAACACAGCAGCAGTTTGATTGATATTCCCTGAACTGCAGCCAAAAACCTGATTTAAGAAAACAAATCAAAACGGAAATATCTGTTTTTGCAAATCAACTCTTCTGTACATAATGATAATTTGAAATAGAGAAATATTCTTTGGTTGAAGTAAACTACCAGTGATCAGTGTGATACTTTTGACACCACAACAAACTTTTCATTTTCAAGTTTTAACGTCGACATTTCCAGACAAATGTTTACTTGAGCGATTAACTTTATTCTGCCACATGCAGAAACACTTACAGGTTTTTATTCTTACACCCACTCACCCACTTACGCAACCCAAATTTCTTAAGAATACTTAAACACTAACAAATTATCGGAGAGAAACACTGGTTGCAGTTTTCTCAGGAGAAAGGGTGCGTTCAAACAATGCTTCTTTAAAAACATGAAAGTGAATGAAAGCCAGGCGGGAGCTGCTGCATGCTGGACGAAAAGCAAACCGTTTTGAAAGCCGCTGCACCTGGCCTCTTTTCAGAAACAGCAGAGAGCTTCTCAAAGGTTTTAAAACAGTTCAATATTGTGGAGATGTTGATCATGATGTGCGGGACTGGGGCGTTTTTTTCGAGCCAATTAATCAGAACAAAGCAGTAGAATTTCATGCTAAACTGGCAAAAACAAGCTGAAAAGCGAGCCGCGGTTCTTATTCTGATCAGAAAGAATCTGCATGGATCACACACTGGTGGTGCTGCCGTGGAGTTTCTGATGTGGAGTGAAGTGTGAATTAGAGTTCAACATGAGCAGTGTTTGCTGAAGGAAGCAGATATTCCAGCTGGTAGTTATGGAAACAAAAGTGCATGGTGCTGACTTTCTTTTACAAAAATGACCAGCAGTTTCTGGAAGAGGCTCCCTCAGCAGCACAGAAACAGCAGGTTGGTCTGTTGTACCTGGTGTTGTTCTCTGAGCCGGGCAGCCTCAGTCGGGTGGTTAAACCGGAGTACGGTTCCTCTTCCTAGCTGTGTGATGGCTCCTGGAGAGACCCGAAGAGGAGAGCATTAAAAAAAATCACCTAATCACTTACAAGCTTAAACTTTACTATTTGGTATAAATGCTGCACCAAGCGCTTTACTGTGCAGTACAGTGTGACCGAGGCAGGCAGAGGCAATATGTGATGTGTTCCAAGACTGAAACAAATGACAGTAATGGTGCTGGAAGTCTGACAGGTGACCTTTGGAGGCGTGGCACAGTCACCCTGTCATTCTGGGATTGCAGTGAACCGTCTCTGCGCTGAACCTTGGTAAAAAGTTGATAAATGGCACACAAAGTTCTCCAACATTTTCCTCTGTTGAGGTAAAGTGAATGAATTGCCATGAAGAACACAATCCCAGACGTGATTGGCAGTGACCTGGACCAGGGGGATGATTTACCAGAGAAAATGGTCCGAGGAAACCTGAGAAGTCTTGTAAAGCTATAGAATTGCAGTGATATTAGGGTTTATATATCAGGCTCATATGGCCACATCCACAGATTTTCCTCCAGGTCTCCTCTTCATTCCTCTATTCCTCTCTCAGCACAGCAAATACTAATCTTGCTACTACTAATGACTTCTGACGAGTGACAAAGCACCTGAGAGGGCAGTCTGTGATGGATTCCAGCTGCTGTTGCACTGAAAATTACTATCATTTGTTCAAGAAAATAGCTTCAGATGCAGCCGTTTCTGAGGGGGGATATTGGATAAATTGAAATGGTTATAAAAGAGACTAGCGTAGCCAGGCCCTGTGCTGCCTGCCTGCCTGCTTCTGTGTGCAGTTATTATCTCTGGAAAGCAAAGCAGTGAGGATGAGGAGGTAGTAAGCGGTGAAAGCTCCCAGCCCCGGCAAGCAGGGTCTGCTCAGGGGGGCAGGAGTTTCAGCTCCGCTTGGCTCTGTCCTTTGAAAGGTTAATGCTCTGGCCCACTTCAAACCTGTCGGGCCTATCAACTCCATCTGCCAATTAAATGGAGGGCCTGGGGCTTTGTCTGGAGCTTTGTCTGGGGTCCCTCGCCCTTCAAAATGTTTAGTAAGAGAAATGGCATCTGCCCTGTGGAGAGCGGTGTTCACAATCCACTCATGCCCTGAGTGCGCTGCCGTGGGGGTGCCAGGGACATAAAGTGGATTTCATTTGCAGATGTGATGCAGTGATCTCATATAACTGCATTCAAAATGGATGAGAGTGTTATAGCCTCCCACCGGCCGAATAATTGGGAATCTGAGACAGAAATCTTCATTATTACAGACATGTCTTGCTTTTCCCTCCCTCCAATGTTCATTAAAGAATATAAGGATGATATTAAGCTTTGCAAGAGATGCTTACCCTGAGTGAGCTGGCAGGGATCTGTTACCACAGAGCCATTGACTGAACATAGTGCACCATCCTGAGGGATCAGAGTCACGGTCCCAGCACGGTTCTCAAGCACACAGTGTTCCTGGAGGAGCCCGGGCCCGTGAAGCACTACAATACAATTAAATATGAAAGCATGAAAAGAAATACTGGTTATTAACAGCCTAATGCGTTACACAGCGGCTGGGAATACAGTGCAGTGACCTTGACTCACCAATATCCTGACTGCATGATGCTTCATCACTCCCGATTAGGGTTCTGCCCTCCTACAGCGAAGATTAAAAGGTCATGATACAATATGCAAGCTGTTGTTTGGTTATTAACAAAAGCACTGGACCTTGGCTGGTAATGATTTGAGACAAATATAGAGTAATGTGCGAGTTATATGAAGTTCTAATTATCCAGTCACTTTCAAATAATACAGGACGATCCCAGTGCTGAGCAGGTCTTCATTGATGCCAATCAGATGAGGTAACTGGCAGCCTAGGACCACTCCACCCCCCTCCTTCCTCAGAGCCACAGTCTCCTCCTATAGACAGCAGAGAATAGACCATAGGGGGGGAAACTCATTCAATAGCCTGTAGCTGGAAAGGCGCACAATATAAAATAAAAACGCTGACAGACATTTAATGGCAACCAGCAGAAAACTGAATTCTTTATGACTGCTCTTCCTTGCCTGAAGGCCAAGCAGGAAAGCGGCGTTCCAACCATGTGTCGCCATGAAGCTGCAGAGTGGCTAACGGCAAGAGAGACACCATAAATCATTCAGATTATCGTGGCGAGAGTCAAACTGTACATTGTGTTCAGCGAGCGAAACAGACGCAGTGCCGCCATGCACACACACACACACACACACGTGATGGGTTGTATACCATGCACCATTGCCTTTATTAATACATCGCTATCAACACTGTATGTTACTATTAAAATACTCCTGAGCTTGTAAAGTGTCAACTTTAGATAATGGCAACAAAGTTCAGGTAGTTGTGTGGCATTTACTATGTGTCTGAGTGGAGTATTGTATGGAAGGTCAAACTGAAGTGAATTCCTGAATCCTTATGTATGCCACAACCTTTTGCCACAACACAATTCATGAAGTGGGGTCTGGAGGGCCCATAGAGGTCTGTGGTACTGTGCCAGGGGTAGAAGTGCATAGTGACATCATTATCTGTATCCATTCAAAATTATTTGTCTCTGTCTCTATATTTGGTTAGAAGACCAGAAGTGGTCGTGGTTTGTACTGGAAGTCACTTTCAGGCTAATTGTTATTTTCTGCCTTTTATATCTCGTTGAGGTACAGTGCTACTTGTAGTTTGAGCATTGTGTTACATGTATTCTGTGTTGAAATGGTGCAAATGTGTTTAATTCATGTCTAACATCTTGTGCTGGTATTTTACATAACTAAGACTATAAAGGTGTAAAAAAAGAAAAGGTGAATTTGATACATCCAGTTTTTAATTCACATTTGACACAGCTTCCCAGCTTTTTTGTAATCAAGAGGGCATCCCCATTATATTCTCCGCTGGAAACTATAATAGCATCTTGCCCACACATGCAGAAAATGCTCCATAAATAAAAGTATTGTTTGTTGAGAAATGTGAAAACTTATCACAAGACTATTTCATATGGGAATTTGACATTTTCCCCCATAAATGCAAAAATCTCCGAAGCAAATGAAAAACACTTCAATGTCCATATTTCACATATAGGCTACTGATTAATGTTACATTATACACACAAAAAGCAACATTACAGTTGCATCACAACTCAAAAGTCATAAATGTATGTCCATGTGAAAAAAAATCCATCCTGCTTCCCCAGAAACCCCTGATAAAATATGTATTTAATGGTGTTACAGCCCCTCGCTACAGAAATGTGATACCAAGTGGAGAAATTGATTTAATCCTTGAAAGCCATTTCTAAAGCACAGGACAGCTACACTTAAACCTCTGATCTGCTCCATACACCGCTCCACTGCCTCCAACAATTGTTGCTGAGGAAATGTAAAAGCATGAGTCACACCACCTTACAGCATACGTGTCAGTCAAAGGGGGCGATATTCATTTAACTTTGAATAAAATGTCATTTAGTATTATTTCATTTCTAACTTGTGAGTTAAGCTTTAGAAAAGACCAGACAGGCTGCAGACAGAATGAGTTCGTTGAGCAGTTAATTTGCCAATTATTCAACAAGAAATGAAATACTTAGCCTGGGATGACCTGCTGGGTTCAAAAGACACACTGAATTAAGCCATAAAGAGAAACTTAACTCTCTAGGCAAAGTGTTTAAGGCCGCTAACCTTTTCCTCTCTGGGCAAATGCTGTGGTTCAATAACCCAGAGTCTACCCAAGCATGAGTGGCCCTATCAGAAGTATTCTTCTGTTAAGCTTGTGGACTAATGCCTCACATTGCCATGGATTATCATAAGTACCTCCCCAAGAGGCAGAGCAGAAAATCTCACATATGAAGAATTCAGAGGCAACACTCTGCATAAACTAGTTCCCCTCTCTTTCAACCTCCTCCTACTCACTTTGGTATAGATTGGACCGTGAAGTGAGAGACGTGTCCACCAGCAGCACCACCTCACTCATTGGCAGTTGGGAGATGGGAAAAATCCTTTTTTTTTCTAATGAAGAAGGAGAGGCATCGACCTCAGCCCCTGTACTTAATTAAAAGGGATTCTTCACAGACTTCATTAGAGGTGAGGAGCAGCCTGGCAGATTAATGCACTGTGTCACTTTCCTCAGACAACAGATGAGATCCTCTTATTTTCTCCTGACATTCACACACATAACGAAAAAGTTGCTCCTCACCACACCCAGTCAGTCAGTCTGCGTGCTATGAGGACAAAAAAAAAAGTCTGCTCTCAGATAGAGGCAGCTGGTGAACATACTGTAATTAACTGTGGCCCAGACCAGCAGCCAGGCTCCGGCAGCATTTAGGCTTCCATTAAAAGCCATCATCTGTGGTTGGGCAGAATTTTTAATGGATTTTTCCTTAGCACTTTGACAGTTCAGGTTCCCAACTTGGTTAATATGCATTTCAAAACACTTTTATACTAGGCCAACCAATCCTTCTGTCCTTACTGCCCATCAGCTTTGTCAAGTGGAGCAACTTGCCAACACAACAGATAAGCAGGTACTGAATCCAGGCCAAGAGAAAAACTTCTGCAGTTGAATTGCTCTGTTACATTTAAAGGTTAATTTCCTTGAAAGTGCTGTATTTACACCCCAGATTACTGCTCTTTATAAAAGTTCAAATGATTAATGCATGAAGAGAAAGGCAATTACACGGCCAGGTTTCAAAATGGAATCAAGCTTTTTGTTTGTAATGATTGGTTATATTCCACTATGGAACCTAACAGAAACAAATTGGCATTCCATTAAGTGTCTTTTTTGTGTGTGCATGCAACATGTAAAGGCAGAATCTCAACCAGCACGAGGTCCTTCTGGTTGTTATATGAATGTTTGGTGTAATTAGCTTGATGTGCACTCAGTCACCAGTATGTTGCATGCAGCTTGTTGTTAAAAACTACACAGGGACTCAGCCAGATAAATACACTTCTGGACTTCTAATCAGTCAACAAATTCTCCTGCTGGGTGTCCCAATGCAACCCGTGTCAGTTATTGGTCAATATTTCAGCATATAGTGTCCAAAAATATGTATTACTTGTGCAGATAGTCCTCCCAAAAATTGGCAGTATAGGTCGTCCATGCAGAAAGCTTATTATGACCAATAATTATGTTTATTGTTTGGCAGTGACCCCTAGTGGCTGTAGTAATTACTAGGGGAGCTAAGGAGGAAGTCAAGCGGGGTATGAAGGGCGAGGGTAAGGTGGTTGAGTTGGTTAGATGATTCAAAAAACAGGACTTTGACCCAGGAAACCAGTGTTCCTGTGCATAAAAGGTCAATGCTGATTTATTTCAACTTAACCTTTGATTTTGTTATGTGGTTACATAATGACATTACATCACAATGTCTTTTTCCGAAACATAACCAAGTAGTTTTGTTACCTTAACATGAACAAGTAGGGTTTGTTTTTGCATAAACTTAATGACTTATTGTTGTTTCCCAAAGATGACCAAGTACTTTTGTTGCCTAAACATATCCAAGTAGTTCTGTTTCATGAAACTGTGACCAGGGTAACAGTCATGTTGTTTTGCGGCACATTTCAAAGCCATTCCTTTGTTTTAAAATGTGAAAATCAACTGGACTGTTTACAGTCCAAAGAATTTTAGTCATTGTAGGCCTGTATGGCCCCGCAAACACATGTGCTCGTCATGTGTGTTTCAAATGTGGCTAGATAAGAACTAATTTTCATGACTTAAATTAAGAAAAAGTCAATCTAGTTCGGAGCCAAGCTTAACTGGCATGTGAAGAATCAAAGGCAAGCTGCTGATCAGAATATGTAAAGGTCATGAAATGCTATAAATGACTAACTATGATGTATAACTGCTGACGGTATGAGCTAAATTGACATTAAACAGAGCTAGGCTCAGAGCATTCAAGGCTTAAGTTGTGTCTTTGTGCTGATTGCAGCATGTTTGGGAAATACAAAGACCACTAGGATCAAAGAAGCACTGTGGTTCATTTTATCTTACTAAAATGGAAGTTCCTCCCACCACTGTGTTACAAGTGGACCTGAAAGGCTGGCTGGGGAGCAGAACTGCACTCGTGAAGTAGAGCTACACACAAATCTGTGAGTGTGAGTGTATATATACATATACCCCTGAAGTAGAACAACATTTCACTTTACCCTCTTCCTGCCTTTTTTGTTCTCTCAATCTGTTGCCGTCTCTGTCTGGTAAGAGGCTGCTGTGGAATCCATCTCATATTAATTACTTTCTCTTTCCCACATGCCCTGTAACCAATCTGGGAAGCTGACGATGAATAACTTTGCATTCTAAATCTGCTTTGAATACAGAATTCGAAATTCTGTTTACACCGCTCTTGGTCAACTTGTTTCCTTACGGCCCAGGCAGAAATTTTCATCTAGCTCACAGCAACGGAGTTAAACACAAAATATACGAGTTTGAGAGGAGCGCTCTTAATTTAAAAACCATGTGCTGGAAATAGAGAGCAACGCTATGTATTACGCTATACATCGAGATTGGAGTATATGAGAACAGATCTATTTAAGATGAGGCTATTTATTTCAAAAAAGAAAATCTACTTAATATAATTTTCACAAATGTAATTAAGCTTTTGTTTTTAAAGTGCGTGTGCTTCATTTTGAAATGGCCCACTTCAATCTGGGGCTGCATGTGCTTCTCTGTACTGAACCGAGCACAGACACCACCTCTAATGTCTGTGCAGAATGCAAATGCACAGGAAGACAAATGTCAAATCCATAAAGTCATTCATCAAACACTTAGAGTTTCGGCAACAACAGTGTGCCTGCCGGTCACCAGTACAGTGGCCTTTTCGCCTGCGTGTCTATGTTGCATCATGCATCATAACAGGTGCCTCTACATGGATGAGCACAACTCTAAATAAGGCTCATTTTTCAGCTCTGCCGGTAGAGATGGACCTAGGAGCATAAAGCAATCATTGCTTGACCATGCAAACAGATTTACAGCACTGTAACTCTAATTAATATGCCTGATAGTCAGAAATGAAAGTGCCATATGTCAATAATCAAGACCTCTTAATTAGGAGCAGTGACAGCTGCTAATGAGTTCCAATACACTGTCATGAATAAAGGGCTGTCGAGCCACTAAATGTCACCTGCTAACCACCATACAGATTTAGAATATTAATTATACACACATAGCCGACATTCACGTGTATTCAAAATCCTAACACTGTCTTCTTAAATGTGTAGATTCACACTGGTATTCCGGTGCAGCATCACTGCTACAAGTCGAAAATACACAAATCTTTCAAAGGCCTGATCAACACAAGAGTTTAACTCAAGCAAAATCTGTAAGCAACAATCTACTGCCTGAGACAAGAAGTCACTGCATACTTTTCATGACTGGCACGCTTCACGGTTCAATGCATAATGCAACAGGCTACTTGGCCGAGTACGACGAGTCCCAAGCAGATGACATTTGGTGTTATTTGGGAGGTTGGGCACAAATTCAACAGAGGAAAAGTGTTCAGTGTAAATTCTGGGTTGGCACACTGCACATTTTTTGTTGCAGCTTGGGGTCGTGTAAAAGATGCTGCCACTCTGTCCCAGCCTCAGAGAAACCATATTGGGTTGAAAGAGGAGGCATTTCTCTTCCGTTTCTCCTAGTCAGACTCCCCAAACACTGTCACACACACTAACTTCACGATCATTACAAGAACTCTGCTTTTGGATGCCATTTAAGCCTAAATAGATGGAAAATTAAATTTAAATGTCAGGTTGACTCTTCTCTCATTAGCCCTTCCACTCCATGAAGTGGCTGTGGCGGTTTACTAGACTTGCAGTGACACCAGCTGGTAGGAAGTCTTTACTGCAAGCAGCAACCTGTCAGAACTGCTGCTGGGAGTTTGCTGCTGCTTGTTGATTGTTAAGTTAAAATTAATAGAGCAAACCTTCACACTTCATGTATTCAGTCAACTTCTATTTCACTTGCATATATCCTTCTGTAACAAGCTCCAAATGGCATATTTTTACATTATTCTTCACCAAATAGAATATTGGATTTTGGACTTGAAAATTAAATAGAAATTTGTTGTGACATGTTGCTAAATTGAAAATGGGGGCAGAGAAAACAAGGCAGGCAACGGACAAAATAAGCAATAAGGGCACCTAACAAGTTGTCTTTCTAGAAACAAGAAAATAACTGAACAAGGGGATTTCACATTGGATTCTGAAATGTTTACCTAACTCTACTTAATAAAATGAAATGTGAAGCTATAGAATTCTGATGCAAGTCTTTAAAGCACTATCTGTTGAGGAGATACTCCATGTGAATAGGATAAAAATTGAAAATAATAAATATTGTTCCATAAATCAGAAGATATTGTCAACAGCAATAAAAAACAAAACAATTTTTGCCATGTTTTAGGAATGAAACGTTTCAGAAGTCAGACTATAAATGATATATGAACAAACTCCTCTGTATGAACCACCAGAATATTGCTAGAAATAAAACTGAAAGGCTTCATTAATGAAAGTGCTACTGAATTGAAGATTTCTGGTTCAGAGTCTGAGAAAAACAAAATTGAGAAAACAACCTTCAAAGATATGTTCAGACATTTTGCAAGACAGTACAGGTGAATGGTTTAATATATACAAAACAAAGCTAGCACCATGAATCTTCCCAAGTAGATTACTTATATTAA
The DNA here is from genome assembly GCA_903364295.1 of Serranus cabrilla. Lineage (NCBI taxonomy): Eukaryota > Metazoa > Chordata > Actinopteri > Perciformes > Serranidae > Serranus > Serranus cabrilla. The sequence continues at coordinate 742,906 of CAFUXE010000706.1, forward strand.
GACAATCTTTTTTTTTAAGTTTTAATTTGCAAATGAGGCGTTATCTAATGCTACGTTCTGGTGAATTTCAAAGAAATCTAAAGACTCAAATACACAAAGTGCAGTTAAATAAACACCTTAATGTGTATTCTCGACGTTTTGTTTCCACTTGACTGAAAAAGTTATGTTAGAAAAACAGACCAAAACCTCAAAACTGACTAGTTCATGAAAACCAATATTTCTGCCTTTAGTGTCGAACCTTAAATGAAACAACTAAACCAAACTGGACCACAGGAATAAAGCCATTCATAAAGCAGTTCTCTTCAGTAGCCTTGTTATCCTCTCTCTCATGTCTAAGAATCAAACACAGTACTAGGCTTTTGTGAGTCAAACTAACCAATGTTAAATTGGCCCCGGGGTATTTGCACAAAGTTGGCCTCTTCATCAATGTGTGTTGTAAGAACGGTTTATTTAAACAAATTGGTGAATCAAACTCCTATTGTTTCTGAATCAAAGTATTGTGGAGGTGGCTGGATGATCTGTTGGACTTTGAGGGAAAAAAGCTAAAGCAATAATGGCAGCATAATTACAGTAATAATTTTAAAAAGGTCATTGATTTGTAGGTTGTGTTTAATTTTTGAATATTAAACAAAAACACCTTAGTGCACCCTCTGTGCAATAGTATATCCTTTGTGGCGGGCAATGTCTGTTTTTACTACATTTAAAGACTGTTTAAATACATGCGGTAATCACTGCTTTACCTGCAAAATACTCTGAGTCTCGCCCCATTTGCTGGTCCACTCCTTGGTCAATGCTTGGACCTGGGGGGAATAGCAGGTGTTTTGTTTACAGAGGAGAACATCAAACCTCCCACACGTTTTCCATTTGGCAGAGGATGACTCACCCTCGCCTCATTCTGATGCAGCTCCTCCTCCACCTTCACAGAGCAAGATAGCTCCCTACGGGCAACCTGGAGTAGTAGTAAAGAGACAGCCAAACCAACAATGTAACCTCTGGATAAAAGACTGTCAATATGCATACTGTAATATCCTTGATGGCTTTTTATGTGAGCTTGAACATATGCAGGACCTGATTGGCTTCTTCCAGTAGCCTTTTGAGCCTGGTAACCTCCGCCTGCAGCTCTCTGATCACCTTCACGCTACCGTCTTCGTTAACTGTTGGAGAGTTTACGATGTTTTTGGCTCGGCTGGCGTAGCGCAGTGTGCTCAGGGTCTCTCCATAGTTCACATCAGCAGGAGAGACAGCTGATATGAGAGATGACCAGGGAGGAAAGAAAACAGGCTGATGAGCAGTGGTGAGATAACATGAAAACAGAAAAAAAAAAAGAGCATGTGGTTAACAGTCTTTTTTTATCCTTTCATTTTTAAGAATAGGCAAGGAGAGGGATGACACACACCTTCAGCTTGATATATCTTTGTGTCAGCAGATTTCCGATATACAGTACATACTTGCTATCATAGTAGTCACAGAGTTTCCACCCAGGCTGTCTTTCAATAGCCATGTCAGCACAGAGTCTCTGTAAGGAATGAAGATCTGCTTCTTCTTTTTTGTTGACTGTCCTCCCACGCTGAGATCAGCTGAGAGGTCACAGAGAGAGAAAACACTGACTCAGAGAAACTGCAGAGTTCCAGTAACATGAAATGTTTTATCCTAAAGCTCTAGAGATCCATTTTATGGGGTGGGAATGGGTCAATGTCAGTCCTTAAAAAGACTAGTTTGCACGCAAAACTGGAATTACTGCCTCATGGTTATGGGCCACTTGGCCAGCTAAGTGGCAGTTTACATCCATGTTTGTCCAGACTCATATATGGCCATGACAGGAGGCACAGTAAAGACATTTTCATATTCTGCAAGTCTTCTGACATGCAAAGATTAAAGAAAGCCAAACCATTGTCTTATCTTCCTAAATCTAACTACATAGATCTAACCACTGAAACTATGAGGTTAGGTTTAGAAAGAAGAAGTAACTAAACTGAAAGTGATATATAACCAAACTGCAACAAGCCATTTAATGGGCTGATAACAGCCATCAGGACCTACTGGTAGGGGCAGCAGGCCCCTTTGGACCCATTTGTGTAAAGATGAAGACAACTGATTACAGGCTTTGAAAGGCTGATAACATTGAGAATGGGTAGCAATGCTTTAAATATGGATGTTGATCCAAAGAAGCTACAAATTCTAAAATGTGGATGCTTCACAATCTTTAATCTTCAACCCAGCAGCAAATCAAATTCATACAAGCACCAAGTTTCAAGGCAAGCACCACAGATTAGTGTTACCCCTTCTGTGTCCGACCAAATGTGAAACATGGTCCCAAACTCCGCTTCTGTTCCTGAGTTATGGCACTGAATAAAGGCGAGCGTGTTTTTGGTAAACATAATGTCACAGTGAAGTTGACCTCATCATTTTAGACCTCATTTTAGATTTTAGACCTTAGACATTTGTGTGAAATTTTGTCATGAATGAAGCATAAATTCTTGAGTTATGGAAAAATAATGTTATGCGAGGTCACAATGACCTTAACCTTTTTTCCCCTTTTCATATTTGGTGGATATTTGTGCTAAATTTGATGAAATTCCAGCCAGATGTCCCTGGGATATGTGATGGGAATGGAAACAAGTGCCTGAGCCACAGAGGCATACAAATTCAACAGCGAGTTTAACTCCAGCTATAATTTTATCAAGTCTATTTTTCCCTCAAATGATGAAAAACCTAGTTGGAAGAAAAACCATTCATCAAACTCTATAATAAAAATGCATGAAAAGTAACCCCTATACTGCATTTTATTTTGAAAAGGGTGAAGCGATTCCATGTTGAATGAAACGACTACCCTTTCATAAAATACAATCATTTTTCACTATCTATTATTGAGCTGAACGGCTCAGTACGAGATAAAGATGTGGTGTCATGGTGTGTCAGTCATGCTGTAACTGGCATTTACCCAGAGCTGAGATCACAGTGCCCAGAGTGCCCAGGGATTTGTTGATGTGTGCACCTTCTTTCAGTCTGGTGCCTGTGCTGCGCGTGGCATCAGCTCTCTCGCTGCCCGCCAGGTCCACCAGGTGGATCTTACTCAGCGTCTCACGTGGCTGCTCTGCATCAAACCACGCCTGTGGCATGAAAAAACATTACTGAGCAATCTCCGTGTAGTTCAAAAGAGGAAACATCACAGAGGAATACTTAATAGGCGGTATTACGACAAAAGTGCTACTTAAGATGTAGAAAATGAAAAAAAGCCTTTGAAGATGAAAAACACGCTGGAAATGATTACACAAAACGGATAAACAAGGCTAATTAGAGCTCTTGAGGGATGGCCTTTCCTAACACCCAAAGAGTTTTCAGGAAAACTTTGAAAAATATTTTTATCCAATTCAAACTTTGAGTCATGGCAGCAAGGATACGTCCAAGCACTGCAGCTCACCTGGATGAAGCTGATGGTGAAGATTGCGTGGGAGCGGCTGCTGAGGTCATTCATGCCTGTGCTGGCTGTGGTGCGGTTGCCATTGCCGAGAATGATCAGGTCCTCCATGTCACTGTGGTTGTGTACCAAGTGGTTGGACAAATCTACACACAAGATAATGTGTATAAAATGTGCTGTATGCTTTACAAGCTTTTTGTGAAGAAAACATTGTCTTACTCTCTACATAGGGTCCGTCCTTTGGATGCTCCCGCACTCTAAGGCCTCCATCTGTGGTTGTAGTTCTCTTTTTGAGAAGGTCCTGCACACGTTCATTATAGATCTCCAAATAACTGGGGCCAAGATAGAAATACAGATGCAAAATTTGATCCCAGATTGCACAAAAGGTCACAAATTCATAAAGTTTCAGTGCCGATATGTAAATACATTAGTTTCTAATCCCTGTCTACTATGAAAGGAGATGCCCAGTAGGTTTAAAGGTATTGTGCATGCATTGCTCTGCTTGCATTGGTAATGAATAAACAAACATATGCAAAGTAGGTTTCAGTAGAGCACTTCAATCAATACTGGGTGTGCAAGAAGTAAAAGGACCAGTCTGAGAGGCTGATTCAAAAACAATGCATGGCACGGAGCAATTAGGCTTTATGGGAGCGTGACAGTGATGGAAGGGCAGGGACCGTACTCTGTGGTTGAACCATTCAGGCTGTTTTCTGACAGTGTTCAGAACTCAAACGGGTTACAATATTAGACTGTTTCCAAAGGCACAGCTGCCTTTATTGCAACACCATTGCATTATTAAGCCAGCTACATATTGTATGAGTCATACGCAATATATACAGATGCAGAATATGATGTTTTATAGTGTATGGATGAATGTGCAGTTACCTACACAACAAAAACAATCACAGTCTTCATTCATGGGTCGGTAAAGAGACAGTGAGCTTTGGACATGAAAGAAAAACTGGGACTTTCCTCAGAAATTGGAATATTAAGATAGGAAATGTGTGAGATTCCTGGCATGAACCCATCACTTTATTATTGTTGTTTTTAAATCATCAGATCATGCCCCTCACCAGATTTGGATCCCTATTTTAATTTAATTGATGATCGCACTTTTTGGAAAACTTATTTGGAAAGTAATGTGCAACTCACACCTGTGCTGGGTATATTAAAAATAATAACAGTACAAATGTGCTATTTGTCATAAGACATTTCATTATCATTTTCAAACTATTCCACATTTCTAAAGCGAAGCCTGGCAGAGCCAGGCAGATGAAACCCAATTCTGGAGTTGAATTAAGCCCAAATAATGTGCCAGCAGCACACATGATACCAAGCGGCTAAATAATGGTTTCACAGTAGCCTGACAGGCGTAAAATCCGCAATTTTATCTCCCAACATAATCAGTAAGGAGTAGAGCTGAGACATGTAATCATGAGACAGATATTGTGATGAGACTTGATATCATCTGGGACTTTGATTATAGTTATGAAGCCTTAATGATGTCTTTTTCTGGTTTTAAAAAGGACTACATTACAGTGAGGTCATACAATTTTCTGATGTTATATAGCTGTGAACAATGAGGGCCTTTTCATATCTGAATTACTAATAAGAGCAGGACACTCAGCGCTGAAAAAAGAGAACAAGTCATTAACCGGAATAGGCGTTCCCTTTGTCATGCTTTGTCACTTCATTCTGACTGGATGCTTAGTCACTGCAGCTGGAGGTAGAAAGTAGACAAAGGTGCACTTGTTTTTTCTATGTGTGCACTCCTTTTAGGTGGTATTGACAAATTTGGTTTATTTATTAATATACATTTCATGTTTGCTTTTGTATTTTTTGTGCGGTTTTAGATATTCTTTGAGCTAAGTATTGTTTGTTTTTTGTCGTTTCTTTGTTTTTTTGAGAAATAATGCTTTTTATTTGCTTGAACAGGAGATGAATTGCCCTCTTTTTTTACATGAATTATTGTGAAAATAATTTTAAAAAACCAACATGCTTGTTTCTGTATATTTTGGCAGATGGTTTTCTGGTCGTTTTCACATTGCGTCACAGGTATAAGAGCCAAGCTGAGACAATGCTGATGATGTAGCATCTCTATATGTCACATCATCATATTACATTGTCCCTTCCCATTTGTTATATCAATTGCATAAGCTTCAATAGCCTTGGATTCAGTGCCAAGTACCAAAACATGTAGCCATCCACTTCCAGCTGCTAGTTTCTGATATTTTCATGAGAAAAACAGTCTTGGATTCCTTTTGAATGTTTGTTTAATGATTAACGTGCAGAAGAAGAAATTGAGAAGCAGCATTACTCTATGTATGGTGGTACCTTACCTGACCTCTGTGCGGTATGACACAGCATCATTCTTGCCTCTTCGAGAGATCTCGTTGAACAGGCCCTCACAAATCCGTGGGATTAAACCTTTATCGCCCTGGCACGTAAAAAGAGAGAATGTTGCATTTTGAGCTCATATCACAAAATGAAAGTGTTACATAGTGTTACTTTTAGATGACAATTTAATTTTACTCCTATTATGTTCTCTTAATTTGGGTGTCTATGCTATGCTGTGACCACAACTCAGCACATGCAAAGACTGCTGAACAACACAAACAACAGCTCATCTGATATGGAGTTACTGAAGCATAAAAGCAATTCCACTCTGAGCTGCATGCCCCCTTGTTTTAATTACAAAGTAACAGATAGTAAGCATTAAGAGCCATATATAATTATCTGGGATGTTGACAGCAGCTTTGCTGATGACCTTGCACAAGTCTCCTGGTAGACAAGCAGAAAGCTCACTGGTAATGTGAAATTTCCATTGCCGTGCAAGGTGAGGGGAGAAAAGCTGGGAGTTGCTGCCCTCATCACATTTTTTGATTAGTGGGGAGAAACATGGAGATAAATGGAGAGACGGGGAGGGACGTCTGATGAGGCTGCCAGCAGTCAAGTTTCTAATGTGGTGAAGAGTCAGTGCTCTGTGCACACTGGGTTAGCACTATTCTGCAATGTAAGCTCTACAGTGTTGGAGATTGTGACATCCTGGGTGTCCCTGATGATGGAGAGGCTAATTTACAGGGCACGTTTGGGATGCAAGTTGGAAAACGAATGTGTATAGGATAGCTAGCTCTCAAGATTAATGAAAAAGTGCACTTAGGAGTGCTGAGAAAGCCGAGAGAATGCCTTACTGTATGACCCATCATGGTGTAAGATTTCCCTGAGCCCGTTTGCCCGTAGGCAAACACACAGGCATTGAAACCCTCAAATGCAGCTTTCAGGACGTCAGACCCCAAATCCTGAAAAATCTGAAGGATCAGAGAAAAGGTTAGTTAAAATATCAGGTCACTGTCCTACAACACAAAAGGTATAGTGACAGATGAGGTAGGAAGCAGCAGAATACACATACCCTCTCCTGGGATATAAATGAGGGTCCTCTTTTGTCAGTTGAATCATATGAGAAGTCATAAGAAAAGGATTTCTCTGTGTCCTTCAGCTCGTCCCCTCTTACAGATGAAGGCTATAATTTTAAATGCAAAGCCCACTTTTAATAATAACTTCATTAACTGCAGTACCCTAATTTTTCTTAGATAAAATACCTTAAGAATAGTTGTAGAGTTCCCCCTCATGTGAATTATCACCTTCGATGATAACTGCTTTTCTCTGTGGAAAAGTGAACGTGAGTGCCATAACAGTTAATTCAGAGAGAAAATAGAAGCTGTAATTTTTCTACTTACCTTTTATTTAATGGACGGACTCGGACCGCTACTCGCACTGATGCCATTACTAATCCAAACCAGACGTATACACGTCAAGCAGCCAGTTCTCACAGGCTGTTTTCTCCTTCTATTTAAAGGAGAAGTCTGTCTTCCTCGTGAGCATCAATGCAGCGTATTCACACCTAATTATCACACCTGGGGCCTGTGCTCACTCTGGGTGTACTACACAAACTCGCCACTGGGATGTATCCAAATCTCTCTTTTTTTTACAACTCATTTCCTTGCATATAGCTTTCGGTTGTTTCTGTTGTTGTTTATTATCTAATTGCACTCAGATAATTAAGTTATATTACAGGTAGGTATATCAGGATTTGTCAATGCAATAACATAACTGGGCATTTATCATATAAATACTATATATAAAGATAGACTCAACTAAGCTTCACAGACTTTATTAAACTCTTAATAGTATTTTACATTTATGAACAATAAACCTATTATATGATATTGAATACAACAAATATGTTTACAGTTTAAGTTGAATGTTTAGGTAAAGATGATGCATTCGTTACTCACTGATAAAACCGACAGCAGGCCTTCAACCATGGTCAACTCGATTTTTGGCCTTCAAACGATTGCTTAAAAGTTGTGTTGTTGTTGTTACATATACGACTCATACATTAAGTGTTAGGTTTGATAAGCTGTTACAAAATGACACAATTAAAGCACTTATTTCAAATAAGTCTTATTTGAAATTAAGTTTTCTTAGTAAGTAGCGTAAAAAGTTTTAACAGTAAGTTCCAGCAAGCAAGCTGTAAAAACTATGAAAAGCCTATGAACTCGGTCATAACACCAGCAAGAATAAACGCAGTTTTATGTATTTATTACCGCGAAACAGTCGGAAATGTATTTTCAAAGGGAAGCCTGTTTTTCCAATCTTTCCATGAAACTTGAACGTAACATTGCTGTCGTCCCACGTTTCCCATGATGCAGTGCGGGAAACACCCGGCGGGGACATTCAAAACTATGGCAGAAAACTCGAATATAGTTAAACTAACATCAAACTGTGAGGGCACGGGGAATACGTCCGATAATGGGATAACGAGACGACTGTCGTTTTCGTCAGAAACGGATGTTTGCTCACTGGAGGAACCGAATACGTGTAAAGTCTTAACGTTACAAAGTGTTCCCGACGTCTCGAATTCATCCACACCGGAACAACTCTCACAACAGGCCGTAGACATGCGTTTAAATGAGAAAAATGCAATGGAGTTGAAAGATGCGTCTCCTGAACATCAACTAGAATCAAAACAGCACAGTGTGAACAACAATGAAGACAAGGAAAACACTGCAGTGCCCTCCACAACCAGCGCTCCGGGTAGGTAACACAACCACTGTGAGGCTCCATGTTTTCCCAATGGGGCATTAACGTTATATTCCTACCACGTTCCCAAGATCCATACAGCAAGATTAGTGGACAGGTAGTCAAAAAGAGTATAGCAGCTTGTAGAATTGCAAAACATTGCCTCTACTTTTTGGTAGTAGAAAACTAATTCTCGATGTTTTTGTAAAACAGTTCATAAATCATGTTAGCACGTTTGTACCTCACACCTTAATCTATTACAGTTTATTGTCACCTGCGTACTAACCAGTACTTGGACGCTATTTTGCTACTTTAAAAAACTTTCTGTTTTTGGCTGGAGTAAATGTAGCGAAACCAAATCTCCCACTGGGCATCAATTAAGTGTTTGTGATACTCTGATCCTAATAAATTAAAAACGTCCACTTATCGTGTTTAAACAATATGAATCAAAACACATAATATTTAAGATAAAAATTATTTTCGGAGGTCACTAATGAGGACTTAAATGAGTAATCTGCTACATTTATTTCACAGCAATGGTTTAGGACAGCATGTTGACCCTGTAATGGACAGGATTCACAATTCTCTATTTACTTAATAGGCACATGACTAATCACATTTTTGATTATGAAACACAAACCTCAGCAAGAATACATGACCCAGCAATATATGACAGATCAAATGAGCCCCATTCAGACTACTTTTATTTGAAAGGGTTTGCATAAGACTGACATGACATTGTCATAACCATGGCATGACACCTTTCATGAACATGAAGGAGTCTTTCTGAATGATTATTACTGCCATTATGAAGTGTCTTTCCATCATTTATGGGGGTTTTTTCATGGGTCCTCTGTACTTAACCAAAACACTGAATGCAGGACTGGGTATATAATTTTTTCTATGTATGCCTAAGTAGAGTATCTTAATAATCCTTCCACCACCAGCAGACAGTAGATGTATGTTAAGTTCAGGGAGGGAATTGGGACAATGGCTTTATAAGAACACTGGCCTTGCAAGATTTGATTAGTATAAATAGCTGAAATTGGACAGGGCAGGTCAACTAGGCTATAATGAAATGATTGTGGTTCTTATTTGGACAGATATCTCCCAAGAAGAGGACACGTCTGGTCAGAGAAGTTTGCAGGTTTCCAGTCAACAGCTCAGTAACACAGAGGACAATGACTCTGAGCTGTTGAAAAGAGCGCAGGAGGAAGGCCGTGTGGGCGTGATTTTCCCTGGCACTGTTACTCAGGACGGCTGCTGCCGCTTCGTCAGCGAGATCCTCAAGTGCATTCTCTATCAGAGACAGCAACTACCTATGACGTATGACCAGCTGGTGTACTCCCAGAAGAAACAGCAAGCTTCAATGCAGGTGAATAGAAGAAATGCAAGTGATTGCACAGCACTCAAAAGTTTGGGGTTTGCGATGAATAAATGTGTTTGCTGCATGTTTTGCTTTTCAGGATAAAGACATGGTGAGTCGAAGGCTGGTGCAATCTGCAGACATGGACTGGCGCAAGTGTCAACAGACCCTCCAGGAGCTGGAGGAGGTGCTGCAGCAGCTGGAGGTGCTTTTTTCCCTTAGCAGGGTGCCCCGCGTGCTGCTGCTTATGGGTGGTTCCATCATCCTCCCCAAAGAGCTGTATGAGATCAACATGGAGGCTCTGGTGCTGGCTGGTGGAGATCAGTGTGTGCGGGTGTCCTCGTGCTTAAGGCAACTCTTCCGCAATCTTTTTGTGGCTGATCTTTTGTCCGACACCAAACCTGTTCGTTTAATGCCCACCACAGTCTTGGTGCTGGCTCACAGGGATTGCGGTGTTGGTTGGTTCCGACCTAAATTGCAATTCAAAGTGCCTACCCGTGTAAAGAACAAAATTATTGCTTTGTCTACTGATCCCAGCACCTGTAAAGAACCAAGGGCACAGGCCTCAGACTGGCAGGATTATGTGTGGTTTCAGGCACCTATGGCTATCAAGGGCTGTGGCAACTGACCCCAAAAGTTGAGGAGCACATAGATTGGAGCTCTCTTTCTGGAGCCTGTATACAACATTTTAATGGTGGTTCAACTGAATCTTGAATCGAGCTGTGCATATTTTTAATTAATTATGAGTTCCATTTTTTTCTACTTGTGATTAAAAGTATGTCCCTTAAAACAATTAGTGGGTTTATTGACAGAAGCAAATTGTGCATTATCCTTTTTTATAGTTTTGAAATGCTGAATGTGGCATGCGATCTATTTGAGAATGTATATTTGTTTATACTTATGATGGATGTTTTAAATGTTTTGCATAAAATAGCAATATTTGAGAGGGTTAAACACAGAACAACACACATAATATTGGTGCAATATATTTTAATGAGCGTTAATTTTAAGTTTTAATGCATTATATTGCTTTCTTTAATCCAATATTTGGATACATTGTGCCAGTGAGTATGTATATGTTTACATTTATTAAAATCTTACAAGTGAGTGCCTCAATTTTGGAGACAATACACAAATAAGATGCATTGTAGCGTTAAAACAATCTGCCTAACCTGAATGTGCATCTTTGTCCCACTCACAGTGACCAATCGAACACAACTGCAACAATAAAGAACAGATCATTTCAGTCAGAGTGCATCAACATGTTCAGAACTCCTCCACTTTTCTGACAAACTGGATAAGGTCTTTAGCTAGCAGCTGGGGCTCCTCAAAGGCAGCAAAGTGACCACCTCGTGGCATGAAAGTGTAGGAGTAGATTTTTCTAAACCTAATTTGTGCCCATGACTTGGGGCAGTGCATCAGCTCCCCAGGGAAGGCGGCAAGTCCAGTGGGAACAAATATCGCTGTCCTAAAACAAAGAGGAAACTTAGTCAGAGTTCTAACGTGATAGGATAATGAGGTTGTAGAGGTAAAAGATACAGTTTTGACTGTTTAACATTTGGCCACATACTTTGCATCCACTCTATTGTCAGGATTACTCTTTAAGTTCTCTTTGTAGAAGCGCATGGAGGAGACTATGGAGCCTGTGGTCCAGTAGATCATGATGTTTGTCAGGAGTTCATCCAGGCTGAATTTCCTGTTCAGATGCAGACATTTAATCATTAATTACAGCCAGCAAAAATCACACAGACCTTGCTGAATGCAATTTCTGTGCAGAAAATAAAAAGTGAATTTCCTCTTGTACCTCTCCAGCCCACCATCTGGCAGATCTCTGTTTCTCAGATCAGTCCAGGTGGAGAACTTCTCCAGTATGTAGGCCGCCAAGCCTACAGGAGAGTCATTCACTCCACAGCCTGTACAGACAATAAACAAGAGCATGCTGACATAACATCTCAGCAAAGTTTGCTTGTTTCATCTTTAGTCTGTTCACAGTATCATTATGATGATCAGAATCTATTTCTTGGTTGTGTTATGTCCCCACCTGCAGTATCTGGTTTAGTAGCCTGTTTCCCTCAGGATGTCCCAGACGTTCTTCTCAAAGAAAGGGAACAACCGGCGCACATCTTCCCGACTTAAACCCACCAGGAAGGGCAGATAGGGACCAATCATGAGGGACAACATCACTTTGAACCCCTTTCTTGAAGTAAACATGTTTAAGTGTAGTCCTTTTACACATCTGGAAAAGATTACAAAAACTTGATTTTACCAAAGATTGCCGGTTTCATTTTAATCTATATTAAGTGCAGATTTATAGCTGTACGTGCATCATGTTTTTCTTTTGTATGGGCAAAATGTCCTGTGTTTTTCTTGCTATTCAGGAATTTGTAGCGTCAGTAGTTTTGGCAATTTGTGCTCTTTGCACACTGCAAGCATTGTATCACAATTTATATGTAGATGTCACAATGTTCCCTTTAAGAAAAACAAGTGGACGGTGCAAATTCCAGTGCAGTGATAACTTGAATGTAGGAGCTTGTTTTGCTTTCTTACTGGGGCTTCATCTGTGCCATGTTTGTGGTGATGAGAGAGCCCCAGTCTCCTCCCTGCAGATAGAACTGGGAAAATCCTAAACGCTCCATCAGCGTCAGGAAAACGCGGGCAGCAGCGAGACTGTCAAATCCTGAAAAGATACAGGAAGCACATCTATTAACATCTGCTGCTCAAACTTAAATACATACACACATTTTGGATGATTTACCTTGTTTATGAGGGGCTTCTGAGTAACCGTAGCCAGGGATGGATGGGCATATCACCTCAAATGCGACACCATCCTGGTTCTCTGTGAGAAGTGGCAGAATCTTGTAGAACTCATAGAAGGAGCCCGGCCAGCCGTGAACGAGCATCAGAGGCAGAACCTTCTGATTCTGGCGGTGTGGTGGTCGCACATGGATGAAGTGCACATCCAAGCCTGCATTAAAGCAAAAGCATTAGTGTGACTAGAAAAGAATATAGTGTGGATTGATTCTTAGCCAGATAATTACAACAAAGCAAAGCAAGCCCTGCTGATTTCACTCGGGGCTGTGTGTACCTTCTATTTTAGTTTTGAAGTGTGGGTACTTGTTAAGCACTGCCACCTGCTTTTTCCAGTCGAACTTGTGTCTCCAATAGGAAACCACTTTCTTGAGATAAGTGGAATTGAAGCCATACTGGAAGCAGCTATCTTCTAAAGGATCGGCGTAACGCATTCTGTCAATGCGCTTATGAAGGTCCTGTTGAATAAGAACACTGTTTATTCCTTCTCATGATGTGTTTCTGTCTTATTATAAGTACTTTTAGTTTAACTGTTGATGCAACTTTTAATTAACAGCAAAACAAATTACCTCAATCTCTTTATCTGAGGTTTGCACAGTAAAGGGATAGATTTTAGTATCCTCTGACAGTGACTTCTCTCCTGCTCCAAACCATCCTTCACCAAGTGGAATACTTTTCACTTGTCTTTTTCTGTGCACCATGTATGCCAGTATACCCCCTGCTGCTACAGCTGAGCCTATTAGAAGGCGCTGTTGGACGACATCCATGCCGCAGAAAGTTTCCCTGCAAAGTATGAAAAACTATGAGAAAGAGTCACTGGGGATCATTTAAATCTCTGATATCATTACGCATACTTATATCTCGATAAAACGTGAGTTACAGCCTCCTTACTTCAAAACCTGCAGTCTGTGCATTGTGGAATTCCAAAGGTGACCGCCCACAGGTAATATATTTTATACCCTGCAGTAGGACAAAGGTAAAAAAATATTTCATTTCCGCATCGTGCTTCAAAAGTTGAGTAATAGCACGTCTTAATCCAACTATAGTCCATTTTAACATACCTTGTTTATCTCCTTTTAAGTGTGCCTTCAGAAAATGTTAGACTTTCTGCAGCGGGATTCTGCGGTGCATATAACGAACACACTCGCGACTGTCTGAGCAGTGAGTCGTCGGGGAGGGAGGGTTACAGAGATTGTTGATTGGGTGCGAGATGCGCCACTCCCCGTACACAAAGCAGCCGTGACGTCTTTGTTTATATAATAGGGAGGAAACGTCGAGCTGTTGTTTTGTTGTATTGAGTCCGTACTCACAGAAACATGATGTGGAAGATAATTTTGCTGGTTCTTGCGGCGGCTTTCGCCGTACAGTCAGCAACTATGGTAGGGGGATGGCGAGACTTAGATCCCAATGACGCCGGGGCGCAAACCGCCCTCAACTTCGCCGTCGTCCAGCACAACAGGGCCTCCAACGACAGATACCTCAACAAAGTGTCTGACGTGATTAAGGTTCAGAGCCAGGTTAGTAGCCTAATGTTTCATTTGGACTCGTGGGTGTCTAGAGACTTTATTTTAAAGACCTTGATAAATTAAGCTAATCCAGTTTACAGGCAGGCCGCGGAGTGATATTAACCATTAAAGGGCAGTTCACTGCAAGTCAAAACAGACATTCATATTCTTCCTCATGACCCATCCAGTAACTCAAAAATAACCAGGGAATGACCTCTGCAAAGAAACATTGAGTAATTAAAATTTATTTTAGTGGCTCTTTAGCACCACAAGCCAAGTGTCGGGCATTTCCATATCTTTTAAGCATATCATATTTAAACAATCTATGTTTATAAATAGCACCAAATTTGTTATTTTTGGGAAAAGTGCCCCTTAGCAGTAACAGCTGGCCTCTAACGTTTGATTTCTACTCCTTTAGTTACCTGAAGTCTCAGAGCATAAACAGTGATTCATCTCTTTACTTAGACACTGAGATCATGGGTCCTGGCAGTACTTGGCAGTGATGTAACATGTCTGACCCTTTTGAATACAAATACCCTAATCCAATCAAATCCCATCCTGTCCTGTCCCGTCATGCTTTCACAGTTTTTTTCGTCTGTCTAAACCTTATTTTTACAGTCTATGGTCTAAACCGTTTCTTAACACATTTCTAAGGAAGTATTTGTTTAGTCCTTTAACAGTAATCATCTTTTTTTCTTTTTCTTCTTTAAACTTTTTGAGACACAAAATATGTGAGTAGACTATGTAGCTGCACCAGAACATTTTGTGTTTTGGTGTTGACTTAATTGATATTTTACTGACACAGGAAAACCTTTGAGTGAGGTGTGTGCCTATTTAAAGTTAAACTTTGTTTGAATGTAATGGCTGCCAGTTTTGCCTTGATTTGTATTGTCCTGGAATTTTCTGTAGGATTGCTTAAGTGCTTTATCGATGAGGTTAACCATGATCTGTGTTGTCACGACCCACCCACTTCTCCTTACAGGTGGTTTCTGGCTTTAACTACCGCATCACTGTGACAATGGGCAGGACCCCCTGCCTAAAGAACAGTGCAACTGAAGTGTGTACCATCCACCAAGACGAAGCAAAGGCTCAGGTAAGGATTTTAAGAGAGTCCAACCCCAGCTTCTACAAGGGAAAAAAAGCATGAAATGGTACTTCTCTCTTCTGCAGTAGACGCCAAACTATCAGATTACGAAACAATTGTAAACATGCTCTCTCTAAACCAATAAGCATTGTTTGTCTTTAGCACAACAGAGAGAAGTTAGAATTAGAGAAGCAGTAACAGTCAGGGGATCAGTCTAACAAAGATGTTAAACTATGGTCTATTTTAGCCAGATGATGAAACTAAATAATTCATCATTGGCCTATTGATACTGATAATCCACATGAACTAAATCAGATCCCAAAATAATCCCGATCATTGAACGTGGGAAATTACATCTTTTCCAGTGCTTTAAGCTTTAACTTAATCGTGCTCTTTTAAAAACCAAGACAAATGCTGTTTATCTTTGACTTTGATCATCTCAGTAATTAAATTAAAAGCGGTTCTATTTTAAATGTGTGTGTTTTTTTTCTTCCTCAGCTTCACAACTGCACATTTACAGTGTGGAGCCAACCATGGAACAATCAGATCAAGCTGACCAAGCAGGAATGCTAGAAAGAGAACTATGCAGGAAATCTGCAGTGTTGGCAGTGTTGGCAGAATAACCTTCATACAGAGCAATATGTATTTTCCTGTAGAAGAACCACAAAAGTATTCACATTCTATTTGCTGCCCATGCTGCTTCACTATTTTGCTAGACTGAAACCCCTATGAAACTCAGTGTTTCAGAGGAGCCTTTACAGTATAGCAATGTAAAGCTTCATTAACTTTTAGGGGAACAACTTTACACTTATTATTACTAAACCAAGCAAATGATTAATTGTGTACGGAACTGTTGATTAGGCTGTTATAAGCACATGCTGTTTTAAAATTAAATGAAAATTAAAGTACAATATAAACTTATATGTGTCCGTGTGTGTAAACTTTTGTTATACCAGAGCAATTTATTAGTTTTGGAAACAGTACAGAAAACTTTTTATCTGATAATGGCCAATTAAATACATTAAAGCAAACACTTTATTTTTAGAATCATTGATAAATGCAAAATATTTCAAATAAAGAAAAACATTTATTTCAGTTTTATATTTATATATATATATATATATATACTTGGATTGACTTAATATGATTCTTCTGGGGATCAATTAAGTCAGCATGCTTTCTATCACCTCAGTGATTCACTCATTTCCAACCAATTCTTATACACAATATGAGCTGACATCTGTAAGAAAATAAATTAATAAAAAAATAATATATAAAATGTGTAAAAAGTGTTCACACATTTTGTTTTGATAATTAAATTATCCTTATACTTCAGCAGACCTGGACCTTTACCAATAAACCATATACCGGTAAACCCTTTTTAAAAATTAAATGTATTTAATGATAATTCATAGATTGATAAACATTTTGGGACAAAATAAATTGAATATATTGAATGCTTTAAAGTTACAGTAAGTAACTTTTATACATGTAGGTTTTTGTCATATTTGATGAAACTGTCTATATACATACACACACCAGGAAATCTGTGAAAAGTCATGATCCTAGTGCTCCTGATGGCACATTTTACTGTTTACTTATAAAACTGTAAGAACTTTGTGACCTGGCTGCCAATTAAAACTGGAGCTGAAACCAAGCTCCACCCACCAGCTGGAGGGGGGCTCACTCTACTTTAAATTCTGGCTCTTTTTTTGTTTGTCTTTCCCAGTTTTCTTCTTACGTCAGTTTTAATTTTCAGACAGGAAGTAATTTCCTTTAAGTTGACACGCTCAGCCTTTGTGACCTTCAGTTTCAGACTGTCAATGATTTATAAAGACTGAGACCACTTTATTGGAAGAGAGCAGTCTAGGTTAAAAGCAACAGGCAGGATAAAGTGCACTATTGAAGAAGATTCACTCTCCAAACATGAAGGCCCTGAACAAAGACAAACCACAGATCGCTGAAGGAGTTCAGCAGAATTGGCTATATTGTAGCTTAACCAGAAAGTGACATTTTACATGATTGTTAAATTAAGTGTTGACTTCACAGAAACAATTCCAGGAATTTCCAAAGAAAGGTGACATACTGCAGCACCGATAAGCAGATTTTAAGAAAAATAGAGAATGTAATTGACTGGAGCAGTAATTTTGTTGTTGTGGGTGAGTTAAGGTCATTGCAGTGGAATGCTGCATCTTTTGCAATGTTGGATATTTTCCAAAAACTCCTAATGCACCATGTGTTCACCAGCATTCGGCCTCAGTTAACCCTCTCAACCCTGTCGTCTGTGCTCACTTTATTTTTATTGCTTTTTATTTCTTTTGTCCCTTGTGTCTCATGTAAAGCATCAATTTTTTTCAAGAAAGGCGCTGCATAAATATTATTAGTTATTTATTTATTCTTGTTAGTCTTATTTAATATCAGAATGGTATTAATATGTGAACCATTTTTGTCTGACAGGAATTGACATTTCCCATGCGCTCATGCTCCTAGATGTGTGTTCTGACAAAAAGAAAGTCAACAAAAGATGCCAGGGTGTGATGCGTCCTCTATATTTGCCAGATAGCAGCCATCTGCTCCCACCAGCAGTTGACTGGTGTAGTCAGGTTATTAAAAATGTAACTTACATGTACACACTTTACTTATCTTTCATTTTACTTTGATGAAACTGTAATTATATTCTGACAGCAGTATATTAGATAATCTGTAGGTGGGGACATGTTCCTCTGCCACCTCTTAGTGCTTCTAATGGCATTTGCAAGAGTATCCTTCTCCCCAGGAAAACAACCATGTAGAGCCAGTAGTCTTGTATGCAGCTGTTAATCAAGTCAAGGACTGCTCTTCAAACTGTCAAGCAGCGCTGATCAAATAAGAATAAAGATATTAGCAGAGGTGAATGGTTGTTAACACACTGTGGGGCATCAGTACTGCTCGCCATCACGATTCATCACACAGTACCTGAATCAAGCTGTCAAGCTTGCCTGCACGACAACTTGACAACAAGAGCCACTTTCCACAACTGAAAGTATATGTGTCAAAACAAAACTGTCACTGTGTTTAGCCTTGGATGTGAAATGAGAAGTATGTGATCTGGCCACCATGTTGAAAACAATCTCCCAACCAGCTGGAGTCAATTTTCTCAGCAGAGACAGGGGAAGGAAAGGCTGCAGTAGGAGGGCTAGCTTTTCTTTCTGCCATTTTCTGTTTGTTTGTTTTTTCCCTTTCACAGTTTTCCTCTTAGGTCAGCTTGAATTTTCAGTCAGGAAGTGCTCTACTTTCCTGTTAGAGTTGACATGCTCAGCCTTCCTGAAAAAGACCAAAAACACAGATGTCGGCGTTCCCAGTTACAGTAGAACTACAGTAAAGTTACTGTATGTATCATAGCTGCAGTTACAGTAGAGTATAACAGTTATAGTTACAGTAGTTACTGTGTGTATAACAGTTACAGTTACTGTGTGTATCGCTGTAGCAGTCAGCTGATATGTGAGGTTGTTGTTCCTCACTGAACTACTGAATAACTTCTCTAAAATGACTCTCCTGTAAAATAAGGTAGCATTCATTATTACTTCCCTATATTATTACTCAGTGTGTTTACAAGAATACTTCACTATATTATTAGGCAGTTTGATATTTACTTGCATATGAAATGCTGTATAATTAATTAAAAACACAACGTTGTCACATTATGTTTTATGCTTTATGCTAATTTTTCAACTGCTGGTGTTACAGCTAATATATTACTGATTGGAAAATGTCTATTGATAGCCTTTCTATCCAAGATAATGGGCCCTAAAATAATTTATTTTTGAAGTGGGCACAAACGAAATGTATTTGGATGTATCCTTTATTATGGGGCAGCTTCAGATCTAAATTCAGTTCATGAATCTGTTTAAATGTGCTGCATCAGTCTCAGTGTACCTTTAAGTGTGCTGTGTTGCGCAGCTGTCAGGGAAGAAATCAGCAGAAGCCACCGAGAGCTCATGGAGTAGTTAAATATAATAATTCATGAATTAGCTGTGACACTTATTAATATTATTCATAGAAGTGGGCGGAACTGTATCGTTTTATTCGGTAGTTGAATCAAATGACGCCCTCGACGCCCCTTCTACGTGAACGCGCACGGAGCCTGAAGAGGAAACCCTGGGCTCAAAAAGAAAGTTAATAACAACCTTCGTGATTCAACTTATCCGTGACAGCGTTTGTTAGGCTGAGTGAAGCGAGAAAACGAAATGATACCCTGGGTATGTTGAACTCGCCTCATAGTACAGGGTTCTGCAATTCACAGTCTGTCAATGATTTATAGAGACTGACATGACTTTATTGGAGGAGAGCAGTCTAGATTAAAACCAACAGGCAGGATAAAGTGCACAAGATTCAAACATGAAGGCCCTGAACAAAGACGAACTACAGATCGCTGAAGGAGTTCTGCTAAAACATTTACCCAAGAGTGTTAAGGTAAGCAGCTGCACCCCATTTAAAACACATTCCTCAGTATATCAGCATGTATGAGTGTCTTTCCATTACACCACTGAAGCTTGAGACGTTTTGTGTTTTTAGGTATACGGTTACCTGCATGCTATCAACAGGAGCAAACCCAGCACACTGGAGGTAATCGTGGATACATGGCCCGATTTTAAGGTCATCATATGCAGACCTGACCCCAAGGTGCGTTCACATGCCACTTGAGAATTGGATACAATGTGTATGTTGTGTTTTTTGTATGCCACATAATTGCTAAATTGAGCATTAACTTCACAGAACAAACGTGCCCTGGAGTTCATGAAAAAGGTGGCATACTACTGCACGGATGAACAGATTTTAAGAAAAATGCTGACTGAGGAGAATACAATTGACTGGAGCACTTATTTTCTTATTGCAGGTGAGTTGAGGTCACTGCAGCGCCTGTGTTATCACCCAGCAGTCAACTTCGGTTGATTGTCACAGCTTTTAAATCAGTGGTGTAATGTAACTTAGTACACTTCCTAAAATAGGTGACTTTAGGCTACTTTGTGTCATAGATGGGCAAATTGTACTTACATATTATTTTACATTTCATGCCACTTAACTTGTTGTAGCTTGCTAGTTTCAGAGTAATATCACCAATATTACTCTGAAAATATGAAAAAAAAACTGGTGTAAATTCCTTGCAAAGGAAAATAACAGAATGGTATTAATATTTGACTTATTTTTGTGCTACAGGATTTGACATTTCCCATACAGCCATGCTTAAAGAGGTGTCTTCTGACAGAGAAGTCAACAACCGTCCTTTAACTGTAGTTCATCTTCTGTATTTGACAGACAGCAGACATCTGCTCCCACCAACAATTAACAGGTATTCAGATCATTAATGTAATCAAGTAATGTTGTTTCTCTGCTCAGGTGAAAGGTTATCCGAATCTGTTTCTCTACAGTGAACTTGAATCAAGGATTTCATCTCTCAACAACTCTCATGTTGACTTGGTGAATAAAACCTGGAAGTTTGGAGGGGGCGAGCAGGGCTACAGGAATATTAAAAACCTGATTAACAACTTCCCATCATGCTGCATCACTGATGGCCAGGGTCAGCCAGTGTCCTGGATTCTGCTGTATGATTACTGTGCTATGGGGTTATTGTACACTCTGCCAGAGCACAGAGGAAACGGCTATGCCAAAGTGCTGGTGAGTGTCATGGTCAAGCGACTCTTCACTGAGGGATACCCAGTGTACTGCTTTGTAGAGGAAAGCAACAAGATTTCCTACAAGCTCTTTAAAAGCCTGGGCTTCATTGAGGATCCCTCATACAGGGCATCATGGTTTGAGTTCAACTTTTGATATTGTAACCACAGTGATTGAATGTATAGCTGACTTACTATCAGATAAACATAACTTGTAAAAATTGTAATCTTTACACATTTTATAGACAGAGATCAGCACAAACACATCAAAAAGTATCCTGTTTCAAATCAAAAATATTTGTTCATCTTATGTATTAAAATAAACCAAACAAATGAATTTATATTTGCATTCTTCTTTCTTTTTTTCTTTGTTTGGCCTATCCTAGCTTTAAATGATAAAATCTAAGTATTTCAAATAGACAAATATAAGCTCATAAAATTATTTTATACTCAAAGGGAATAAAAAACATTATTTGAGATACATTGATCTATGCTTTGCTTTATGTCTACTGAACAATTGTCATCATGTTTCCATAAATAGAAAAAAATGATTCACAATTCTAATACATGCTTTAATACAGCATCTGGGGTCTCTGTTTATTTATATTAAATTTTAGGTATACTGCATTATTTTTGTTTCTTTGTTTTATTTTGTATGTGGCGGTGGTCTCACTGTGATCCTGCTCTTCTGTTGTTACCACGGTTACCACGATGACAACACAAAAGTTTCACAAATGTGAAGCTGGCTTTGTGACCTGTTTGAGGAGCCACAGCCTGTCATGCACTGTAACATTGTAGCATCTTGAGGTATTTGTAATTAATTGATGATTTTATTTTATGCTGCTCTTATATTCCACTCTACCTTAGAGGAAAATTGACGCTTTCTTTTGTAGGCCTGCTTTTTACTGCTCGTGGAAGAGATTCTTTTCAACTCACGTGTCGAAAGTGCGAATGCGAAACCCACTTCCTTCTGAAACAAAAACGAACTTGCTTTGTTTGCATTTACCCGGAGGAAGTGGCTGCTCATAATGTGCTGTGAGCCAGGTTACTGGTATTCCAGACTGGGAAGATTTGACCAGCAATGACCGTGTAACTGACCGGACAGCAGCTGGAGATTGCTGAGACCCGGCTGGTTTGAGTTCAGCTTTTGATTTTGTAACCACTGTGATTGAATGTATAGCTGACCACATGACCTGCAACATTTCCTAGGGAATGAAAATGGTATTGCAATGTAATGATTACAAATGTTATATGCAGAGATCCGCAAAAATACATCAAAAGGTATTTTGTTACAAATAAATACTAGCTCTATAAATGTATTGAAAGAACAAAATAAGAAAATATATTTGTATTTGTAAATTGAAAATACAAAAACCCATTATACTGTATATTATTACCACATTTAGCAATGAGAAGGCTCAATGTGGGTCTGACCTTAAAGCTGGGAAAGTCAGTTTTCTGGAAAAGGCAACAAAAATAATTTTAAAATACAGCCCGGCAGGCCCTCTCTGTGCCAAGCCTGCCATCATAACCTGAATGAGTATGTCCAGTTGATTAAGTACATTTCTATGGTGTCCAACTATATAAGCACAAAGAATACCATTCCTGTAAAGCAACTCAATACCAACAACAACCTACAGAGACAAAGTGTTCTCCTTTGTATACACCCTGGCACTGCAGTTCACAGGAACACAAATGATACAGTATTTCACAATGGGCATGTTGCTGGACCCAACAGGACATGTCACATGATTCACTGGTATTCAGCCAATGCCTGCGATTAGGTTAGGTTTTTTTCTTCAACAGTTACTCCTGGGAATAAAAAGTGTCTTCTTTGAAAATTAAATAATGTAATTTCAGAATTTTAAATGCACAAAAACAAGCTCTGAAATGATTTTGTTACAAAGAACATACTCAAAAGTAATTGAATATATGTATATTTAACAAAAGCCAATCATTTCATTAAAATACTGTCCATGACTTTTTCAAAGCACTGCATCAAAAATATCTGGACTGTTATAATAGTTGTATAAGTGGCACAAATTATACAATAATAATGTCACATTCATAGTAAACAACAGATATTTAATTAATTTGAGATTTGTTGGTTCATGCTTTGCTTTATGTCTGCACTGAACAATTAGTAAACTATAGAATATCCTGTGTATACTAAAGAGGTTACCTATGTTAAACACATGATTTAAATACACCCGAAATAAAGACATTGGATGCATACCTTATTTTGTTCTCATTTTAATGTTAATGTCAAAGCTTGAGTGTTCATTTGGTTCAGGTTCAAGACCAGGGTGTTTAATATTTGTTTATGTGTCGAGAAAAAGAAAGAAATGCTTCTCAATTCTGATTGAAGCTTTAACTAGTTTCTGGGGTCTACTTGATAATTCCATTCTATGCTAATCTATACTTTCATTTCACTACTTTGGAGGACAGCTGACGCTTTATTTTGGAGGCCTGCTTGTATTGACCTATATTGGCCTGCTTTTTACCGCTGGTGGAAGAGATTTTTTTCACTCGCAACTCACGTGTCGAAAGTGCGCATCCGAAACCAACTTCCTTCAGAAAGGAAAGCCGTCCTGATTTGTTTACATTCACTCGAAGGAACTGGCTGCAGAGAGCTCGGATACTGGTATTCCAGACTGGGAGGATTTGACCAAAGATGACCGTGGAACTGACCGGAGAGCAGCTGCAGATAGCTGAGAGCCGGCTGAAAAGATATTTACCTCTGTCTCAACAGGTGCGTCCATCTACCTGAACACAGAACTTGGACTATAAAAGTTAAATCGGAGTCGGTGACTAATACTTGTCTGTTAATATTTTATTTATTTGCTTGCTTTACTTTATATGTATTTGCACTGCCCTAATAATTGATCGATCTATTCTTTGGATTACAATGTAACTATTTTATTTTGAAGGTGTATGGCTGTCTGGTCCTCAGAAACAGAGTCAGGTCAGACCCTATGAGGATTTTAGTGGACAGTTGGCCAGAGTTTAATGTCATTATCTGCAAACCACATTATGAACAGGTAACTTATTATCTTTGGGTATTAAATAAAATGTATTTCTGTATATACATCATGTTCATGTCTCTTTTATTTGTATTTTTTACAGGAGGGTGACCTCTTCAAAGACACAATGGTTTTTGCCAATGATGAAGCTATTCTCAAGGAAACCGTAAGGAAGTCCTCTGACATTGACTGGACCCAGTACCTTTGTGTTGGTAATAGCAATGAGCACTTTTGTCTCTTTAATAATAACAAAGAAGTCAGTGCATTTATCTTGTATCCTTGTCTTTTCATAGTGCATTTCTATTACAAAGTGGCTCCACCATCAAATGACAATTCTTGTGTAAATCATTGACAAGACTTAACAATGGAGACGTTACTGACAGTATAAAATTAACTTTGTTCTCTTATTGTGTTCAAAGTTCTCCCATTAAGATGGCATACCATTTAGTCTGATCATTTAGATCTGAAAAAATAATGCAAAGACTGCCAGGATTAGAACCTTTGAACCACTGCAGTATGTGAATGATTATAGGACAAAGTGCAAGTAAAACAAACCTATGTAAATAAGAAAGGAGAAGCCAGGTAGACATCATGAGAGAACAGAAACTCTTTATTCAGGATTCCAAAATAAAAAATAAAGAGTAATTAGGACATTTTCTGCCTTCCAATACATCAGCATTTGGTTTCAAAGGATGGTTAAAATAAGTTCTGATCGACAGAATAACTTGACTCTTTAATCCTGTTTTTAATTCATTTTATCATAACTCAAAAGAAACAAATAACGCATACATTTTCACACATTTATTGAAAGCTTTTCTTTCCAAGGAATGAACCGTCGCCACATGGAGGTATTTAAAGCTGTCGCATCAGAAAAAGACGTTTCCAGCAGCCAAGCGTCACTGTGTCACATGATGACACTGGAGGATGTATCCAACCTTCCCTCTATAGACAGGTACAGCCTATGCAATGATGTGTTTAGAGTCTAGAGTGTGATCAAATCATTATCTGAGGTTTAATCATCTTTTCTGCTCTGCATCAGCTCAGGGATCACTCTAAGCTCTCTGGATGAATCACACCTTGGCATTGTCAATCAGACATGGAAGTTTGGAGAAAATGCAGCTGTAAGGATGATCCGGAACATGCTTGCAAACTTCCCCTCCTGCTGCGTGCTGGACGCAGAAGGAAAGCCTGTGTCCTGGATCCTGTCCTATACGTCGTGTGCGATGGGCATGTTGTACACTGTGCCAGAGCACAGAGGGAAAGGCTACGCCAAATTAGTGGTCAGCACCATGGCCAAGAGACTCTTCACTGAGGGATACCCAGTGTTCTGCTACATAGAGGAGCACAACGAGGTCTCCTACAAGCTCTTTAAAAACCTGGGCTTCATTGAGGATCCTTCTTATAGGGCGACATGGTATAGATTCAATGATTTTTAAATATGTCAAAGAAGTAAAGATGCGTTGCTCTAAGCAAAGGAAATGGAAAAGAACTTAAATTGAATCTGAAATCAGTTAAAACATAATTATTTTACCCTCCTACTGCACAGTGTGTTATTCAGTTCAGGTTCAGTTGCATTGAACTGGAATGACATGCCTTATAGACATGCCCCTACAGGTCTATCTTCATCTCTTTTCCACAAGGGCACCTGAAGCGTGACTTGATCTGAAATGAAAAGAAATAAA
Organism: Serranus cabrilla; assembly: GCA_903364295.1. Classification (NCBI taxonomy): domain Eukaryota; kingdom Metazoa; phylum Chordata; class Actinopteri; order Perciformes; family Serranidae; genus Serranus; species Serranus cabrilla. The sequence continues at coordinate 768,525 of CAFUXE010000706.1, forward strand.
AAGCTTAATGTACATTTTTATTATTCTGTTTAGTTTAACTAAAAACTGATTTTATTTGCTGTGCTATTTTACGTCTTAGATTCTAATAAGATGTGTTCCACTTTGAAGGGAGCCTGAGATCTAAGAATTTAATTCTTGGCCTAATTGCATTTTACATAACAAAAGTAAAATTTTAGTTGTTAGATTGTTTATTCTTCCGACTGCTCTGGTGCTAGATATTAATTCAAGTAAAATGAATGGTTGAGCTTCAGGTAATGCCAGTGTTCTTTACTGATTTATGTTTTTCAATTAATAATTTGGATATAATTGCCTTTGCAGCTTACCACAGCCCAATCTGGTGTCTGAGATCAGGTTAATCGCATAAACTATATATAAAAATATATATTAATGCATTTTCTCTGAATAAAATTTGTAAAAAACAAAGCAGAAATGGAATTGAAATAATTTTTGACAGGAGTATAAATAACTGCTCAATATTTTACCTTTGTTCTGTGAAGTCTTCGAGACGGATCAACCAAGTTTTCCAGTATTCCAACATCAGCTCTGAGTTCAATTTATGAGCATGGGCAGGTGAGCCATCCTTGTAGGCCACGACAATGAGTCCATTTTCAACCTGCAACGAGAAGAGATCAGCGGGGTGAGAGGATGTTCTGTCTGTAACTGACATGCAGTAATGCATGCATTTTTATTCGATTTTTAGTTACATTACATTTAATTACAACTTTAATTAAATTGAATTAATTTAATTTAATTATATGTATATTTAAAACTCCACTGAAAATCCACTGTTAAAGACATTTATAATTAAAAAAAAGAAGATAATGTTGCCAAAGTTAATAACCTAATAGTGATAGTTTTAAATATTTGCAATTCCAAAATAGATTTTTTTAAAAAGTGAATATGATCTGTGCCAAAAAGAAGCAGAACTAATAGATTACCTGGTATTTGTAGTTGTCATCACTGTTCAGTGCCCCTGCATAAGCTGCCACCTGAATGGGATTGTCATACGTGTTGCTCAGGAATGGTTTGGGCTTCTCTGAAGTCTTCCAGTCGATTGCACATAATACACCCCTGCAGACAGAAAAAGGCAGTCAAGTCAAGTCTGGTATGGAAAGGTAGAGTCTACCTTTGAGTGTAAAATATTTACCTGTAGCGGGCAACACAGTCCACAATTCCCAGATAGTTCAGTGTGTCATGTTGCACAGTGCTTTCAGTCGCTCTCACTGCACTGACATCCTCCAGTACGTGGGAGATGCTCTCCATGTATCCTTGTATCTCAGCTGGATGCTCTGTTGTTTCCGAAGGATTTTTGTTCTTCCATGTTTCACCTGAGGTCAGGATATCCTCCAAAGCTGAATGGAAAAGCTTCCCTTGCCTAAACAAATCTGATAGAATACAACAACTTTTGCTCACTTTTCAGTTAATCCTGTCTCTAACAAATCTCTCTTCTAAGATAACACACCTTAAAGCAGCTTAGATTGATTTTGGATAACTTACTCTGACTGTATGCTTTGAAGCCTTCCTCTCCCAGCTCTGCAATCATCTTTCTTTTCCATCTCTCCAAGTAGAAGATCTGCTCTGGGGAAAGTGTCTGCTGAAGAATCCGGGTCACACTCGGAACTGAAGACCTGCCTTTGCCCCGGTTTAACCAAATCCGTGCTGGAGGTCCCGACTCTAACTCCTCTGTTTCTAGAATCTGTTCGCTGTGTAGGAAGGGATGCTGGGTTTTGGGTACCCTCATCTCTGGTCTTGAGGAGGGCGTGTGAGCTTTGATAACAGGTCCATAAACGTGGTCGTACTCCATTTGGAGGGTCTCCGGCGTTTGGGAACTGACCCTGGAGGACATGACGGACTTCACAAGAGAAGAGTAGCGCTCACTGTCCACTGAGCTGTACGGGCTGGGTCTCTTTGGGGAGTCTAAGCAATGACAAGCAGAGAAATTGCTCGCAGAGAGGGAGGTACATTGAGGAACAATGATGCCCCCTACGCACACCACGCGTTTAAGAATGAACATTGTGACCACTTTTACATAACAGGCTAAGAAGACAATGAGTTATTATCTATCTAACTACATGTGGGTACAATGGTTTCAGTTTTTTACAGCTAATTTAAAACTTTCCCCTCTATTTTGGTTACGGTACTTGCCCCAACATGTTCCAGAGTATCTCTTCCACAGGACAACTGTTTCGGTACGACCTGCCTTTTCGGTTGCGCAAACTTCCATATATGGGAATTGAAGTTTCGTTTGTAAATGTTATGGCTACATTTATAACCGTAAAAACAACATTACCCATAATGCAGTACAGTGTTTCATTGAAATCCATCCGTGTGGTTATTGAGCCGGCGGTACTGCTTATTCTCATTCCCTTTTTACGCTCATACGCCTTATTTGTCCGTTATCTTATAATTTACAAAAACCATCATTGCTGTGTAAAAAGACGTTATCATGAAGCTTTTCAATTAAAACACGGAAATAACAATGTGGGGTGAGTGATAAGTTTCTAAAACCAATCGTAGCGTTTGTAAATTTGACGTTGTCCAATCACATTCCCCTTAAGGCGGGATCATCAGGATGAGTCCATGGAAAAAAAAGGTTTGACAGCTCGTCGGGCAGCTAACCAGTCAGCAGAGGGAGAGCTTCCTGCACATAGTTTCGTTATTTGGGTTGTTGGCCTGTTTTTGCCGTTCCGTCGATTGCAGCCCCATCATGACATCCACCATAGACGAAAGCAATAAAGAGAAGGTAAGTTAAGTGGGTCTTGGCGTGTGATTTGCTCCAAAAGTCTGCTCTGATAGCACTGAGGTGGCTAACGTAGGCGGTTGCTTTATGGCTAAGTTATTGACGCCAACTTGTGTTGTTTTATGTCTGCACAACGCTAGCTGCTGGCTAAAGCAAGCTAACGTTTTATCGATAAAGCTATCAAGAAGTGGGTAGCGTTTACGCAGCGGTGTCAAAAAGTATTAATGCTGGCAAAAGTGTTGCTTGATTATGTTACCTAACATACTGAGCGTGTTAAAACGTGCAACGGTTAACGCTAATTGCTCACAACCACACATACCATTAAAAGTTACAGAAAAGTAACGTAACGTTAGCCGTTATAGCGTCAAGTTATGTATTTTACTACGCTCTGACTCCATTAAACGCCTGAATTGCAGAGCTATGCAGCACACTGGTCTGTGACAAATCAGTGAACTTGTGAGCTAAGACTATCACCACTCAGACAGGTGTTTAAATAACTTTATTATAACCCTCTTGGTTTTAGTTTGCTTTTTTTTTCAAGAGGAGTAGATTCAACCTTGTAGTCGTTTGAAAGATTTAGTTTTGCTGCTGTTGAATTGTGTTTTACTGGAAGGAGTTTAATATGTGTTCATCCCATTCAACCAATAAGGTAAAACTGCAAAGAAGAATATAGTTCTATTAACACCTCTCTAAAACTGTAAGAAAGAAGAAAAAAGAAAGAAAAAACATTCTACCATTTGTGATGGTCGTATAAGCAGACAACTGAGGGTAAGCTGTGTATAAACATTCATCAGCCAGAGAGTAAATAGTAAAGACTTCATTTAGGCTGTAGGCCATAATATAACAGATCAACAAGGGTGTGGAGCTAGGTCTTAAAGTGAAAGCAGCACTGGAGTCAGACCTTTTACACAACATCACCAGGACACTTCAAACTCCAAACCCATGGATGAATGATTTTTTGAGGGGTCTGGTTCACATTAAGATTAAAATAATAAAATAATTTAAGCTGTATTGAACTGTAACTCAGAATATTTTCTTTTTTGTATGTCTAGCTTCCAATCTCATTTTGTCTTCATTGTGAAGTTGTAGCTATGCAGGATTAGTGTATTACTTTGGGCTGTCAAGATCTAGCTGCTAACACAACATTCTTATGACCCTTTCACATATATAAGCTAGAAAAGATTCCAGACAGTGTTTGTGTTGCTGTGTTAAAATAATAACTGAATGATTATTTCTGACTCATTATTGATATTTATTTCCTCCAAAAATGTATAAACTGTGCTTAATTTGTGTCCCTGCTACCTGCAATCCTTTATTTTACAGGTAGAATTCTCTTTACCCCACAGGCAATGCTGTAAATCAATCTATCCCAAATTAAATGTACAAAATGGTGTTTCTGATATAGTTCAGAATGATGATCCGATAAGGAGCCTGTTGGCTTTTTTCTCACTGTGTTTGTACATGACAGGGGATATTTTTGGAAAACCATAGTGTATTTTTCTCCTTAGATGCGCTCTGTGTCAGTGGATCTAAACAATGATGCCTCTCTTCTCATTGACATCCCTGATGCACTCTGTGAAAGGGACAAAGTCAAGTTTACTGTCCATACAAAGGTAAGCATTTTTTTAAATATATTTTTGTACCCCAACACATGAAATTACTCTTACGTATTCTATCAGGATTTTTGCTGACATGTTGAAACTTTTCTTTACAAAATACTATTAAATGAAGTTTGTTTCCAGACCACGCTCAGCTCTTTCCAGAAGCCAGAGTTCTCTGTTCCACGGCAGCATGAAGACTTCATCTGGCTACATGACACTCTGGTAGAGACAGAGGAGTATGCTGGCCTAATAGTAAGTTGGACCACCTGCAGACATGACTCACACAAATAGACAGAGGCTGTAATATTACTGTTTTCCTTGGGTGCCTTTGTACTCATTGAAAAACAAAGAATTTAAAGCACAGACTCACAGGTTCATGTATCATTTTATTATTTATCATAATATTATATGTAATGCGGTGACATTAACCTTCCAGTCATTTATTTCCTGCTTTGTCGTCCTTAGATTCCTCCAGCGCCCCCAAAGCCTGACTTTGAGAGCCCAAGAGAGAAGATGCACAAACTGGGGGAAGGTGAAGCCACTATGACCAAGGATGAGTACACTAAAATGAAGCAGGAGCTGGAGGCGTGAGTGTGACACTCAAAGAAAATACTGTATACTGCTTTGTTATACATAACAGTTATACAAAAAAAACATCTTGCTCTATCTGTTTTCCTTTCAGTGAATATCTGGCTGTGTTCAAGAAAACTGTCCAAGTGCACGAAGTCTTTCTGCAGAGATTGTCCTCTCACCCCGTTTTAAGCAAAGACAGAAACTTCCAGATTTTCTTAGAGTATGACCAGGATGTGAGTTCCCTATAATGCTGACTTCCTTTCCCAAGTGTGTGTCAGTTGGAAAAGAGGAAGTAGAGTTTACTGGAGACTTGTGACACATGGCCTACATCCTGCTGTGATCAGCAGTTATGCTTATCTAGGCAGTCTTTGTCAGTTAGTGGCTGTGGTGTTTGTTAACCTGATTTCACTAACAGTTAAACTCCTGTATATATAACTACTAGTCTAATAAAATAGATTAGGCAACATGTATTTGTGGACCAAAGTGTGACACATTAAGTTATGATTAGTAGAATCACAAACATTAGCTCAGTCCCCACTTCAACATATAAATAGCTTTATAGAATAAATCCTATTCCTCCCATAGATTAAATGTGTTCCCTTTCTAAACGATTTCATTGTAGCTCACTGTGAGGAGGAAGAATGCCAAGGAGATGTTTGGAGGATTCTTCAAAAATATGGTGAAGTCAGCTGATGAGGTCCTTATCTCTGGAATTAAGGTGAGACTGATGTAGATCTACTTACATTACATGTTTAACAGCCTTCAACGTTTAAGCCACTTCCGCAATATTTATTTGCATGTGCTTGTGCCTTGAACAGGAAGTGGATGACTTTTTTGAGCAGGAGAAGACATTCCTGCTCGACTACTACAGCAAGATAAAAGACTCGACTACCAAAGCAGAGAAAATGACCCGCTCGCACAAAAGTATAACACGGTTTTTATATCCCCACATTCATGTTGACACTGAGTTGAGTAGAGCAAATAAAATGCATTTGGGAATTTCTGTCGTTTAAATTGCTAATTTCTGTTATTACAGATATTGCGGATGATTACATTCACATCTCTGCAACTCTGAACACTCTCTCTGCTGATGATAGCACAGCAAATAAAAAGTAGGTTTGATATATGCAATGAATTTTATGCAAAGGGAGAATTTCAGGAGTTGGGTTATGATGATTTTTCACAGCTATTTGTTTTAAATTGCATCAGTAGCAAAGCTCTAGTTGCAGTTTCCCATTTTATAGATTTTACTTTTTTTTCTCAGGCACCTGGAGAAATTGTCAGACCTGTTTGAGAAACTCAGAGTGAGTAGAACGTCTCCAATTATTATTCAAATTTGTATCTATTTGTTCTGATTTATACATGTGCTGTTATGGCTGCCATAAGTCATTATTTGTGTCCCTGCAGAAAGTGGAGGGAAGAGTGGCATCTGACCAGGAGCTGAAACTCACAGAGCTGCTTAGATATTACATGAGAGACATCCAGGCCGCCAAGGTGAGTCACGTTTATCTTCTGCTTTCATACAGGACTCAAATAAAGTTCACATATTGCTGCATTTCACTTTAGGCAACCCATTCCACTCAGACACAACAATTCTTAGTGAAATCAAAAACACTCTGCTAATTTCCATGGATCAGGGCTCAGTATTAATCCTCATTGTCCTGGACATGAATTAAAATGTATGGGTACAGATAAAGAGAAAATAATCTGTATTGCTCTGGGCTTTGTGCTAAATTAACCCAATAAATCACATATATCACTATTTGAAGTGCGAAGCATTTAAAAATATTCAAAGCATCTGAACACTGCAGTCCATCGCGATCCATTTAGCAACTGAGTTGGTTAATCAGTCACAGGTTGACTTACTTGCACCTGAAAGTCTGCTTGAGTGTGGATGACAAAGCTGGTCGCTCACAGTAGCATGAGAGCTAGCTAGTGCGTTCTTTTTTAAATTTTTTCAAAATTAACGTCCTATTACTGCCCTAGTATTTATCTAATTTGTATATAATTGCTTAGAAAACTGTTTTACGAAACAGAAGTGCATGTATTTCTCAGTAACAATTTCTCATCTGGAACATGTCAGGACCTTCTCTACAGGCGAGCCAGGGCATTAGTTGATTACGAGAACTCTAACAAGGCTTTGGACAAGGCTCGACTGAAGAGCAAGGACATTCCCCAGGCAGAAGAGCACCAGCAGCAGTGCCTGCAGAAATTTGACAAACTCTCAGAGTCTGGGAAGAAAGGTTTGTGCATCCATGCATAAGAAATGCAGGTTCACTCTGTACTTGTTTCTTTGTGTGTAAAATAGAATGCACTGCGCACCATTTTTAAAAACTGTTGCACTGTTACCCTCATAGAACTCACCAGTTTCAAGGGCAGGCGTGTTGTGGCCTTCAGGAAGAACCTCATAGAGATGGCTGAGCTGGAGATAAAACATGCCAAGGTGAGCGGCACAATACAGCAAAACGAAAAACAATACTCTCTTAGGCACAAACACGTAGTGTGCCTATTTTACTTTAAATTAAGTTTAATCATCAATTACTATTATAAATAGTTCCACTAAATTGTTTTGCTTGATCCGGAAAATTGTGTATAAAATGACCCAAAGTATGCATCAGGTGCTAAATTTGTCATTGCATGGGAAATATTTATATATCTGGCCTCAGATGTTTTCCCATTTACTGGTTTGCAGCCATTTTCCTATCGGCCAAGATGATAGCAAATTTTATCTGCCCTTTGTTGTTGTTTACATGGTCTAGTTTACTTTGTCATTTGCAAAAAACTGGAACATTTAGGTGGCATAACTGAAGTTTAACACACTTCAGGTTTCTTCTTGTTGCATTTAATCATGTACACGTCTTTAAAATTATTAAAGAAATCCAAATATATTTGTTATTTTCTGTATCACTGTTACACATCTCCCCGTATCATTGATTGAAGCATAATACAGGATTTATAATTCTTTTTGCAGCCTCATCTTTAAATATTTATCCTTTTAGTCAGTCTGTTTTGTGTCTGGGCATTTTCCTACTTTGGTTTGTGCTCACCTGGATGCACACACACACTTCAGGTCCTTTGGTGGATTTCTCTTTATCAAGGTGATAGTGTTTACATGGAAAAATCCCCAGACAGGCTTATTCTGTTCACTCAGCCTGACTATTTGTTCAGATTCCCATAAGTAAGATATGTTGTTTACACTTTCAAAAACCTGATTATATCTGGGACACAAGTGAGCAACTGAATGTTTTATTTGGTGATGTATCGGATGTCCTCATGACTTAAAAACAGAGCGACTCTATTCTTCAGGAGTATTAATGCTGTTTCCCCCTTTCCCCACAGAACAATGTGACTCTATTGCAGGGATGCATTGAGCTGCTCAAGAGTAACTGACAAGTATTCAAGTATTCCTGTCCTGCCATCACCAAGTGACCAGTCATAGAAAATGCAGACCTGGCGCCCCCGGGGCCTTGCATGGACATGATTTCACGCCCCATCTCTGCTCCCACCCACGGGTCTGATGCCACTTTAAAACCCTGCCCGAGACCAAGTGTCTCATAAGCAGAATGTCTTCATGTTTACAGAGTCCCTGTCCTCTGGTCCGCGGTCCATCCTTTTCTATTATTTATGGAAGTCAAACTCGATGTGAATGCCTCTAAAGAACGAGGCTGCCGACATTAAGGTCTTCCATTCCTTTGCAGAACCATTAGAGGTGATTATCCTAATTTGTTGTTTTCTCATTTTTACATTATGCACATAGTACAAATCTTGCCTTTTTGAATATTTTTGCCAACATAAATTCTGACTCCAAGCTTTGCTCTCATATACACTTAAGAATTTTTTTTTTTTTAAGGCTTAAGAGCTTTTTTTTTTCCCTGCATAGCCATTATGACTCATGCTTAATCTGTTGGGGCTTTTTTGTTTGCTAATGGAACAGTTTTACAGAAGCAAAACCAGTGCCTGGAAAAACCATCCTCATGCCCTGCATAGCTGGGCTCTGAGCTTAGAGTACAAGCAAACCAACTCTCTAGTAAGAAAACTCATGACAGACTTTAAAGACAAGACGGATCATCTTCTTGTGTTCTAAAATAGCTGCACTTCACCTCAGGAATGGACTGTTGGATCGGTCCCCGCATTCTTGTTTGTAAGAAGTGGCCTCAGATCCCACAGTAATCAAAGATGCACATTAGTTTTGCAAGATTTCAGCAAGAGATTGGGGAGGAGAATAAGTGGAACAGTTTGAACATCAAGCTTATTGTCTGAGTTTTCCTTTTTTATTTGCACAAGGCATCAGTTACACCCCTCCACTACATGTATCATATCCTCCGCAGCCTCTAACCTCTAACTAACTCTGCCCATTCACTTTTCAGTGTGATCTAGTTGTTTCTTTTTATTTTGCTCTAAATTCCCATTTGTTATTGATGGGGTCTTATGAATCAAACCTGAGATATTGACCACATCCTCTAAACAGTTTATTTAATGCAGATATGAGAAGATGCACTAAGAAGATGAAAATGACTTTCCAATCATGACCAGGCTCAGAGATGTGTTAAAATGCATTATAGTTTTTTAAAAAATCGAATGTATTTCCTATGGATTCCGAACCGAGTGAATTCCTTTACATTATGCTTTTCTTACAGAACATAAGCCTTTTTATAAATTTGTAATAATGGCATTGAATAAATCCTACTTTCCCAAGATTGATCTGTGCCTTTTTGTTTTGAGGGCTGATTTTCACACACTTAGTTTTTTGTGACATACAAAAATGCACTGAATTAGAATTTTAAAGAGTGCCCTATCATACCACTAGGTGGTGGTATTTCTCTATCCTCTGTATCCTGTTTCCACTAAGCTTTACCATGTGGGCTCTTGTGTTTTAACACAGCTGTTTGCTCCTTTGTGTTAAATCCATTGACCACAGTGGATCCTGTGAAGGGACTGTGTGGTGCATATTGCTTTAAGGAAATGCCAGAGCGCTCATGGGAGTCACCATCAGCAGCAGAGTGCACACCTCATGTTATTCATGAGTAGCACTAAGCAACATGACCTAAACATATGTGGCACTACAGACCGTGTGAAGCTCTTGTGGGATAAAAATCCTGTTTCTACTACATGTATCAGAATCTGAATCACTTTTATTGCCAAAGTAGGTTTTCACATACCGGTACAAGGAATTTTCTGTGGTGTGTACATTAATCAAATGCATGAAGACAAGAAAAAGTAAACTTATGAACAATATGAATAAAAAGAGTTATTTTAATGAGGGAAGGAGCTGTATAAACATGAATGTATTGTAATATGTAGGGCATATATAAAGCATTATTCACCTATAGAGCAGTGAAAGGTTACACTTAAATGGGATGCGGAAAGGGAAAGCTATAATGAACACATATAGACAGAATATACTGTCCCTGACCATGATGGATTTGTCAATATTGACAGCGCCAATAGGCAGTCACAGCAACCTGTCCTGATCTATTTACTGATTGGATAAAACCACAGAAGAGCCAATGAGGTGCTGGCACATCATCAGTACAAACTGTTTAGTTTGCTAACTGGGATCAGAGCAAACAGAGTTTGAAAGTATGGCATTAAGAAATTGCCAAGAGGAATCAGTGATTAAGATAAGGCCCAGACATGAAGATGAAGCTATGCATTCACTCAGTCAGAACTTATTTTCCTTCACTGTATGGAAATATGCAGTTACTGATCTGAGAATACCAATGTGAAACAGAGAAGTATCACTGCTAAATTTAGTCTTTTTTGTGTTCCCTTTGTGTAGCAGCTGTGCTATAATGATAAAGAATCTCCTAATTTCTCGCTCTAATCGCTGAAATAAAACTTCCAAGGCAATAATGCACTGTGTACATTTTGTCTGCACTGGTGTGAAGGAACAAATCTGTCTGCTTCAAAGACTTATTTTGCTGACTTAATGAATTTTCTTTCTCCCCTTAGGCGTGCTTAGATAATTTGCAGGCTCTAAATGTATGATGAGGGTCAGATTTTGCTCATTTTCAGGGCTTTTGGAGACATTATCAGTGATTGGCCATTAATAATTAATTCAACACCATCTTTATTATCCTTTTTAGGCCCCACAGTCACGCACACTGTTAGACAATCGGAAATTTGAGGATGCACAATAGCAAATAATAGGAAAAAGTCATCAGTTCAGATTATTTCATGCTGTGTCATGCCATAAAAAAACAGGTGTTTCTGAGTGTTTCACCACTTTGGCTTAGGTCATGGATATGTGGTCTGCAAAGAGCCAACATCTTGCTTGCACTGACTGAGCCTGTGAAAGCACCTGCTCTACACTGTTCAACTGAAAGGTCACGACAAACACAGACAGAAGCCTCGGAGCAGCACTGGAGGCACAGAGCATGAAGGCCTCGTCAAATAGAGAGTGCACCTGCAGGGCTCGCTGAAGTAACTTAACTGTCCACACTTTCTTTAAGAGATAGCACAGGACGCTTCTTGCTGGTGCCCATCAGATAAATTCACACACAGCTAGACCTTTTAGAATTCCTTTCTCTCTACCTTTCCACCTCTGAGTTGCATGGTATACAAAATGTAGAGACGCTGACACTTTGTGACACTGTCACCCCTCGCCAACACAAGTGTCATGAATGACATTCTTTTTCTTGTCTGTGAAATATTGCCTATTGCAAGTTCATACTAATCTCTAAATGTCCTCTCAGGCAGCCCAATGGCACTTCCAGCATTTAGAATTTCATCAATGTACTGATGTGCACTGACAGACTAAAAGCTTTCACATGTTTTTACGTTATAAATGGGAACTTATTTGATGATATTTTAAATAACACTGAGAGAAATTCACAGAAATAGAATAGTTATTATATTTTTATAGGACTGAGACAATCTGAAGGACATTTTCTTCCTACAATAATGCAATTCTGCCATTAACACAACACTAAAATGTCAAATGGACCAAAGGCTGAACCTTTTCTAGGTTAGTGTGCCCTGCCCTGCTCAGGCATTTGTTTTGCTTTCGTGCACACAATACAAACACAACCCTTAAATGTGTCATGCTTTACATGCACAGACTAACAAGACAACTATTTCATCTCATCACACAGAAATACTTTGAGTGTGACAATTTATTTATATATCTTAATATACAAACACAAAACCAGAGCAAGACTTAGCTTAGCAAGTAAATTTGGCCAATGCTGAACTTTCAGGAGCAGTGTGTCATTTCAAGAAAAGGGAGCGATATTGCTACAGGTCAATTATAGCAACAATGCAAAGCGAAGGAGTGGGGTTCATGAGCACCTGATGTGGTTGGAGAAACCAGTAGTTATTCATTTGTAACTAGTTGCACCCTAGGGTACAATCAGGTTCCATGGACAAGAAATGATTTGACCCAGGACACCAGCTGAATAGGATTATTATGAGAGACAACAAGTAGCAATCTGAGGTACCTAAGAATATGGTTGAGTAGAACTTCCTTCGTCACACTGTCAGCTACATATATTTCATACAGCAGTGAACTCAAAACCACAATGGGTTGTGTATCCTGTAAATGAGGTTATTATTGTTTATAAACAAAATGTTTCATCAAAATCTTCACATTTATACAATGGTACTCAACAACTTGCTCTGTTTGTGGGATGGAAAAAAGAGCTCACCCTTTTTTTTATTTATTTTTTTTAAATCAATACCATTGATCGGAAACCTGCTTCCTTAAACTCAAGTCCAACAAACAAAACAAAGAACTGAAAAAAGCCAAAATAAATAGATTAAATAATAATAATTAATTCAACCAAGAATATTGTTATGCACTGTACTGTGTTGTTTCTGTTTATTAGGTATCATGAGGTTAATGGGAGATTCTTCGTACTATCTAATGTGACATGGCTGACAAAGACATTCTGTAAACAGACTTGAGCAACAAGTGCAGCCCCTTAACAAACTGTTTTATTAAGCAGTTTGAGTAGAGGCTGTGTCAAGGATGCCTGTGAAAACAGTTTTCAAATGAGTGACCGTGGTTGTGAACATAGAAATGTTCCATTATTAGAGCGGTGGAGCAAAACATTTGATTGACAGTTGGGCTATCTTATGCATCATACTTCGGTAATGACTTACTTAAGCACACAAGGCCTTCACATTGTATTAATGCATCACATTCATACAATGTAATTACAATCTCCCTATGCTATTCTTTGCACATTTGAATAATGGAGGGTGTGGTAACTGTCACTAGTGCAAACAATGTTATCCTGCAAATTGCAGGTGACCTTTATGCACACTCAGGCGTGGCTAGTTATTAGGATTTCTGGAAACCACATTGCCTTGCTGTTGGAAAGGCTGATTTCTTGATGTGAAATACAAACTATGAAAAAAACATGAAAAATATATTTCAGGTAAAGTTGCAATATATTACAAATGAGCAAATAAAAGTCCTGCTCTCAACAAATTTCTTTGGCAGTAATGTAGTGAATCGATACACATGTAAATGCAGCAATACAGTGTGTTAATGCATCAGAGATCAAGAATAGCTTTGGTCAAGCCCAGGCCTTTATTACATTTACAAAGATATCAAACGTGTCAGGCTGAATTTGGGGTAAATTGATGCACAAGATATCCTGAATGTTTCCATTTATTAGAGTGGTTTAACCACACAAGACAAACAAACAAACAAACAAAAACCACTTTGGGCCTCTCTTATTGTTACCATCATATAGACCATCAAGAGTGATAGTCAGAAAATGTGGCCAAAACTAAACTAAAGGGGAAAATAAAATAGCAAAAAGCAATAAGATAAAGAAAAAGTGAACAGATAAAATGAACACAAATTTGTATATTGACGAAATAGTAGTAGATGATGGGTCCAGTTTATTTATGGTGATTGATACACATATATTGCCTAAGAATACAAAAGGAAAAGGATGGTAGGCTACTTTAACAAATTTCTCCTCAGTGAACGCTCTCAGTTATTTTCCATTTCTAACAAACCTTTTGTTTGACTATAAAACGGTCCGATGAGACCATAGATTGGAAGATCCAAGCTTTTTCATGTACCCTACATAGAAGACTACAACTCCCAGCATGTTCATATCCGGGTTGAGTGCATTCCAGCCAATCACAAGCCGTCTGGATTTATGGCAGCTATCTGGGGCACGGGGCCAGCGCGTCTAGCCAGCTCGAAGTGCCACGACTTCACAGCAGACCACGGATTCTCCAGCGGAGTGAGGGGAAGAGCACTGGGAAAAGCTAGTTAGCTAGATAGCTGGATAAATAGGTAGCTTTGCGGAGAAGTCTCTTCATCTTACAGACACAGCCCAAGGCTTTCTGCACTCTTCCCATTCCGCTTGAAGCAAGCAGACGTAGCTACATCTTCAGCGAGGTAAGTGTGGGAGTCTGGGAATATTTTTATTCATTTGAGACAGCGTTAGCTAGCTGGGAAGCTATCTACTGCTAAGTATGAGCTAACTTCTTGTTGGCACAGAGAGACAGCCGATTAAAGTTATCTAAAATAATCTTAGATTCCCCCCTCGTTTACTATATAGTGTCCAGATGTATTTTAGCCTTTTTGAGCGGAGTTTAGAAACATAAACCCACGCTTGATATCTTAATGTGCAGGACGACAGACAAGTTCATTGATTCATAGTGTTAGCTGCAATGCTAGCTTGCAAGTAATGATTGATATAATTTCACCTAAAAATAATAACCGGAGTACACAGTCTTTGTTTATGTTAATGTGTGGTTGAATGGACAACGATGTAGGATGTCATATATGTCTCAAACCTCTTTGAGGCACTTTTTTAGTTGGGTTTTATTGTCGTATTTTAGTATTAGTTGGATTTGAACTATCTCGAAAGTCCTTGAAAGTCGATGCGTTTATATGAAAATAACGTATGGACTAAAAGTGTGTACGCCTGTATGGTGTGTACATAATTTTCTCATTCTAACAGTATGTCTGAAAGCTAAAATGATGTGAGACTGGTACTGTCTTTAAAATTCAAAACATATACACTTATAAATTTGATCCCAAAGCTTAAAAAATGATTGGTTTTAGCTAAGGACCACTCACTGTAGATATTCTATTACATATAAATGAAAGCTAAATATTTTAAACTGAAAGGCAAAAATATGTCACAAGCTTAATCTTAAATTCCCATCTTTTAATCACCTTTAGATGCAGTTTCATTTTCAGAAACTCTTTTCTTGAAGTGTTATATCTCAGTTTAGATGCAGTTAAGTGTGATACCACAGATAAGGAGGCACTACTCTCCTGTCACCTCTGGCTTTTAGACCCTGCAATGAACGGGGACTCTGGACTTGGCTTTGATTATACTAAAGTGGCTCAGCAGTTTTTCCTATACCATATCACAAAGAAACAGTAGAACTCTATGTTGCCCTTTTTTAGTGGTTAGTTTTTAGCATTCCTATGCTGCTATCTGCTGCCAGCCAACTTTCCTCCCCTGCAGGCTAAACATTCTGGTCTGTGACAACAGCCTCCAGGAGCCCTGAAGGGATTGTTTAGAGATCCTTCATGGGGTTGCTGCTTTTTTGTTTGTTTTTAATACAGGACAGGAAATTAAGACTAAACACCAGCCAGCTGCTGGAAATTTTTGCAGTTGCTGGAAATTTACCCTTTGTTCAATTCTTTGTTTTTTTGCCCACTGCCTTAAATTCATACAAGAGACATTTTTGTTGTTGCAAGAGTTGTTGCAATATGCCTTCACATGATCTAGTAACCTTTTCATAACTCTTGGTCAATGGCTGAACATGAATTTTAGCAGCAACCTGGTATGATTATGTTTGTATATACAAATAATCTTATCACACCCAGATGGACATTTTTCAGGTGTAGGAATTTGTTTCTATAAAAATTTCAGTGCACTTCTGGATGTAAAATGCAACCAAAGTAGTTAGACTTTCTGCTGATTAGTGAAATTACATTTTATTATAGCACCTCTCTATTTTGATTCATCTTGTGTTGCCTTACAACAGCAGTGTAATCATTCAAAATTATAATTTGAATGTGAGAATATATTAAAACAGTTAAATAAGACAGATTTTGAAACAATATACTATAAAATATACAATTCAAGCTCAAAAACATGCTTTAAAGAAAGTTTCCTAGGGGATTTTCTTCGTTGTATGTTTTATAGGAGGGGGTTCTGCTTGGTGCTCATATTTAACTGTATTTTTACTTTGGCTTAGTTTGCTTCAATGTTTACTTCTACTTAATTTAGAATGAATCAGTCTGTGTATATTATTTAAATATGAGGGTGAATTTGAGCCGCATGAACACATGTGTTACCAAAGGTGGAGAGCAATATGTCAAGTGGGACTGAGCATCTGCTATTTGTCCTACAGTTTAAAAAA
>CAFUXE010000706.1:784846-795853 GCA_903364295.1 Serranus cabrilla
AAGAAGAAGATTTGCTGTCTGCATTATACATCAAGCCTCTAGGCAAAAGTTTATGGGGGTAACAGTGACACCTTGAGGCTTTTAAAGGGAAGGGCTCTTTTTGTTTACTTTTGTGAAGTTGTTCAATCACTATTGTATGTCATTAGCTGATGTTTTAATACAGCTGCTGTCAGATCAGTTTAATTTTGTCCAGGCATAAATACATACTGTTAGCTGTCTTACATTATTTTTTCCCTTGTCAGAAACCCCTGGTTATCCACAGCAAGCAGTTTTCTTTTTTAAATATATTATTTTTTATCTGTTAACTGTATTGACGAGTGTGCCACTCTCTTTTATAGGTCAACTGAAATTACACAATGGATATTTATGACCCTCAGACCCTTGGGATAATGGTGTTTGGTGGATTCATGGTGATCTCTGCTCTTGGGATCGCTCTTGTCTCCACCTTCTCCATGAAGGAAACCTCCTATGAGGAGGCCCTGGCAAAACAACGCAGGGAGTTGGGTAAGATACAATCTACTCGGTCTGAGAAAAAGAAGAAGGAAAAAGTATCTGAAAAGAAGAGCCGTGGAAAGAAGAAAGAAGAAAAGCCCAATGGAAAGATCCCAGAACCTGAAAAAGTTGAAGAGGAAGATGAAGCTGAACCAGTCATTGAGCCTGCTGCTGCTCCAGTGGTAGCTGCTGCTGCTCCTCCTGCCCCGACCCCTGAACCTGTCTCTGCTGTTCAGGTTAAGCCAAATGCAGCTGCAGCACCTGAAGACATGAAGCCAAAGAAGGCTGCCGAACCGAGCCCTGCTCTTACCGAGTCTTCGCCTGCACCCTCGCCTAAAGATAAAAAGAAGAAGAAGGTGGCTAAGGTTGAGCCCGCCCAAACAGCCCCTCTTGTTGCTGCCCCTGCACCAGTCAAGTCCTCTTCAGTCCCTGCATCCACCCAGGCACCCGTGTCTGCCCAAACTAAAGCAACCACACCATCTTCTGCCCCTGCCCCTGCAAAATCTGCCCCTGCCCCAGCGAAATCTGCCACTGCGAAGTCTGCCTCTGCAACTACAAAGTCGGCCCCTGCTCCTGCCAAAGCTGCTGCAGCCCCAGCCAAGTCTTCACCTGCTCCATCCAAGAATGTTCCAGTGCTGGAAGCGGTCACTAAAGAGGTCCCAGTGATGGCAGTGCCCCCAGTGGGATCTCAGCAGGCTCCCTCTGTTGCAGGAAAGGTACAGGAGCCCAAAAAGAAGGCGTCCAAGAAAAAGACTGAGCCTGGTAAGCACATATATTTCAGAGGTGTCCATTTATCATATTCCCATTGTAAATGCACACCAATAAAAGAGATTTCATGTCATAGTTCTACAGTTTAAAAGTGGCTGGTAAAGTTGACACTGTTTCCAAAACATTAGTCTGATTCAGTGTGAGTACAAGCCTGCCATTGGCTGCGTCTCTCACACAGTAGCTGCAACAACGTAATATCGGCGTGGATTCACATTGCAGTCCTGCATCGCAAACTAAAGCGGGAGGAGATAGTTGTGGTGTATTTTTGATGATGCGTCACTTATTTTCCATCTTGCGTTAATCCTGCCTCCCGCCCAGTATCACCATTTTATTGTTATGACCTCCAAAAGTGGTACAGATCCTGGATCACTTAGTCCCCACATCAAGCCGCTGGCACGTTCAGATTGCAGGCAAAACGCTGTTAGTCTGTTTATAAAGACACCTCATATTATGTTAATCACATTATCATATTTATTATAACAAATGTACATGGAAGTTGAATTTAGCGTAGCTACACCTTCAGCACACATTGTTGATGATGGCAAAGTTCAAACCAGTTTAAGATTGTAGACTGAATTGGCTACTAAACTCTGGTCACTGTGGTCTATCAGTATGTCGTTACACTAGATCCATCATTGTTAAAATTAGCCTTTCCTTTTGAAGAGAAAATGGTTGTCTAGACAGGGGCTACATTATCCAAAACCCTTGTGATTGTACTCAGACTTGTATGTTTGGAGGTGGAGTCAGGGCGTGTCTGTACAGTGAAGTTTTACGTGCGTAAAATCACAATCTAAGGCAGTAATACCCTGTCAGTACTGATGAACTTCTAGCCGCGTACCCGTGGAGAGTGGTGCCAATGGCAGTTGTGGGTAATGTCTGGCACTTAGCTCTGGAGGGCATAGAGCACGCCAGCTTGTCCAAACACCACTGCCCTGTTTTGTTAGCTGACAAAGGCTCTCAGTGCCCTGACAATGGGTAGGGAGGGGAGTGGGGTTCTCCTTGCCTGAGGCTCGTCTCCGCCTGGTGCCACAGTGCCCCATCATTTTGCCATCCCAAGCTGCCCAGGGCTCCAGACCCACAGGACAAGTTGCAACCTTGTCCTTTTCCTGAGGCAGTGTGGGAATTCACACTTCTCTGTGACAGCCTAATGCGCCTTTAAACTGCCTGGCTTTTTTTAGTTTTCAGCATGAAACTCCTTGAACTCCTTATCTTATACCTCTGTGTTTTGTGTTTCCCTCTATAGTGGCAGCAGTGGATTCTGCAGATGCTCCTCTGTACCTGCCCTACAAGGCTCTGGTGTCCACCATCAGTAGCATGGTGTTCAGTGAGGGGGAGGCTCACAGGATCATCGAGATCTTGTCTGAGAAAGTCGGCATCATTCAGGACACCTGGCACAGGGTAATGGACACTTATGTCAGTGATTAAGAGAAAGACACCTGGGCATTTGAGGCATATGAGGCTTGTAGGGAGACCCACTTTATTTAGGTCTCTTTCTGTATACGTATCTTTCCAGGCCACTCAGAAAGGAGACCCAGTGGCCATGCTGAAGAAGCAACTGGATGAGAGGGAGAAACAGCTGGCAGTAGAACAAGAGGAGGCTTCGCTGACAAAGAACCGTCTCAGAGAACTCAACAAGGTTAGATGTCTTCTCGGGTCAATACAGCTGCAGATGTTGAATTTAAATATCCATTAAACCAGAAAACTAAATTGTTGAATTGATGAAAATATTTGTTCTTCTTAGGTCCTTTTTTATGTTGAGGCAAAAAGTGTAGTTGGGCCTAAAGGGGGCAGCAGAGGAAAAAGCTTTAACTAATTTTAAAGGGTTAGTTCTCTGCATTTGGGTCTCAATCCTCTTTATCTTTTTGTCCTGAAGGTGGCACTAGATGACAGTTAACAAGTTGACTTCAATACACAGGCCACATCCATTAAGAAGCATGTATGTCATGAAATATCTATGGTCCGTGTTTGGTTGGCTGAACATGGAAGGGTCCATCCTTAGGGTTAGCAGTCATTTTTATTACAGAAACCATGTTTACTTTTCTTATTTTCTTGTCCCCAACCAAGTGAAATGAAAAAATGTCATCATGTTAGCAGTACAGGAAAAGCCACAGACACATTAAAATGAATCTGGACCTGCTGTCTGACAGTGCTGTTTGTTTTTCAGGAACTGTCTGCTGAGAAGTCCAAGGTGGCCAGTGTCGAGACGAGGCTGAGTTCCCTTCTGAGTAAGAGGGAGCAGGAAATGATTGCTCTGCAAGCACGCATGCAAGCTAGTTACCAGGACCATGTAGCGCAGACCCAGGGGCTCAATGCAAAGGTCAGCTCTCATTCTGCAATTCTGAATTTCCAGATGAGCACATTTGAGTTTTCATATTGTCCTTGTTTGTTTTTGTGCTCCTGATAATCTGGTTGTTAAATAAAAGTGCAAATGCAGTTTTTTCCTTCTTTGTAATTCAGTTGTCTTGACTAGGATTCAAAGCATCTGTCTGAAGTGGGAGAGTCCAACATGACTGATGTATTTAAACTTTTTAAAAATTATTATCTAAATCATTTCACAGATCGTCAGCCTGCAGGACCAACTGGAAAAAGGACCCAATGCCCAGCTGGCCCGTCTACAGCAGGAGAACTCCATTCTCCGCGATGCCCTCAACCAAGCCACTAGTCAGGCTGAGAGCAAGTGAGTTTTTCCCTGTAAATGAGAAGCAGTGATCCATATTGACTTGCATTACGTTTTCATACTGATGCTAATTCATTAATTGAGTACAGTACATACAACTTCAAAAGTATGTTTAGAGTACCAAACCTGAAGATTGGCTTATATTTTTGTGAGGCATGTGCCCTGATTCTTCCTCCCTGTGTCTCTCCTTCTGTGCCTCTTTCATTTATTCTTTCCTCAGGCAAAATGCCGAGCTGGCAAAGCTGCGTCAGGAATGCACAAAGTTAACCAAGGAACTTGGAGAGAAGACAGAAAGTCTGCTTGCTGATGAGCACACCAGGAAAGGACTGGAGGCCAAGGTCTCCGCTACCGAGAAGCAGCTCTCCTTGTTGCAGGTTGGCCTGTGTGAACACCACATCATCTCTTTTTTTTTTTAATCATATTGGACATAAAAAAGTTTTTTCTTAATGCTGTTCTTGTTTGAGCAGTCAGTTAGTTACAGAGACTCTATGAAATGCAAGCCTAAACCTTTCCCACCTCTTCCCCAGCCCTTTAATGTTATGGGAAGCTTAATTACCTTGTAATCACAGAGCCCAGGGCTGCGTTGGAATGCAGCCATAAAATAATGGGGCTGCAGGGAAAATGGGTCTCAGCAACAGCTGGAATGTGCGCGTGTCCAAGCCCCTCTCCTCACCAGCCTTCTTTAACAGGCTGTGAAAGAGCAGGAGCAGTCTGGTGGTGTTTATAATTTGTGACTTTCAGACATGAAGTACATCCCTGGTTTACATTCTCTGTTTATTTGATGGAATGCTGTTGTGTCAACTATTACTGGTTATGTGGAACATGTGAGTCAGCACTTCCTGTCAGTCAAGTGTTCATGTGGTTTAATCATTTACTTGCATGCGTCCTCACAGTTTAAGCTCTTCAGACTCAGACCATCAGTCAATTGACATTAGACATTGCTAAATTATTATTTTTGATTCGAGCTTTTTCTTTATTTTTTACTATACAAATGAATACATTCATACAATTCTTATGCAATTGTTTTAAAGCCATTTTGAAATAATGACTCAAGAATGATGGATTTACATAAAATCATATATAGCAATATTTAAACAAACAGTCCTTCCCTAATTATTTGGCGTAATTGAGAGAAGATTCACTCCCTTTGCCAAATGTGTTGTTTGCTCAATCTTCTCTGACAAATCTCCTTAAGTTCAAAGCACTTCCTACTAAACACTTCCTTAAAAATTACAAAACAAATTGCTTTAATACATGTATATAATTTTCTTGTTGCATGGATTAAAACTAAATTGCATTCAGATTGTCTCAAAGTAGCTTCTCTGTAAAATGTCTGACACAATATATTTGAAAAGAAATGCACTGATTATATTTGGGCCTTCTGCTTCAATGCAGTTAAGTGGAATCATTTTGTGAATCTCTGCTTCCCCCTGCTGTTTGACACGTCTTGGTCAATGTTATTGTTTTCAGGCCAGGCATGGGGAGAGTGAGCAGGCTTTGCAGACAAGATTGGAGGAGGTGTGTGAGGAGCTCAGAGCAGCACAGGGTAGAAACAACAGCCTGCAGGCCACTTTGGACAAAGCCCAGCAAGAGACCAGCCCAGTCTCAGGTCAGTGGGGGACAATGCCTTAACCATTACCAGATGTTAAAGGGATAGTTTGAATTTTTTGTATAGTCAGTTTGTGTCTCATCAGCATTCGGCACGCACACAGTTTGGAGAAGCATAGAGGAGTCCTGGCACAGACGATAAGCAATGCTGCATGGGACAGGGGTGACAGCTCAACATACTGTAGCCACCATAGAGAATGAGCACCTTAAAATATATTTTGTTCTAGTGTACGCTTTATGTACAATAATTGAATTGCTTTACTATGTCAGCCCTTTCTTTGGCACGACATGTTGTCAACGGTAGAACTTCTGTATACCTAGCTATAAGTGCGGGTGTGGTGTGCAAGATATCACAGCACAGATCAGCTGTTTGGGTCAGACTTTTGGGGGTTTATGGAAGAAAAAACAAATACAAGAAAACCAAATTTGCTGTTATGAAAGTTTGGCAGTTTTATTTTGGGTAGAATTTATTTTGTTGTTGATCCCACCCACAGCAGTAAAATAATTTTGCTTCCATGCTGGTAGCTCAACAGACTTCTCAAAACTCGTGCCTTCTGCCATCTACAGTAGGTAAACATAGACAGTGAATAAGTACATCATGCTAACCCACTTCAGTAAATACAAACTACCCCATTATTAAGACTGATGAAATAACCTTGCAACTTGAAAGTGAAAAATTAAGTGATGCTGGTTTTATCACAGAATTTAAAGTATGTAATTAACTGACTGCTTTGTTTTGTTCCTGCAGAGTTTCAGGTGCGTATTGAGACGTTGGAGGCTGAGATCAGTGAGCGCTCAGGTCAGGTGAACGCCCTCACTGCACAGCTGGAGGAGACACAGGCAGAGAAAAGCCTGCTCATGCAGCAGGTGGACACTATCAACTCACTGCTAGAGGCCTGTCAGACCAAACAAGGGGAGGATAACAATCCGGTAGGACATACTTTGTGTGTGGCCAACAATTTGGCCACTTCAGAAAAGTCAAACTGACAGTCACCCCTGAAGATGTTTGTCATGACTATCCATCATCTTTCATCTATCATGTCTGATTATATTTGGGCCTTATGCACCAATGCAGTTAAGTGGAATCATTTTGTGAATCTCTGCTTCCCCCTGCTGTTTGACACATCCTGGTCAATGTTATTGTTTTCAGGCCAGCCATGGGGAGAGTGAGCAGGCTTTGCAGAGGAAATTTGAGGAGGTGTGTGAGGAGCTCAGAGCAACACAGGACAGAAACAACAGCCTGCAGGCCACTTTGGACAAAGCCCAGCAAGAGACCAGCCCAGTCTCAGGTCAGTGGGGGACAATGCCTTAACCATTACCAGATGTTAAAGGGATAGTTTGGATTTTTTATGTAGTCAGTTTGTGTCTCGTCGGCAGTCGGCACGCACACATTTTGGAGAAGCATAGAGGAGTCCTGGCACAGACGATAAGCTATGTGCTGCTGGTGATGGGGGTGACAGCTCAACATACTGTAGCCACCATAAAAAAGGCATACAATGGATTTATGTTCTTAGGTACGCTTTATCAAGAATAGTTGAATTTCTTTAACTTTGGTTAGCCCTTTCTTTGGCACTGCGTTTTATCAACTGTAGAACTTCTGTATTTCTATCTATAAGTGCAGTTGTGGCATTCAAGATATCACACCTCAGATCAGACTTTTTGTGTCACATCTTGCCTGACCTGGGAACACCGCAGGTACCCTAGGAAGAGCTGGAAAATGTTGCTGGGGAGAGTCTGCTAAACCCAGTCTGTTGCCCTTGTGAACTGGACCCGGATAAGCGGAAGAAATTTGGAATAGTTGGGATAGTTTTGTTGTTGATCCTGCCCACAGTAGTAAAATAATTTTGCTTCCATGCTGAGGCTTTCTTAAAACTCAGTGCGTGCTTTCTGCCATTTACAGTTAGTAAAACGTTGACTATGAATTAGTGCATCATGCTATCTCACTTCAACAGTACAAACTACCACATTGAGACTAAGAAAATAACTTTGCAACTTTATCATAGAATTTAAAGTATGTAATTAACTGACTGCTTTGTTTTGTTCCTGCAGAGTTTCAGGTGCGTGTTGAGACGTTGGAGGCTGAGATCAGTGAGCGCTCAGGTCAGGTGGACGCCCTCACTGCACAGCTGGAGGAGACGCAGGCAGAGAAAAGCCAGCTTGTACAGCAGGTTGCCACTATCAACTCACTGCTAGAGGCCAGTCAGACCAAAAACGAGGAGGTAAACCAGGTAGGACAGACTTTGTCAGTTTGTTTTTTTTCAAAGTGGTTGGCCACACGCAGTCACCCCTGAATATATGTGTTATGTCTGATTCACAGGTGAATGCTGCAGAAGTGGAACAGCTAAAGTACAGGTAAGTGTTTGAGCCTCCTTTCTTCAGTAAACATTGGATCCAGAGCTGTTCCGTGTATTTATTGAAATGCTGTGAACCTTCTGCAGCCTTCAGGAGCGAGAGAACCAGTTGAACACACTGCATGAGGAAATGAAGCAACTGCAGACGAAGCAGGAAGCTGCTGTAAGTGTTTCTGACAGACTGTATTTAGATCTATTACAAGTAGTATTGCTTCTCAATTATTCAGGGAAAAAAATAATAAAAACTTGTATCCATATATATACAAATGTGCACAGTGGCCCTGCTAATTCCTAACAATCTGCTGTTCTAACAGGGGAACACTTTTGTCGAGCTAGAACAAAGAAATAAGAGGTATGGTGCTTATTACTATCCGTATATTTGATTAACATCTTATGGATTTTCCACACCTTTGTGTGCTCTGTGGTTATTTATAGTTAATCCAAATTGTTTGTCTAATTTTTAGTGAGGATTTCAACTTTATTGCATCACTTCAAGATGAACTTGCAAACCTCAAAGAAGAACTGGTACTACTTCAAAACACAACAATCTGTGATTTTCTTACTTCTAGAGCGACACTTTAGAACAAACACTTATTTGCATGTGCACTTTATTTCAACAGGTAGAAGGAACCACAGAGCTGGAAGTACTACAGAACAGGTAAATGATTCTTGGCATCAGATCACAGATATTGTTGAGTCTGTTGGAGAGCTCAATTGTGACTTTTCTGTTCTTTGGCTAGCTTGTCTAAGAAGGATAGCCTTATCATATCACTACAAGAGGAGCAGAGAGAAGTGAGAGAAAATGCCACAAATTATGCGGTAAGGCTCTTTTTACACACTAGTGGCTCTTCAGTTGAGACTGCTTTGCTCTAAATCACCTTCCTGACTGTTTCTTCAATTGTTTTAGCAAAACATTACGGCACAACTGACAGCTATTCAAACTGAAACCAAAGAAACTCTCCAGACACTCTTCCCACAGATGCCTGTTGAGACCGAGCAGGTAGGAAAGGGTATTTCACCAGAGGAGTTGCTGAATGATCTTTTATTTTGATGATTTTTCTCATTAATCTGTAAAATAATGTGCACATTTATTATTTATTTCTGCTTTTCTTCTCATTTAGTCCGACTGGTTACAAGTGTTTACGCAGAAAGCTCAGGAGGCTCTCAGCCAGCAGAACCAGGCGGCTCAGCTGAGCACTGTAAGCTACAGTTTTATAGAGATATCACATAATGGTTTGAATTAGCCCAGCAGAAAAAGTTATATTTGTTGCCTTTGTCTCAGGAGTTGCTTGAGAAACTGAAGGAGGCTGAGGAGAGCCATGGTTCACTGCAGGCTGAATGTGAACAGTACAGGACAGTCCTGGCTGAAACAGTAAGTGATTGGGAAACTGAGATGAGCAAAGATTAACTACATTTTAAGTTTTTTGTTTTGTTATGCCTGGATCAATATAATTCACATTCAACTGCTTCATTTTCACCTATGCACAGGTGGAATTAAGTTATTTTGTCATACGAGTAGCGGAAAATGGCAAATGTTCAGAGAACACAGACTTCCTTATTAGCAGCTTGAATTTGACTTGCTAAAGCTAAATGGTAAAAAAAAGAAAATCTGTGTTGTCATCAGCCCTAGCTTTATAAGCAGGGAACACTAGCTACAGCAGTTTAAGTTTACTACTTAAATATAGTACTACTTATATATATATGAACATTTTATTTACCAATTTTCTTTGCAGTAAATGTTTAATTATATGTCTAGAAGTATGTTGATTCAACTTTTTGCTTGGGTCTAGAGTTTAAAAAGTAAACAAATGATGGTATGTTATCCAATCGTGGGAATAAACATAATGTCCCAGCCCGAGTTAACTTATACAGTTCATTTAACCTGTTTCCTTTCTCTCTTAGGAAGGAATGCTGAAACATCTGCAAAACAGTGTGGAGGAAGAAGAGCTGGTGTGGAAGTCCAAGATGGCTGATTTAGAGGAACAGCTGAGAATGGTAAGTAAATACCTCCTCAGTTCCCCATGATTTGGACATATTTCCACCATATGTGGGTCCCCCTTCCCTATGTTTAAAAACCTCACAATAGTCTCTCTCACACATCACCAGGCTTTGGAGCAGGTCGGCAAGCTGGAGGCAGAAAACCAAAGTGTAGAACAGGTGAGGATATTGCCCCACTTTAGCTTAAATAAAGGGGTAATTTCAACAAGCTGGTTAGAAATGTGTGCTGCTACATAAACCGGTTTATTTTGGTTCTCGCTGCAGTTGAAGGGGCACATGATGCTTCTGGAGGCCCAGCTGGAGAAGCAGTCGGAGAACCAGGGGATCTCAGAGGAGCTAGAGCAGGTACACAAGCAGCTTAAATCTACAGATCACTGCAACCTCACTGAGCTGGCACTGCTGTCAAAATGAGTTCCCCATGTCAAGGTCCAGTGTTTAGGATTTAGTGGCATCTAGTGGTGAAGTTGCAGATTGCAACCAGCTAAAAACTCTTTACCTGACCCTTCCTTCTCCAAGCATGTAGAATTGGCCCTCGCTAAGAGCCTGCGTTTGCTTTGCGTGTTCTGGGCTACGATAGAAACATACTGGTGAAACAGAGGCTGTGGAAAAGGAACCGCTCTCTATGTAGATCTGAAGGGCTTATTCTCAGCTAACAAATACACAAAGATTCTTAGTTCAGGTCATTATACACTGATGAGAACATAAATATGAATATAATATTCTAATTCTGACAAAAGATCCCCCCCAAAATCCTACACACTGCCCCTTTAAGGAGTTGGACTTGGATATTAGTTTCTTTTTAAATTCAATTCTTGGATTCAAAAAACATTTTTACATAAGTTGGTAAATGTAACGATATTCTACCTATGGGTTGTTGAATAATGTTATTTAAAACGGGTCTAATTAAGGAACTATTATTGAAATGTAAAGAATAAGTAATCCATGCTTGATGTAGTAAACTGTAAGATTTTGATTAATTTCTTTTAATTCAACGCAAACAAATTTAACATATTTTAGGTATCACTTTCATGCGTTTCAAACTAAACCTGTCTGACATCTTTTAATAACGATGCTGTTCTCAGGTGAAGCTGCAGCTGTTGGAGTGTCAGAGCC
>CAFUXE010000706.1:795966-808478 GCA_903364295.1 Serranus cabrilla
GTGTGTGTGTGTGTGTGTGTGACGTGGAGCACGTCACAAAGGGGATTCACGGATAGGAGGTTATGTAACCAGTGACGGCTTCCTGTTTCAGGTCAGAGACCAGCTGTGCGAGATCATGGTGCGGGCTCAGCAAGAGCAGAATGGCCCAGCTGAGGCTCAACCCAGTCAGGTCAGGGTGCAAAGGTCACAGGGCACCCTTCACACCGTGTCAGAGAGTACTGGACAGGGACTAGGAGACTTCTCACAAGATCGTGTTTGCTACCACTTGTTTTTAATTTCTTCTCAAATGAGCCTCAGTCAATTTAGTGAAAATTCCAAAACAAACGTATTGATTTGTAACTCTGTATTTATTGAGACTGTTTCATCGTGATCTAGCTCAACACATGTGGTCAAACCCATGTCCTAAAACAAGGATGTGGCTCAGGTACACGGATACTGAGTGACACATGATCCTGACAAGTGCCGTATTTCCAGTCTGTCCAGTATTCCTCTGATGCAGCGGCTGTTTATGCTAACCACTGTTTCCACTGACTGTGTTGACATAACCCTAACCAGAGCTTTTCTCACCTTTTTCAGCATGCGCACCTCCCCTCCTTTGTGTGTACAATTCTTAACATGAAAGGAAAGCTTGAGTTTGACCTTTCACATGTAATCGTCTGAGAGACCACTAACTTAACATGCAGGTCGAGCAGCTTTTGTGTGTGTGTGGGTGTGTAGTGCTGCAGCGTTGTTCACAAGAATGGTTGCATACACATGTATGCTTTAGCCCTTTTGTCTTTGTGTGTGTATTTATTTTCCTTTATTGTCGTCCTTCAGTTCCAGAACGAGTTGAGTCAGACGACTGAGAAGCTGCACGGGGAGGTGGCTCAGAGACAGCAGCTTTCACTGGAGTTTGAGCAGGTAGCAGCCAGTGTTGATGCACTCCACCAGAGTGACTAATGAACTCTCAGTGGATAACATTATGTGTATGTTTCTGTGTGCGTGTTGTCAACCTCTAGGCCCAGGAGACTATAAGAGAACTTCAGGCTCAGTTGGATCTTCTGAAGGTTTCTGCAGAGGCACCACAAGTTGAAACAGAAGATGTTGGTCAGCTCAAGGTGCAGAAACAAATGACATAATGAGAATCCCACATTTGTATAGAGTTAACTCACAAACCTGTCTGTTACCTGTAGTGCTATTAAGGCTCACTGGACTTCTCTGAGAAGTCAGAAATTAATTAAGTGGAACACTAAGACTACATTTTCTGTTCAGGAATGCAAGTAAATAACTCTAATATGACATCTTAATCAAGAAATAATAATGTGCTCCACTATTTTTTTGTTAAACAATACATTTTAAAATTGATGGATAGCAATAATAATGATATTTTAGCATTAAATGCTGTTGATTTAGGGCAGCTGTGGCATAAACCTTACATTGGTGGTCTAATAAATTTGTTAAGCCCCATTAATTTCAGAAATAATTTACAGATTTTTCTGAAATCCAGTCCAGTCTTATTGTTTTTGTATTGTATTGCAGTCTGTTTTTTTGTTGTTGTTTTTTTTACCCTGCATATTTATTTCTTAGTCACATTTATATTTTCATAGAGCCACTTGAATTTGCGACTGTCTGAATGTGAGAATGGCACACTGAAATAAACAGACTTGGGAATGTTTTTTTTTATTACTAGCAATGAACTATTACTTTGAAAAGAAGCTGGAAGAAGTAACAAGCGGGGTTTTAAAGGGTTAATGAATTACTTCACAATTTTATGGTAACAAGATGTAGTTTGTATTTAATCCAAGACCTGTAATGAGAACATTGAACATTTTAGATCTCCATATTGCGTCCTCCTTCTTGCTTGGTGCTTTTTAAGTAATGTTTGCTACTGCTGTTTGAACAGGAGCGCCTGGAGAAAGAGAAAAAGCTGTCCAAAGACCTGGGCCAGGCAGCCACCAAGCTCCAGCAGCTTCTCAAAGCCACTCAGGAGCAACTGACCAAAGAGAGAGACACAGTGAGAACACTACAGGAGCACCTGGAAGGCAAGGTGAGCCAACTGATGTGGTAACACTTCACACTTATGAGTTCAAGTTCTGTCATGCTTGTCAGTTTTAACGATGTATTACTCTTTTCAAGGGAGAATATGTGGAGCTAAAGGAAGGGACGTCCGTCTGAGAGGAAATTCACTGCAGACACTACAATAAAACTGCCAAATATGCCTTATGATTACCATAGTTATGCATTCCAAAACAATTTTCTTTCCTCGTACTGTAGTTAATTGCATTTGTTGCAACTGTAGGAATCAAATGTTTGATATTATGAACATTTCAAAGGTTATAGAAGATGATTCTGCTACAATCTTTACCGAAACCCACATTCCATCTACAATTCTGGCTATGTCAGAAGTTATTTATCCCCTTGCCTTATATTCCAGACATTTCCCCATAGTTCAGTGTTAAAAAGGGAAACCAAATGTACGTCAAACGTACATCAACCTGTGCAATTACTTTGTATGTCTTTTCTATGTGGTTGAATGATGGAACATTTTATGGTTCAATGTTTCGTTACCTTTAGGGCCTGCTTTACTCTGTAGCTGGCTGCCAATTACATGCATCGAATTTGTATGAATGAATAAACTGGAGTGTAGCTCTAAATAATTCCTGTCGTGTGTCTGTGTTGCTGTTGTACGTGTGCAATGAGTGCAGGCAGGAAGAAAAGAAGAAGTTGGCTTTTGGGTGCGTTATATTTTGACATAGTTTCAGATCCGGTGTGAATCAAATGGCAAATCTGCAAGTATGTGCACAGTACATCTGCCTCATGGCACTTATCACATGACTCAGTTGACTAAGGACGACTTCACAGAAATACTAACCATCATGCCAGGGTAAAACCTGTTTTCAAAACCCTGTTGCTGTGTAGAGACGGGCTGGGTTTCTGAAAGGATGTATTCCTACACGGAAACATCCACAGTCGCAGTGTACCATCATACAGCAAAAGTGACTATATTTTGAAATCTCTGTTACCCTTTAAAACATCACAAGCAGTTTCTAAAGCCAGGGTCAAAATGTGGCTCTGCATTGCCTTAAGTTTTGTGTTCAGGTTTCATCAGTGTCTGCAGATACAAGGAAGTATATTTCAAGGCGGAGTTTGTTTGCCTCAACAGCCATGTATGGTTTTGTTTCAGGCATGATCATCTGTGTCTGTCATCTTCCCCTCCCCCCAAACACACCCACAAGTGAGAAACTTTTTTTTTTTTTTGTTTCTTGAATTTCAACTGGCGTTGAGGTAACTTCAGTAAACTGATTTGACAGATTAGTCAGGAAGTTTCAATAAGAAAGGTTTCTCAGTTTTGAATGCATGTAATGACAGCCCAAGCTGCAGTTATAGGAAAATAGATACAGAAATTGCATTTAGGACATTTTCTCACAAAAAGCCATTCATGTCTTACAGGAGCAGGGTAAGAGCTGGTCCAAGTGGGGCATATCTAAAGCATCACTAAACAGATTTTTCTACTTTATCAGTATTTTTATTGGCATCTTGGCTGGCATTCAGATTTAGCTAAATCCAGACTAGATGTTTTTGATGCTACATTACAAATTACATACTTAACTTTTTATACTTTAGTCACTATTGCAGCTGCCCTGAAAGGCACATACAACTGAGACATACTTCATAACACTGGCTTAAACTCTGACCCTCTGGATTATATATGGCTTGTACACTGCAAAATGGGGCCAGATACAGTAGGAGATCCTCTTTTTGACATGCTGACTCTCTTGCATATGTAACTGCTGTCTCCTGCTACATGTTTAGCACAAAATCATGAGTGGTGTCACATACTGCTGCCAAGACGACTGTTTCCCATAAAGTTGAACTACAATATTAATTTAAATGGGTAAAGAAAAGAAAGGGGAAGGCACAGACTTGTACACCTGGTTGCGTTGAATTTATTTGACAATACTCTGACAGTGCAGCAACTAATACATATTCAACTAAAGTTGTACCGTTTATTTTTGGTGTTCATCAAAGTGTAACAGTCTAGAAATACAAATTTATGTCAAACTCAAAGACCCAGTCATTTTGATTTAGCAAACTCATGCAGGATAGCAGTCTGCAGTCAACATACACAGATGAGGAATTGTGTTTATGCTGGATTCAAACAATATGAATGTACATTAAAAAACAAAAAACTTGAGTGGCTGATAATGGCATCATAAATGTATGCACTTGAAAATGAATGAATGAATAAAATGACATCTGAAGAAGACTGATTTCACAGTCAAATCCATTTGACTTAACAGTAGAGCACAAACATCAGGGATTTGTGGTGCAGAAATCGTATCGAATCAAGTTTCATAACCTGGCATTTAAACTTTGTTGAACAGTCCAAAATAGAGTTCCCCTCAGATCTGTTTATATGTTCCCGTTATGAAGCAGGGGAAAGACTGTTTACTTAACATTTTGATCATCGTCCTCATCATCATGACCATCAAGATGTTTGCCCTCAATTGAGAGTATGCCTTTTCCAAGTCTGCAGGCCATCTCACACCGATCAGTATCGCAAGCGTCATGGAGCTCAAAGTTATGCTTGACACCTGTTGGAAGGACAATTCACTTTCAGAAAAGGAACACAATGCATCTTAAACTCCTAACCTTATGTGGGCTTCATTCAATCAATGTCTTATTAATGTGATATAAAAAAAATCAACATACCCTTAAAAATGGACGAAAGGGCGCCTTTGGTGCTTGAGTACAGCATCTTCTGTTTAATAGTTGAGTTGGTTGAAGTCCTGATGGAAGAAAAACTCATTAAACCAAGTGTCCCACAATTGTTTAACACACGTTTTTCCAACACAAGAATACAGCATGTATCCTCAGAATAAAATAAGATCTTAAATACAAGTAAGGATTTTATCAAGATTATATTGCTAGTCCTTCTCTTCAGTCAGATGAGGATGCAGATTAAAAATCTGGAGTAATTATGCTTCAATTCCAGTACAAAGACCTACCAGGTTATGTAGACCAGTTCCTCTTTTTTAGATTCACCGGTCTCATAGTGGCAGTCGTACAGCACGTAGCAGCACTCCGTGTCAGGCATAGTCCTCTTGACCAACTTCAGAACATCTTTTTCTTTGTCCAGATCTTTCTGCCGGAACGTCTCCTTCACCACTATGGAATCAGTGTCGATAGTAAACACGATGAGTCTGATGCGCTCTTGGTCGTCAGCAGCATTTTTCACGACTTTCATTTCATTAAAGATTTTCTTCACGTCCTCAGCGACTTTTACTCCCGACGCCTGTTTTGAGGGAAACACATTACATGTTAGGATTTACTACAAGAAACACAAAGAATTTTTGTCAAAATTTGTCATCACTTGCAAACCGTTCCACACAATTTAACACAATGACTCAAGTTATATCAAGCTAAAATAATGCCATTTTGTAACTCAGTCTTAACTTTGATTTCAGATTTGGGCAAGATTTTGTGTTCTAAATGAAGATAAGAACCATGTCTTCAGAATAGATGCAAAAAGATGAATTTCATCAAAATTTTGTTAAAAAGTGCCAATGCCTGTTTTTCTACTCCCTTATTTTAATCAGGGGAATTAATCAATTATACTTGAGTCTAATTTGCTAGTGAGGTGAATAAGCTCTTAAAAAATGACACTCGAGTGAGGAAAGAAATGATCACAGTATGCTCACTTTGGTGAGTTTGTACACTTGTACTTTGGTGCTGAGACAGAAAGCAGAACTGAAAGATGAAGAAATAGGAAGTTCTGTAAAACTAGACTTTGGAGAGGAGTGTTAATGTTATTAAAGCACTTCAATGTGTAAATGTTCTGCCAGCATTTAAGCAGTAACATGCCACGGGTGTTGCTTCCCTATGAATTTTCAAGGCCTCGGCTCTGTCACATTCCAGTCATTGCGGAAACAAGTTAGCACAAGAAAGACCGCCCCAAGGGATACTCTCAGAACAAGTTTGAAGCACGAACAAAGCTCCCTCCATTTTGGAGGCAAAACCACACCTTGAGCAAGCCCTTTCAAACACTGAACTCTTTTCACTCAGCAGATCATTTCCTCAAGGAAACTTCAGATGAAAATCTTACATAAGAATCTGAAGACAACCAGGCTTCACTGAGTTCACACAGTTCTGTTTTTTCTTTTACACATTGTTAGAATGAAGACATGGCACTTAAAACTTTCATCTTGTCTACATTACTTGTTCTGTGAGGCTCACAAATCACAAAGAGTTGTTCACTGACAC
This sequence comes from Serranus cabrilla, assembly GCA_903364295.1. Classification (NCBI taxonomy): domain Eukaryota; kingdom Metazoa; phylum Chordata; class Actinopteri; order Perciformes; family Serranidae; genus Serranus; species Serranus cabrilla. The sequence goes on from CAFUXE010000706.1 coordinate 802,210, forward strand.
AGCGCAATTCAACCCAGCTAAATTCTTTGTCAAAGTTACTCACCATTTTGCTTCTGATGTGTGAAGGAGACAGGCAGCAGAGAAAAATGGCAGCAGCAGCCAAATGCTGAGAGGGTAATAAGGAAGGAGAGCAGGTTGACTCATAGAGGAGGAGCCGGGGTAAATGAGCACACCTCCAAAAGCTGGCCCACCCTGTTTTTCCCCAGGTGTGACACAGTTTCAGCTGAAACCTCGGCATTTGATTTAATCACATTATATTAGAAAGCTAAACAACTATTGATAATGTGCTTCATTGTCTGGCACAATACACTTTTTCTCACCCTTTTTCTCATCAACTTTGGTAGAGGTGGAGACCTTCCTTTACAAGTACAACCTCAGGTAAGCTTTAGCCAGTCATTAGTGGGCGCGGCACAACTACCTTATATGGAGAGCAAACCTGTCCACATATTTAACTCATCTGCTGCTGAGATGCAGTTCAGTGGCCTTATAAGGTAAAAGATAGGATGAGTGCACAAGTTCTGTCAAAAGCATTTATCCGTCTACCTACGAAAAGTGAAATGTTACACCTCCATCAGATTCCAGCAGCCACAGTCAACAGGTAGATGGAACATGGTTGGTTTCTAAGCACAGCAAACACTCACTACCCAACAGGAGCAATCCGGACAATGGAAAATTCCAGAATGCTTTGATTCTTCTCCCAGATTCAGTGCAGTTTATCATATCATTATTCATACGAACATGACGTATTGTTGTGAGGCTGTTGGAAAACTACATTGAATAGACATGTTTAAAAAAAACAAAACAAACCTGGTCTGATGTAAAACAACAACAACAGCAATATAATGACGATGATATCACGTAAAGCTGAGTGACGTGTGCAAGTTGGGGCGTTTCATGGTCCGTTTTCATGCAGTAAAACGTATCAGTCTGGTCATGAACTTTCCAGGCTAGCTTTGTATTTCTGCTCCACTTGAGCTTTGAGGCAAATATAGTGTTTTTGCCCCACTATGTAATTTGATAACTTTAGTTTTTAACTACTTTGCATATTGAGATTGATTATATAAATAACTAACAAATATATTGTTATTTATTATTCTGGGTTAAGATAGGACTAATAGGACTTTATTGATCCGCAGGGGCAAATTACCAAGAAATCAGCTGAAATGAGTCTTTACCAACTGCAGCATTAAGGTGATGTACATACAACCACTTTGGTCCCCGTCTCTCTCTTTGTACAGATCCTAATCTAAAGACCAACAAGTTATATTTGATCATCATTTACTAATAAAATATGTAACACATTAAAGCAACTATGGGAAACTTTTCAATGGTCAGGTTTCTGACAAAATCGTATGAAATCATACAGATTCTCCAGAAGGCCCTTTAGTTCAGGAGCCAGCATTAACCAGTCCACGGTGGATGGACCCAGATTGGTATGGAAGAACCCAAACCAGTACTGACAAGTCAAACCCTGCCACGGTAAAAAGGGAAGGTTTTCTGGCAGCAGTCTGGTACTCATGCAAACACTTGCTTTAATTCTGAGCTCCTTTCATATTCAGATTGACAATACAAATAATCAACAAATAAACTAGTATAACTAGTATTATTAAGCCTTTTTTTTTATACCTAGGGGTAAAATACCAAGCAATTAGTCTTTACTAGCTTAACCATTAAAGTGACATTAGTAGAATATTTAGGGATCACACACTGTGTGTGTATTTTTAAGGATTTTTATCAACACTCTGGTGCTGATGCCGAGGGCTGCTGTAACATTAGGCTTCTGTTGGAGGCACTAAATAAAAAATAAACTGGTGTATTGGCAAACAACACAATACTAATCTTCATCTTTTTTTAGCTGATATAAAGTTTGGGTCTTTTTCAAAGCTTTTTGATTTGATGGGGGATGTAATGCATAATAAAGCTTCCTCCACTGTGACTAACTTTAAATATAGAGGCTTTGCTTCAACAGCACTTGCAGTGGCTTTGCTTCCTCTGTGTGGATTAGGGGTTTACAGAGAGCCAGAGTTCCACCACATATCCGGACTTGCCTCTGTTCCAAAACACAGAGTGCCTAAATTGCAGCACATGTTACAGCTTGCCTGCTAACAACATTGCAAGCACTGGAATCTGTGACTTGTGGAGCAAACTTACATAACATTCATGTGTGTTAAATGGTTTAACAAAAGTATGATAGAGTTTCAGAATGCTCTCTTTTGGTGGCTTGTAGTTTGTTTTTTTCCGTTTCTAGCAAGCAGCAAAGTAGTAAAGGGGAAGTACAACCCTAAACCACACAGAGCAGGAAATGACTGCTGCATAACTCTGTCAGTTAAAAACTTCATGCTGCTGCAAGCACATTGTAAGTTTGGCCACAGCCCAGGATGTTGAAGCAGAAACCATGATCTATGAGAACTCTGACATCTGCTGGTACATTTCAGACACTAAAATATGTTGAAACATCTGCAACAAAAGACAAGGACCGGTATGTATGAAGAGTTATATTTGTGACTCATAAGACAATGAATAGGACAACGTATGGCAAAATACACATTTTTAAGGAGAGAATTCATTTTTTGGCTGAAAAAGAAATAACTATACACATATCTGATATACTTATCCTTCTTAAACTCTTCTAAAAGCACCGAAATATCAAGTTAAAAATATATTTAACTGTTAACTGCAAGCTAATCTGCCACTAACCGTTCAGTTAGATTCACTGATAACATATGATCAAGACATCTAGTGACTTCAATCTTATATCAGGTTATAATATTTAGTTTAAAAATACCAAAATTTAACAAGTGTATCAACAAATGTAGCTTAAATCTTATTCATTTAGACAACCCCAACACTGACACATGCAGGGGGATATGATGCCATTGGCAGGAAACAGACTGTTACCAAGGCTGGAACTTTAACTCTACAAATCAACAGACTATGCAAATATGCAATATGCAAGTCATTTTAAATATTATACCTTTACAGGACATAGAGCAAATATTAATATTGTCTTATTAAAGCTCTGTTTCTCCCATTTCTAACTCTGTATTAACATGTCTCTGAAGTCGGCACTTGAGAATCACAATTAACTTTAACAAAAAGGTTAAAGTTGCCTTATTTGTCTTTACTTATAGCTTTTCAGTCCTTTTTTTTTTTTTTACTCAGAATCTTTTGAGTCATGAATCTTACCTGCTTTCACCTGCAGATGTTATACCTCAGACTCAGATCTAGTTTGGTCTGTAAATGTAATTCTACACTAAATATTCTATGAAGAGGAACCACTGTTGTTCTGACCTCGCTTTAAGTTTCAACTGTTGGGTGTGGCTGGTTGTGTTTTCACAATTGACTTTTACAATTATGCCTCAAAAATACTGAGCTTGTTTGGATTAAAAGACATTGTTTGGACTAGGCTTGCAGCATATATGCTAAGGCAATACAACAAACTAAAGAAAGAGAAAAAGATATGTTTTTAATAGCAAAAGTACCAATACAATAATGTCAAATTACTCCATTACAAATAAAAATCCTACTAAGTACAAAAGTAACATTTGCTAGCACTCTTGCCTCACAGCAAGAGGGTTGCGGGTTCGATCCCCGCCCGTGGCCCTTCTGTGTGGAGTTTGCATGTTCTCCCCGTGTGTGCGTGAGTTCTCTCCGGGTACTCCGGCTTCCTCCCACAGTCCAAAAACATGCAGTTTAGGTTAATTGGTGACTCTAAATTGCCCGTAGGTGTGAGTGAGTGTGTGAATGGTTGTCTCTCTATATGTGTCAGCCCTGCGACAGACTGGTGTCCTGTCCAGGGTGTACCCCGCCTACGCCCAATGCAGCTGGGATCGGCTCCAGCCCCCCATGACCCGGGTTGACCCGGATAACAAATATAGAAGATGAATAATATAATATAATATAATATAATATAATATAATATAATATAAATGTATTCATTATCCTAAACCACTTATCCGACCCAGGTTGCGGGATAATATCATGTAAAATCAAAAGTAATGCATTCATTCCCCTAGTTAAATATTCCTGCCTATGATTGAAGCATTAATATAGAATCTATTATTCAATATTTAATGCATTTTACTGTTGTAGCTGCTTAAGATGGAGTTATTTTTGACTGCCTTACATACAGTTAGCTACATAGCCCAGTGTTTTCCAGTTTGGGCCTCCAAAGATCACCAGAGAAATCGGAGGGCTGTAATTTTAGGGGAAAGAAGAAGAAAAAGCTTGATACACAAATGATGAAAAACAAGTGTACAGTACTTGAGTAAATGTACTTATACTCGACAACTGTTGAGAGTGGCCTTCATTGTTTTTGCCTCTCTGCAAGAAAGCAAATTGAAACACTATTACATTCTCTGTGGATATACGTACAGCTTAATGGGTATATTATTTATTGATCACTGAATAAGCAGATTCTTATTTGTGGGATATTATGGATTTATTATGTTTGTGGATAATCAAACTCAGACATTACTTTCCATTTAGACCAGTGATGAAGTTGTACACAAGACACAAACTGTCATTTGCTGTATAATATAATATTCAGATATGATGACTCTTCAACTCTTCAAGTCTGGATGCTTCAGCTGTTTTCAGAGCTCCTTTACAATATCGACAGGTCCATCCACTGTGGATGAAAGCACAAACATAAGTCACCACATGGTCTTTAAACTGTCACTTTATATTTTTGTGTCATTACCACAGATGAGCGCTTACCTCCTCAAAATTCAACTCTATCACACCAGACCCGTCCTTGTCCAGGGCCTTGAAGATTTCTGTTGTAAATGAAAGAAAACATATGTTGTATAATAATAATAATAATAATAATATATATAGTATAATAATGAAATGTGGGCACCGCAAAAATAAACTCACTGAAGAGTGACTCCAAGCGGACCAAGGTGCACACAAAGCTGTCAAAGTCAATGCTGAGGTTTTTGTCACTGTAGCGGGCCACGATTATCTGATGCAGAGAGTTGTTGAGTGAGAAACCTGCAGAAATGCAAAAAGATCAACTTAGAGAGCATATCTAACTCACAAAATGTACCAAACATCAATATAATTATTCTTTGTAAATCTCTCATTTATCTAACCAGGATCCTTGTCTCTCTAACTCCTCATAGTGTAGAGGACACTGACTGTAGTGACATATCATTTATATGATGGACTTCTCACCGGCATCCTCAACAGCCATCCGCATCTCAGAGGCGCTCATACAGCCACTTTGGTCAGCGTCTCTCTCTTTGTACATATCCTAATGGAGAGACCAACAAGTTGATGAAGGTGACCAACATTCTACAATTAAAATACAGTCAAAAGTCTGGACTCACCTCCTCATTCAGTAGTTTATGATAGACTGGTAGTTAGACTGGTACTGTATGTAACACATTGAAGTGTAGTGAACCACAGTTTGTCTTGAACGCAACCCCAGTAGGAAACTCCCCTTAGCTCCGCCCACTGTCCAGGATAGTATAAATGGCTTCAAAATGGCTCCATCAGCCTTTTGCTGGTTCCTGGTGGTGAGTAGTTCCCCATTTTCTGAGTTTGATTTAAGTTGAGTTCTACCCACTAACTTGTGCCTCTTGTGTTTTCAGGCGCCCTGCTGCTGTTCTGTTTGGTGTTTTGATTTGTTTAGTTCTGTTTGTTTCTATGTTTGGTCCGAGTTTAGTTTAAGTACCTTTTGCTTTGCTTGTTTCTTGATTGTTTATCAATTGGGTTGTTGGTTTGGTTATTTTCTTCTTTGTTTCTTTTGATTTGCAGTGCGGCCTGGGTGTCCTCAGGTGGAGGCTAGGCCCCGTGGTGAACACCTTATTCCTGTGCATGCAAGTAGATGCTGGGGCACTTGTAGTGCATGTTTGTAATTGTTTCTCTTTTGTAGTGTTACACCCCAGATCAGGAAAAGGGGGTACTGTCCTCGTAGTCTGCCTGCCACTGGGGTCCAAGCCCACTGCTGTTATTTTTCCATTAGTATTGTATCGCCTCAGCTGGCCTTTTGAAATGTGTTGAAGTGAACGTTTGTTGTATTTGGTGGTTGTAATACTTTTGCTTTACAGATTCAGTCTTGCTTTTAGGTTTGACCACATTTCAATTAACTTCTTACAATAAAAGTCTTTTTTCTTTATCTACGTCTCTGGTTCCTCAGTCGCAAACCTGTGTCCTAATATTTTGGTTTCTACTAGTTTATTTTCCTGTTTCGTAAATCCTGGGGTGCAAGTCCCCAGGTGGCGTTGTCGGTTGTCCCCAATATCTAACTTTCAAAACACCCC
>CAFUXE010000706.1:808513-885179 GCA_903364295.1 Serranus cabrilla
CAGACTTTTACCCTGGAGAACGGGGTTCATGTCCATGTGAAAACGTGGTAAACATTAAAATAACACGTTTGTCACATGACTTCCTTGACTCATGGTTTGTGAATTACATGTTTGTTTGTTTTTTACTTACTTTCATTTTTTTACATAACTACTTCTGTGGCTTTATTTCAGTGGCTTTGTTCCCTAAACCTAAGTCAATGGTGTTGTAGCATAAATTCACAGAAACTGCAGCCTTTTTTACAACCGCAAACTGTATGTATAATGTGTGCTATTTATAGAATGCTGAGTCATGGATTATCCATACATTACATTCCACCAGCTTGTAATTAAAATGAATTTAGTCACTTTGGCATCGCTTCTGTGCTGCCGGTATGTATTTTCCACACATTACATACCTCTAGCATCTACTTTGGTGTTAAAACATGTTACACAATTATGTGAGATCAGGCTGGTTTTCTGACGTCCGTCTGGTAGTCTTGCAAACACTCTTTGTCCACAGTAACCAAAGCTGTGGACAAACAGTGTTTGCATCACCAAAGTAAACACAAAATACAAGTTCCTTGAAGTTGCTTTAAAGGATTATTGCTCTAAGAATGATTATTTGTGTATCAATTACTCATCCTGTGTTACCTTAAATTTGCAAAGAACTTATCTCCATTGTGAACAGAATCAGTAAATGTGGGGTTAAGTAGTTATTTAAGGCTGCGTTTAAGAACAGCAACTATATCAAAACATCACTATCTCACTCTACTTCTGCATTATTATCCAAATGTCATTTATCTAGTTGTATGGTCATGGCTTTGCTATACAAATGATCATTGTGTGGGGGTGAAGTGTTTCTAAAATGTCTTTACAATTAAATAAGGTACACACCAGGAACTTCTCAATCTTTGTCCACAGGATCTTAAATTCCACCAATCCCAGTTTAGCGCTTCCATCTTTCTTTGAAGTGTCAAGGAAAGTATTAATGGAAGGAGAAATGTGTGGCAGGCAAGACATTTAAATATCTCCATTTGATGAAATTCAATGGTTTGAATATATCAGTAATCATATACATGACATCAAACAGTGTCAATGAAGATTTGGAACATGCTAATATGGAAAATACTGATGTATATATGATTTTTCCAGCCTTCTTCATCCTTGAAAATATACTTAACATACTTTGTTAGAGTGAGATAAAAACATAATACCACTTTTATGTCTGTACTCTAATATGTATCCTATATTATTAATGTATCCATTCTCAAAATTAGGTGAACAGTTTGTGGATTTTTCTGGGAATAACATCAGGAAGGATACATCCAGCAGGTTGACCATGTTGCGGCAAGTTGTCAGGCTAAACCCATCGGTTTTGATGTCCTTTCCTTAAAAAAAAACAAAATACAGGGATAAATTGCAGTGTGTTAGGTAAACATCATGCACATGCTGAACTGAACTGGTGAGAAAGAAATATTTGTCTTACTATTCACCACCACTCGGTTGAGAATTCTCTGCAGCTCGAATGCAGAAATTTCCACATCCTAAGTGTGACATGGACACTTTGAAGATCATATTGATTCTCTGACACCATGAGACAATGTATCGATAAACGTTAGTATACTTACATGTCCGGCAAGCTGTCCAAACAGTGACTTGAATCTGTCACTGATGTCATCTTCATCAATATGAATCTAGAGACGACAAAGTATTAGACTCTAGAGACGACATTTCAATATTAATCTTCAAAAGCACATAAATCAAGAGTTATGGTTTTACCTCTTCAACATGGCAGTCTACAGGATCATCAATCTCTCTAAAAGTCAAAGAAGTCATACTTTAAATGATTATCAGTACTATTTTGTCATCATAAATTGCTTTTCATTTGTGACAGGAACATACTGGAAATCAGCCGGTTTCTCAGAGAACACGCGCACATAAAAGTCTCCGTTCTTGTTGGGCTCAAAGGTGGAGGGGATGATGAGGTATTCTCCGGGGGGGAGAGAGAAGTGGTTGGACACTTCTCGCAGGTTGATGAAGGTCTCGGAGCGTGCTGCTGAACAGTTGCGCAGGAAGAAGTTTCTCTTCAGGTGCACTTGTTTTTGGCCCCAGTACTGAAAAATTACACACATTTAGTACAGTCACATGGGGGCACCCTATACCTTCCATCTGCCCTTTAAATACTCATTCCTCAAGAAACATATGTCCCAGCAACGTGTCTTCATCTTGGTATACATACCTCCTCAGGCAGCTATAAAAGGACAAAAAACAAATCAAACGTCAGAAAGGTTTCTTTACTTTTAATTTAAATTTAATAGCACATAAAAATGAACAACAAAACAATAATAGCAGAAAAGGCAAGGGAGGCCGAAAGCCTAGGCTATCATCAACCCAGTTGCCAGAATAAATGTTGGCATTGTACATTTTTGCGAAACTAAAAATATGTTGAATCTCAGTTTGTTGTTGTGCTGCCTTTGTTGTCATTTTGCGTCTTTTCATGATTGTGTCTCTTTTTAAATCTCTGTCTATATGAGGTAATTTTGCATCTTCTTTGGTTGTTTTGTGTGTCCTTGAGGTGTTTGAGTCTCTTTTTAGTCATTTTAAAGTTCTTTGAGGTCATTTTTCATATCTGCTTGGTCACTACATTTCTTTTTAAGTGCAATTTTCCAGCAAAAGGGCCCTACACTAGGACACTATAGGCCTGCTGGGCCTATTCAGTAATCTAACCTTGTGTTCATTATACTTCATGATACTGAAAAGTTTCATGTTAACATATCTGTGGTTTGCAAAGACATACAATGGCAACATTTTTCCTGGTGATTAGGCTGTAAATATAACCATTTATGATATATGCATTATCACTTAAATCTTAAAGATACTATGCAGGATTCTCCTAAACAGTGTACAGATTACTGCAGTGGTCATCCCTCTCAATCATTAAAGACCCACAATAACTTGTTGATGCTGTCTTTATCCACAGAGACTTTGCCTTCTGCCTGTATTTTCTTAGATTTGATGTGTTCAGGATGTCACTGGGTGGTAAAGGTGACAAAGCTTAATCTAAATCAACAGTGAATGTGGAGTTGGCTTCCTTTTTGCTGCCCTGTGTGATGCCATTGGTAAACTAAGCTGTGTTCTGACAAATGTTTTCAGAGAGCGAGTCCTCCTGGGTTTTGCTTAACCAACTTTAAATGTTATTCACAAACAATAAGTGACATTCCCTGTGTAGTTTGCATTTACAGGCTGTTGTTTACCTCGTAGATGGCAAAGCCAATGGTCTCCATGTCCTGCCCCATTTTCCTCATGCGGCGCCTGTTTTTCTGCATCAAACCCACGATGAAGCTGCACTTTTCCTCACCATCATCAGAATCATCATCAGCCTCTTCCAGCTTTATGACAAACTGAGGATTCATCCAGAAGGAATCTAGGAGGTCAAGCAGGAGTTAGTTGAGCTGATCAGCAGCATTACAGCAGATATCACTGAATGTTGGTTATGAGGGGAAAATATGAAACTGGTCGCACTTGGATAGTTCCTGCAGCCTCCAGCGGACACGCCCCTTCTCCATGTTTCTTCAAACTCGGACTCCGCCCATTTCTTGAACTCATCGCCTGTGAGTGCATCAGGGGTGAGGTTGCAGATCTCAAGGCGAGAGTATTGGCGCAGGAAGTCAGAAAATGACATCCTGTGGACAAAACAGTCGGCGAAAAATGTCAATGTAACAAATAGAATCACGCATTTAATTTAAATGCTTTTGTCTTCTAACTGGCGTATCAATAAAATAAGAGTGTTTCACTGAGGTTTACCAGAATTCGCCATCCTCTCCACGGTTGGTCAGCCTTGCCCGGTCTTCATCACTCACATATCTCCACTCTGAAGAACTAAAAAGAAGTGCCAATCATTTCTTTATTAGTCTGTGTGATGAGATGAAATAGAATGCAGGCCTCCACCTAACTAAATGTCACACCCACACCTCAAGCAACAAGAACAAGCCTTTAAAGAGTCTGTGTAACAACTTTTACCACAGGATTAACCAGCCGTTCCACTGGGTGTGTGTGTCTCTATGTGTGCATGATGTATGACAGGAAAACACGCACAACCACACACTTAATACTCCCGTCCAAACAATAGATGTAGATGTTCAAAGTAGGCTAGGTCCTCTTATGAACAACACAAAGGCCCATTAATAAGAAGTGTTTGGAAGCAGTGAACTGTCATAATCTCTACAGCCTGCATCACTGAAACCTTGAGATTAAACAATTGCTGGTTTTAAACCTTGAAGTCGTATTCTAGTCACAATAACAGAAAGTTCACATTTACGATGTTCTCTATATGTAGATAAATAGGGAGTTAACCACATTTTGGAATTATAAAATGTCCTCTCAGTGTACACCAGTATACCACAGTATAATTTAAGAAGACATAGCGTCCAGTGAAAGGTGAAGCCAATGAAAAGCCTTTTAATCTGCATTCTTTCTAATGGCCAGCAGGGGGAGACTCCACTGGCTGCAAAAATAAGTCTTGTTTTTGTAGAAAACTGTGAAAAAATTAACCTACTTCTCCCTTGGTTTATTATCTCAATAAACATTTTACCAAAGAGTTTAAGGGCTTATATGACAATATTCATTACACAAAACTCACTTGTCACTCCAGGCCCCATTCCACTCCACCTGACCCCATGGGTTTCTAATCCTGATCAGTTGCTCCGTGCCTCCTCTGAACGCCACCTGACACAGAATAATATGTCAATTATTTTCAACCAGGAAAAAAGATATAGAAGTATTAGAAAAAGGGGATTTAACCAAATTGTAGCATCAGTTACACTACAGCTGCACATGGCATGTATTTCCTCACCTGCTCCGCCCCCGTCACCGAGTAGGCGTGGCCCTTCACCAGCTTGCGATGTGTGACGGCTTCTGAGTCAGACGCGCTGGTAATCTAGGATGGAGAGGAAGAACTTTTGAGTTAAAAATCACCAGATATTACGAGGGTTAACCAACACTGTGAGTGGAAGAAAAGAAGCTCAAACACACATCAATGGAGCATCCCAAAAGTGAGCCCCTGTCCAAGGCCTTCCTGATGATTTTGAAGAGGCGGGGATCTGGCTTGCTCAGCTCATGCTTCTCCGCAACACCTCCGGTGAAGTCCTCGAATCCCTCAGTGGTGCTGCCTCCAGAAAGAGCCTCGTAGCATCCGTTTATCCTAAAGACAAGAGGAAATTATGAATGACTGGACCCATGGGTGGATTATGAGAAAATGGTCAGCTGGGTACAGACAAATGGCCCCACCAACTCCACAACCAACAATTTTAGCAAGATGCATAGTGTTGTTAAGACTCTTTTTGATTTTTGTCTCTTTGTAGTTATTTTGTGTCTCATTATAGTTGTTTTGTGTCTCTATGTAGCGATTTTGTGTCTCTTTATAGTTGTTCTGCATCTTTTTGTAGTTGTTTTGTGTCTTTTCATAGTTGCTTAGTGTCTCTGTAGTTATTTTGTTTCTCCTTATAGTTCCTTTGTGCCTCTTAGCAGTTATTTTGTGTCTCATTGTAGTTGTTTTGTGTCTTTTCATAATTGCTTTGTGTCTCTTAGTAGTTGTTCTGTGTCTCTTTGCAGATGTTTTGTGTTTCTTTTTGGCCATTTGTGTGCCTCTTCCTGGTTGGTGCTTTAGTGAAATTGTGCAGGTAAATGTCATTGACATTTTGCAGTTCCTCGGTTCCATACTTAGCATAGGCCTTCTCCAGTAGCGCGCTCCAAAACTCTGAACCCTCTGCTGAGTGAACAAACAGCAGCTCTCCATCTTTGGTGGGTAAACGATCATCAACCACCACGTCCACCCACTCACCAAACTGCCAGAACTGAGAGCCACAAAGACGACAAAATTATTAAATGTTTCTTCGGTATTTTAAGAATGATTCTGTAGTATAAGTCAAAGTACTTTACCTCAAAGTGAAAGATGCCAGCGTAGTTCTCATCAAAGCTTTGGTCATGGGGGACAATACGGGACAAGACCTGTTTGCTGAGAGTCAAGGAGGCGATAGCTGCAAGGAGCCAGCAGTCACCTGAACACAAGTTAGAATAAACAATGTTAGGATAAAGGGAACTCCTGTGTCGAAGTACATGCAACCTCCAAGATTACAAGTTGTCACATGTTGGCTTCATTTCACTATGACACATCTCCAATACATAACAGGTATGCAGTCTGTTTCCACACACCTATGTTTTGCTTAGTCATCAGTATTTCCTTGTCTCTCTTTGCTCATTAGCTGTAAACAACAGTCTCACCCATACACCTATGCATTCTGCCAGACTGGGTGTGGACAGAAATGACTGAAGATGTTTTGTACACAGTGACAGCTGATGTCAGCGCACAGGCATTCACTGGGAGCTCTGGATTTTATTTCAGTATGGAGTTACAAAAGTCAGTTTCCAGAGATAAAACTGTGTGAGACGTTATTATTGAAACAACATTACAGTGTCAGAGGAGAGCAGAGCTACATCAGCGTGTTACTTTATTCACATCTGTGTTTCGGTTAAGCATGCAAAGCCATTCATTCAAATAGCTAAAGATGGAAATCTATGTGTTCTTTGTCAAATACAGTAAATATCTATTGTGCCATCAAAATGCATTTGAATGTGATTTGATAGGAAAATAACACAAGGGAAGGAAAAAATAAGTTAAAAGAAAATAATTAATAAATATAATAAAATTCCATTCAGATTATAAAAAGACAATAATAATGAAGAGCTGTCAAGATAGATAACACTAAGAAAAGTTACAGTTACAAAACTCCATTTGGAACGGACTGGTCAGAAGATAACTGCATAAACAACTTGTTTACAAAGAATGTGCTCAAAGGCTGCCATAATCTACAGACTCTGTAATTAGACCCATGAGTAGGCCAGCTTTGCATAGTTTGTGTGTGTGGTTGTGTGTGTGTAGGTGAAGTTGTAGGTGTAGGTGTGGTCTTGTACTTCCTACACAGTGAGGAGTGAGTAGCAAGCTTTCAAGCAGTGATTGAGGACATTTCTACAGGTCCTCACTTCTTTAAAAGCCTTGGTTTTAAGGTTCAGGTTAGGTTTGGGTTCAGGTAAAGGTTGTGCTTAGGGATTTAGTTATGATGGTAGATGTTCGGGATTGCATTATGTCAATGAAAGATGGAAGTACAAGGGTGTGTGTGTGTGTGTGTCTCACCAAGCGCTCCTTGACAAATATCAGTCCTGGTCGCATTTTCAACGATGAATTTTGGATTGCGACACAATTCCTGGGGGAAAACAAGAGTGAAAAATTCCTCAAATTAGCACTTTCTATGTAGTTTCTAATGTTATATGCACCCTCATTCAGATTATTATGTTTTGTTTATCAAAATACTTACATATACTATATAAAATGTAGCTCTTCGAGTTCACACTGCAGGAAAATAATGGCAACATGCAACGACACATAGCCTGTGATAAGTCTGTCACTTTTGCATGATAAGAAACAAATTATGGTTGATAAGATCGAGATGAAACGTCAATATTTTGAATGTGGATAAGCAGGAACAAGCTGCAAGTTGCAGCAACAAAAATATTGCAAATAGCTCTTTTCCAAAGCTTTATATAGAATGAGATTGTACTCAAATAGACATAATACTGTCAATGATACGCATAGGAAAGTGCTACATCTTTGATTTAAAGTTTAACAATTTGATCCTTTTGACCAATATAGCCCAGGGGTTGTATTTTTTGAGCATGTAAATTACTGCAGCCACCAGTCTGAAACCCCAGCTCATGTTTCGATTCTCGTATTGTACCTACCCCAGGTCTTTTCCAGGTGATGCCGCGTGTCTTGTAGGAATTTGGTCCAAGGTCTTTAAAGCCTAAGGATGAGGGCAGAGCCTCGAAGCTGTCATCCTGAAACAGCTGTCCTCTCTCCAGACAGCTTCTCCGCAGCTCTTCAAAGTCCTGGTTGAGGTATTTCACAGCATGAGAGTTGGTTCCTATCCCATGTGCTTTATCTCGGTTGTGCTGAAGTTTAGCTGCAATGCCGGACATTTTGAAAGCCTTTCTGTCTGTCTCAGACTCCTCTCCTCTCAGAGTGTGCTTCTGTGTGTGGTGAGGCAGGCTCTGTGTAGTGTACGCAGCTCAACTGTCTCCACACCCTTTATTGTTCATACCAGACGAGTTTCTCTGGCTCACCTGTTTTATCCAGCCTGTGTTACATCTGGGTTTGATGGGATGGCTCATGATCCAAACAGATGTGGCCCACATAGAGTCAAATTGCTGTTTGTCCACAAAACTTTTGGTCAGTGGTGTATAATCTCAATAATATCTCTGTATAATTTAACACCACAGTTACTGCAGTATTTTATAAACACTGATAGTCCAGAGGCCATAGTTTCTTAGTGTCTTTATTTCAATTTGTTTTGTAGCATTTGACAGAAGTTTTGCAAAAGCTTCAAGAGCAAAATAAGACTTTTTTTTTCTTGCAACATAACAAAAGATTCAATTCATAATATACGTGAGGGAATCTCCCTGTATATGTTCAGCCAATATAATTAAAATTTGCAAATACATTTAAGCCATTTTCAAGCATTTGGAACATATATAGTGCATATGAAATGTCATTGTGCTTACATAATATTTAGAAATGAAATGACGGTATTTATTGTGAATGAAAGTCATTTATTGTTAATCTTCTAGCAGATATCACAAAGGGCTCCTCGCTCGTCTTGTCTCCAGAGTTAGTAGATGGCCAGGCACAGCCACTGTAAGAGGAAACAACATTATATACAAGCTGTCTAATCTATAAGTGCAGACAAACCGGCAGCTTTTGTCATTTTCTCACACACCTGTTGCATATCCAGCTCAATCTTCCCTGCATCCGCACTCTCAAGAGCCTTAAACATTTCTGGTTGAAAGACAGAGAAAAAAGACACTTGTAATGTAAACGTGCCAAAGCTCTTACAGCAGTATACTAAAGGGATATTGCATGTGTGCTGACACTTACTGAAGAGCATTTCCAGTTTAATGAGACAGCCTACAAAACTGTCAAAGTCTATGGCGAACTGAGCATCAGCGTAACGATTGACGATAGACTGCAGCAAAGCGCTGTTGACGTGGAATCCTGAGGAAAAGAAATAGTTGTTACTTCTTTCTTTATTTCATCATCTTTATCTTATAGTTTCATGGAGGTGGGCGCCTCTGATCCTGGGAGAGTATCGCTTTTAAAAGGTGTCAGATATTAGCAGGGTGACAATGGAAGAGTTAAGTTACACAGCCTCACCCATGCTTGTTTTGTTCCTGTGGCAAAGTATACATGAATGTGTGCAGGGAGGGAGTCCTCTAACTGGCTTAACTAGTCTGCCAGTAACTGCCTTCACACGGCACTCACACACACAAACACACACAACATGCAGTTTTTTCTTCCTGCAGGGCTTAGTCGTCAGATACAATCCGGAAAAATAAGCATCACAGTTGAAATTCTGTGTCTACAAAGCTGCATTTTATTTGATTTTTTTTGTCCTTTTTCACAATTGTGACTTATTTCCAATACATGTCTTATAACTGTCAACTGTAGTGGCATACTCTGTTCTAAGATAAGTCTACATGTCAGATCATTAAATAGCTATTTTGAATATTATCAGCAAAGCAAATATTATCCCTGAATTTCAAAGTATCCGCAAAGCATATCAGAATAGGGAAGGTTCAATGGCGCCCCCAAGAGGTGACATGCAGTGTTGGGGGAGGATCGAGGCCAATGATCCAACCTTGCAATTTGCAGATGCATTGTATGCTTCTGAGTCTGCATAAGGCTAGTTCCCCACAGGAGGGTTAAATGCATGTGGCCAGGCTGCCAAAAGTTAGTGTCTGAGCTTCCTCATGTGTGTTACCTGCTTCAATGGCGGCGCCTCTCATCTCATGGGAGCTCATTGTGCCAGAGATGTCTGTGTCATGATTCTTGAAGATCTCCTGTATGGCCGAGGCACAAATGTGTTGTGTTAACAGACACAGCCGGGTATTCCAACACAGCCTGCACACCAAAACTTACCAGGTATTTCTGGATTTTGTTCCAAAGTTGGTGGAATTCCAACAGTCCCAACTTGGCACTTTCATCTTTCTGAGGAATGTTAAGGTTTAGAAAAAAGCTCAACCTGGATAATGAATTTAACGATCATTCACATATCTTAATTTGACAGTAATATTATTCCTTAAAGTTGATTTTCGAAACATGTGTGAGGTCATTCATTTTTTAAAGAGGATACGTCCAGCAGACTGACGATGAGGCGACCTGTCTCGAGGCTGAAGCCGTCTGTCTTGATATCACTCCCTGAGACGGAGATACAAAACACAGCTAGTTCAAACTCTAAAGTGAATGACAACAAAAGATTACACATCAATAGATGCAAGAGTCCAATTTACTCACGGTGAGAGACAACATTGTTCAGAATTCGAACCAGCTCAAAGGCAGATACCTCCAAGTCCTGTTTGAGAAATGCATATTATAACATGAGTTTTACTCTGTAATCAAGGTTGATTGCTGTATATACATTTCATTTATTGTCAGTTCTTGTGTTGCTCTACATACATCGCCAGCAATCTGCCTGAACAGATCCTTGAAATGAGGATCCACATCATTCTCAGATACCTCCTCCTGTGAGAGGGAGACACAGATACATTTATAATGTGTGTCTTCAAATCTAAGCCATTTTAAAATATTGGTGAATGTTGAATTTTATACACAGCATATTAAACATAAAGCAAATGACATCCAAAATAAAATGTGACATTATTTAATTTAATCTCAGTGCTAACGTGGTAAAATGTTTTTACAGTACTGCATGCAAGAGCAGCTTATCATTCTGTGCATTTTCTTACCTCCTCTATTTCAGCTTCAATGTCCTCCTCCAGTGGACTGAAAAACAGAAACACATAGTTTGAGCACACTCTGTTGGTTTGCTAGAAAATAACATTCACAATCAGTTTGAACTGTGAACATGGACCAAAGAAAGAGCAGGCCTCTGTCCACTAGATGGCTGTATAAGCTTGTATCACCCTGCAGACATCACAGTCACTGTGATTGTGTAACACAGATACCTGGTTGCAGCCTGTTTCTCTGAGAACACCCTGAGAACGAAGCTGCCATTCTTGTGAGGCTCGAAGGTTGAGGGTATTACGGCATATTCTCCTGGAGGAAGTTTGAAGCGGTCACAGATTTCTCGTGTGTTGATGAAGTTGCTGCTCATGGCCACAGCTCTCTGCCGCAGCAGGACATCCGGACCCAGGTGGACATTGCTGCGGCCTTTGTACTGAACATTAACAGCAGAAAGGGGTTTTGTTACTGGGATGTCAATCAGCTACTCAGAGATTCACAATGTAATCAAGCAATGCTTGTGACACTAAGGATGTCTGCTTTGCATTTTTTATTTCAGTTTCAAGTAAGGGGTAATTTATTGCATGTAATAGTAAAAATACAGACCTCGTCTGGGACCTGTCAAAAGGCAAATGACAGAGGAAGTATTTTAGACAATCAGTTATGTTTAAAAAACCAAATACAGAGTATTGATTCCATATGAAGTATGAATGTATTCTGAGGTACCTTATAAATAGCATAGCCAATAGTCTCATGATTGCGGTTGAGTCTCTTCATCTTACGTCCTTCCTTTTGCATCAGCCCGACCAGAAACGTGCAGCCATCCTCCCCGTCCAGGGGGTTATCATCCACATCCTCCAGACGCACCACAAACTGAGGGTTGGACGAGAATGTAGCTGGAACACACAAAAGTGCAATCCTTATTGCATTATTATTATGACTATTATTATCATTATCATTATATTTAGTAGTGAAAAAAACTTCAGACATATACTCGTAGTTTTTTTTATACCTGGGTTGTTGCGGCAGCCGCCAGCGGTGGAGCCGACCCTCCACATCCCCTCAAACTGGTAGTGGTTCCAGTGGCCCACATCATCACTCGTGAGTGTGTCTGGGGTCAAGTTACAGATCTCCAGGCGTGTGAACTGCCTGATGAAGTCTGAATAAGACATCCTGAGGAGAGGAACACACAAGAATGTTGTGCCCACCTGACCCAATGGGAATGTAATGACTCCTGCTGAATACCAGGGTCAACATCAGCAGAGCATTTGACTTATAAAGGAACTTTTGTCTTTTTTTGGTGACTTTCTTTCTGATTGAAAGAAGGTCAGCCACTTTTTTTGTTAGCTTACTTGCTAATGGTATTGCTAGCAAGTAAGACAATTTACCAGAACTCTCCGTCTTCAGACACATGGTTCAGCTTTGATTTCTCATCCTCATCGACGTGGTTCCATTCACTGGATCTTTTTTTTTTTTTTTAAAGAGAAATAAGGCTTTTAGGAAAATACCGTCAATAATCAATGGTAGCTGATGTTTAATGGATTTTGAATGTAATTATTTACCCATCACTCCAAGGCCCAGTCCACTCCACCTGCCCCCATGGGTTCCTGACGCGGACCAGCTGAACCTGTCTGCCTCGATAACTAACCTGGGAGAAAGAGCAACAGGGGGCAGTGTAATTTGAATGCAACAAAAAAAAAAACAGCATATTGTTGACAGTATACATAAATGTAATACCTCCTCTGCACCAGTGAGAGAGTATGCATGTCCCTTGACAAGTTTGAGAGCTGTTACTGCCTCCGTCTCATATGCACTGGTGATCTGAAAACACCAAGAGCAAACATGTCAGTCTGATGATGCCACTTTACTCACCTGGTGCACTTGCTTGCAGGTCAGTATGCAAATGAACATGAAAATGAGACCTACATCAATAGAGCAACCCAGGAGCGAGCCCAAGCTCAGGGCCCTCTGGATGACATGGAAAAGATTTGGTGGAGCTTTGTTTAAGTTGTAAACTTCTGCAATGCCTCCTGTGAAATCCTCAAAACCTTCAATAGTGTTTCCTCCTGACAGGGCCTCATAGCAGCCATTCACCCTGTCACACAAAGAGGCACGTCAATAGATTCACCAGCGATATTGTGTATTTTCACTGCTTAAACAGTTAATGAAGCAGATTATGTGAACAGAACCATCCATACTTAGCGTAGGCCTTCTCCAGTAGCGCGCTCCAAAACTCAGAGCCCTCTGCTGAGTGAACAAACAGCAGCTTTCCATCTCTGGTGGGTAAACGGTCATCGACCACCACATCCACCCACTCACCAAACTGCCAGAACTGAGAGGAAAATACACCCATCAGTTAACTCAATACAAATATCTTTATGACTTTGAGCAAGACACCTGAGTGATCCTTGAATAATGTGCGCTTCCTTGTCCCAATACACACGTTCTCTGAAGATTTCATCCAAATCAGTGCAGAACTTTTTGAGTTATTTTGTACACAAACAAACAAACAAATAATAATGGAGGTAATGAACCCCTGGAAAGTCAGAGTTAGTGCTCAGATGAGAAAGGCACACCTGGAAGTGAAATATCCCGGCATAACCTTCGGTAAAACTCTGTCCATGGGGCACAACGCGAGCCAGGATCCGCTGATCTAAAGTCAGAGAGGCTATTGCAGCAAGAAGCCAGCAGTCACCTATACAACACAAACAGAGACATGAGATTAGGCAATGTGTGGCGTTCACCTCAGTGCAGCTGTAAACAGCATGTACCAACAAACCACCTCTGTGATAATCCTGAGAATGGGTGGAGAGTATCGACCACGGGTGTTCCCTTCTAAAAATCAAAGCACCCCATCATGCATCCATCCATCCAGTCATTTACCTATCCTCTGCCCACTTGCTTACCCAGAGCTCCTTGGCAAATGTCCGTCCTTGTGGCTCCATCATCAATGAACTTTGGGTTTGAGCACAGCTCCTATTTAGAGCACAGAACAAATACAGAAGGTTTGAAAGCAGCTTTAGAATAAAAAAGAAACTTTTCTTGGTTTGTCCAGTATCGTACTTCAGAGGGCACAGGAGGTAATGCCATTTAGTGGCACTAGGAAATGCTCCCGTGAACATATACCTACTAACCACCAAGTGGCCAAGCTCTTTTTCAGACAAAGTATAAATACATCCATTAAAACAATTCACACACACAGTAGAATTACTATGATCCAATATATTGATGCAAATTATGTTGCAGAGATTATTAATATAGTGAATAATATACCAGGCTAATATTACAGTACTAATAAATTTAAGTACTTTTTTAAACCTCAAGTCAAAAAGTAACTCGTTACAGATATATTCTTTGCTTATGCAAGTCTTGGTTAAGTTTAGTTGTTGTTTTGTTGTTTAGTTGTTTATCTCAGTGGCTTCTCACCGTTGGCCTTTTCCAGACCACACCCCTGGTTTTGGGTGAGTATGGTCCCAGCTCGTTGTAGCCCAGTGATTTGCGCTCAGCTGGAAAGCTTCTGTCCTCAAACAAGCATCCACGCTCCAGACAATGCTGGCGTAGAGCCTCATAATCCTGCTTGGAGAACTTCACTGCCTTCTGGTTAGTGCCAATGCCTTCCTCCCTCTTCTTCTGATGGGCCAGACGATCAGCAGTGGATGTCATTCTCACCTCTAAAGTGTATACCGACTTCCTGGATGGTGATTTCCCTCTTTGTGACTTTTTCGGTCTTTGTCTCTTCCTCTTTTATAGCTGCTCCAGGTGAGGGGAGGAAAGAGTGTAATCGTAGACAGGGAGGGGCCTCCGATGGACAGGTGAGGACAAAAAAACAGACAGCAGCAACCCTGAGCAAATCTGCAACGAGGAGGCTGTGGCCACAACTGAAATACAAACAGACACGCCTAAGGGCAAATTGAAGCGCTGTCATGGCCTCATTTAAAATTTGTGTGTGTGTAATTTATTGTATTTTATTTTCTTCCACTTCAAGATTGATACAAAAACTGAGCAAAGAAATACTTTACATAAGAAACACTCATTACCATAGAATATAAAGAAATAGAATATATTGAATACTATAACACCAAAGACAACAGTTGAGGTTTTCTCTTGTTGAAGGGGATTAAATGTGTTGCACACAGCAGAGAGTTGTGAAAGCAGAGATTAAATGCATGAAATGAAGCAAGTGTTAGAGTGAGCAAGAATCAAACTGTGATGTGAATGAAAACACTGAGCCCGGGGGAAGTCTGCCTGCAGGACCATTCAGCTTTAGAGAATATACTGCACATTATGCTCTTATATCATTATATCCTTATGCTGTGCTTACATCCTCTATGCTAAGTACAGCAGAGCTAATCCTTCGACAAACAGTTCTCGGTCAGTGATCAGCTGGTTTAGTCCGGAGCTCCGCTGCTGTTTCACCTGTTCAATACAACAGTGTTTGTTTTATAAAAGGTGATTCATGTGTAAGCCTCAGAAGTACCGCAGAGCAAGGATGTGCATAAAAGGGAGTGAATGGTGGCGAATCCACCCTTGTTTAGATTACCTTATTATTACTAACTGTCGATTATAAAAGACTCAATAAACTGCAGACCGGTGCTGGTGGTGCAGAGAGGCAGCTATTGAGCTTCTGTGTCAGTGTTTGCTTCAGCATGTGAGCATGTTGTGTGTTACTGTCCTCTTATATAGCAATTCTGTGGTTATCCACACCACCTTCAAAGCTCTTAGGATTGTGGGAAGCTGGAAGAAGGGTGGGTAATGCACCACTGAATGATGTGTGTACACAGGCTTGTTTGTGAACATCCACATGACAAATGATAAGACACTGACAGGCCAATAATAGCCGTACCCCTCCCTCCTTTTCATAAGACACGATAAAAGGACATGAATTGTTTCTTTCAAGTAACTACAGGTAGCTTTGCTTTTAACTGTAGGATAGGCAGAAACAAATGTCTTCTTTCTCATATTCTTGGTCATTTATCTTTTGAAGCAGCTTCCTGACATACTGCACAATAACTGCCAGTAGTCAGTAACTGATCAGAATTAAAAACATCAGTAACACTTAATGAAAGCACATAATGAGTTGTCATGTTATATAATCCATTCTAACAGTCTTTTGGTCATTACTTCACCCCACAGAGTGGGAGTGAAGCATTGTTTTGGGCGGCGGTGTCTGTCTGTCTGTCTGTCTGTCTGTCTGTCCGTCTGTCTGTGTGTCCACTGCATATACCTCCTCTGGCCACCAGAGGGCGCTGTGGGGGTGAAGTCTGCCATCTCTGATTGCCTTGTTATACATGTCTCTTCTTATAACTGCTTCACTAGGGCTTTAATATAATGATAGTATTGATAGAGTCTGCTATTACTGAGCTTGTGGCATTAAAACTGATGAATTATGTATGTATTGTGGTTTTACCAAACATTTAATTGACATCAGTTATTGTTATTAGATAAGTGAAATCTAATGATAGCCTTAATGCACTATTGCTTTGATTTCAAAGGTCGTGGTCTATTCTGAGTATGCTCGATAAACCAGGTGCCAACCATTCTTTTTAAAATAAAATGCGTTGTCTTTATTATTTAATACATAGACTTGTATATTTAGCAAACAGTTACCTGTTTACACATCAAACATTCAGAGGCACATCTTTAATTTCTGTTTTGTTCTCCACGAGATCCTGTGGGAAATGATTTTCTCGATTTAAACACCTGCCTGTTGAACAGAGCTGGATGATAATAAATACAAGTAACTCCTTTCAAATTCTACATGGTAAATTCATCCTTCGTTAATATAAAATAAGAAGAACTTTAAAGCACCTGAAAAACGGACATAACATAACATTAACATTAAATAAAATATATATATCTATGTGCATTAATTTAAGTTTAACATTAAAAAAGCTGATCTGCTTCATCAGGATTATGTGTGTGTGGTTCTATGATTGAATGAGATGAACGTGACATCACTGCCTGTCCACCTGATTTCAGCCCACTTTAACCCAGTGAGAACTTAAAAAACATATTTAGGCTCTTCGAATAAAACTGTTTCATTTCTCTGCCAGCCCTGTGTGCCATTTCTGTCCTACAAAACTATTTGTCTTATTTTGTTAATTAATGATCAGTCATCTGTAATCTTTGTGACTATGGGAGTGTCACATCCTTTGCTACAAGTTGTTCTCTCCTCAACCTTTAAACAAATATCCCATTGTAATGTGGTATAAATGAAGTGTCCCAAACTCCTGGCTGAATTATAATCAAACAAAGGACAGTGACATCTGTACTTACACTAGTCACTCCTCAGGTGACCTTTGGCCTTTACGGCTGTTTACTGCACATTATCTCTCAGGTGACACACAACTGTTTCAGATTGCAAGAGGACTGACATAGATAAGACCGGACTTTTAGCCAAGGGACAATTATATACTTTATATGAATTAGCCTATTATGAAATGTATAGTTATCTCATTTTAAACTGGCCTGTCAGCAGTGTAGTTTTTATTATTTATTTATTATTACAATCTTACAGTGGTTCGTTTTCTCAGCCTGTGCTTAAAGCTAAAGTTATAAGCTTTAGTTTTATGGGTATGATAAAAAAAAAAATTCAGTTTATAATATTAATAGAAAAATATGTATTAATACAACACACTAATTGAAAGAATTTTGGCACTTCTTTGGAAAAAGCGGATTCTTTCTGTGTTCTAACTCAAAAATTCAATACTACATAATCTGGCAAATGGTAAATGTGAATTTTTCCCTTCTATTAAATCAGTACGTGTCTCTTCCTATATTATGTATATCTTAATCATACAATGCACAAGACATGACATATCATTAAACATGTAGCAGCAACTGAATCTTGCATATGATATTAGTTCATTTAATATATTATTCATTAATATATTTATTGCCAATCCCATATAAAGCTTTTAAACTTGCATTGATTTTTTTTTAGCTTTGTGATTAACTGTGTTTATTCTTGCATTGTTGTTGTATTACTTCTTGTATATGTATGTTAACTGAGAATATACAATATGCTACATTTGCATAATATAATCAAGCAGTTATTCGGTGTCAGTAGCATGCATTTAATGTGATCCCCGCATCACCAGCACCTCTAGCGGCAGTGTGTGTGGTGCTGTGGCCCCTCCTCCTGCAGGGGCTGGTCTTCCCTGCAGTGTGTGTGCAGAGTGTGTGTGTAGCGGAGAGGGCTGGACCTGACTACCACTGCCCCCTTTCACAGATTTATACGATTATCAGTATCCGACTCATTTTGAAGAAGCTTTAAGTTACATTCAAAGCGGCGGTGAGTAAAATCTTCTTCCTTAATTTATTTAAATCAATGTGTCAATTAGCTAGAAGTTAACGGTGGCTCATGGTTTTATTGTAGTCTAGGCCACCGAGCGGTTTGATTGATTTCATAAACTGCGCGCTGCTGTAGCACCAATAATAGCAACTCTGTTAAAGCTGTTTTATTCAGGCACGCGGCTTTAATTCAGCTCGAGCGTGTGATTGAGTCTATTGTTGTCAGAAGTGTTTGAAGCAGTCTGCAGGCCGGAGCGCACTGTATAAAAAAGCCAGGCCTACTTGTACTCCTGAACAGGTGCTGTAAACAATCTGAGCCTGCGTTACATGTCTGACAGACAGGCTGGGACTTTTTGATAGTAATAGCCTATAATGAAAGCAGCAGACATGTGTGCAGCATTACTTTAGAGCAGCAGAGGACCCCAGTGTTTTGACTGAGAGGCTGATGGTTGTTATAGGGCATTGTTGAGGTTGAAGTCCTATAGATGACATCATCACAGGAATGCATAGATCAGCTGTTCTGCCCATTGGGGGAAAAATAGAGATATCCTTTTGATCATTAGGCAGCCTCAGTCTCTCTCTCTATTTGTCAGACAGCAGAGAGACATTCCTGCAGACTCTAAGGGCACGAGGGGCCTCAGTGTTGGGGGGGCTGGCACTGTAAACAATGTCATTGCCTGCAGAATTGGTACTATCATGAGCATAGCCAGTTTTGCACAGCAACATCTTCATTCCCTCTAACCCATTGTAGAAACTTAACCAATTTTTCTAAAAGTCACGGATCTCCCTTTTTGTCATTACTGCCCATCCATCCATCCAAGTTTTCGCCTCTTGTGTTCAATGGGCTGTCTATTGAACTGAGCTCATTAGGATTCCTTTCCAGTGGCAGAGCAGTATGAAAGAGCATCCAATGCCCTGGTTATTCCTGCACTGATTCAGAAAGTGGAAGCCAAGTAACAACTTTAAATCTATCGTGCTAGCTTTTTCACATTTTGGTTGTTTTTAACTCCTCACAAAGAGCTTTATATGTCCTCCCTGGAGACTTGACTGATAGTTGTGAAACTCTTCGGCATACAAAGACAAGTGCTTTTAGCGCCGAGAGACAGACTCCCGCCGAGTGGTAAACACCAAAATCCATTAGGGCTGCGCAAGCTTCTGCAACTCAGTGCTATTTAAATGATTAGAAAGAAAAAGCACTTTCTCTTTACCAGTGCCAAAACTTCTATGAATGACCTTTGTCTCTCTCTTTTTTTGTTTCATCCTTCCTCTCAGCAGACTCGTACAGACGAAGGTATCATGTTTCTCAGTTCTTTTGTTGTGTTTAAGGTGGTGGTGTCTTTTCTCACATTCCTCAGTAACCTTTTTTTCTGTTAATATTTTCTTTATGTCTGTCATTTTTATGCTGGGCTTTTATTTGTGTCAGCCACTAACTGTTTTAGAAGCAGAACATTTACTTTTATTTAACGACAAAAAAACACACACAAAAAAAATATTTTTAGCATTTGCTATTTTGCAGGGCTGTAGCAGGACATTAGAAATATTGAGGTCACAAATCCTGTTACTCATAGAAAAGTTTAAAGCAACTATAAGGAACTTTCATCTGGTTATTAAACACACTGAATTGAATAGTGATGTCTCTATAGCCCCTTTCAGACTGCTGTTTCAAGCTGTGTTATTTATGCCTTTGTGATGTTTGGTCTGCAATCTGAACAGAGGCCATGGGGGGAACAAGTGGCTGCAGTCCTGTAACGCCTTAGGAGGTAGTAACAGAGGCGTTCAATTGATGCGGCTGTTCAGAGCAGGATAAATGCGTATCGGTGGAGCCAGCAGGACAGGAAATATGTGATTTACGTTATTTATTCAACCAACACTTTGATAATAAGAAAGGAAGTGGACCGTATCATTAGAAACAGCCTCACTCTTGAGTCCGACAGTAATCGAATCATGTTTAGCAAACGCCAACATTATGCCGCTGCAGAATTATTATGAATTTCCTAATCTGAAATGGCAGCAGAGCTCGTTATGCCGCTTTTGTGGAAACACAGTATGAAAAGGGAAAACAAGACCATCAGTGAGAATGTTGGCTTTTTCTACGTACCGGTAGTTATTTCAAATTTCTGCCAGCATTCGATTGGCTTCAGATGAAACATGCTGTTGTTCTCAAGGAGAACTAGAACCAGTCTGCCAGACCCTGCTGCAGTGAAATAAGAGGTTTTCCAACAGCATTCTGGTGCTCACGGAAACACTTGCTTATGTCCACAGGTGCCACCAAACTCAACTCAAAATAAAAGTTTCTTGTAGCTGCTTTAATTGGAATGAAAAATAACCTTCCTAAATCTTTTAATTCCCTTGTACTTTGTACAAACTATTTCCTATGTATTCAGTTTTTTTGTTAGTTGAAGGCAGATTCAGTCCAGAAGAAATCCTCATCACTAGTATGAACATATTTTTTACACACGCTTCCACACCTGATTGCTGTGCTGTAACTCTTAGACAAGAGTGTGCCACCATTAAGCTTTTCTGCTATTAATAGACAGAACTGTGCATACTCACACAGCCACATATTTTTATCTTGGGCCAGTATGTATCCAGCTGGAGGGATATCTGCAACCATACACGCTAACAGGCTACGGGCAGAAGGCATGGGCTCCCAGGAGCAGGCTTTGCCTTTCTCAAACCAGAACTACGAGGCACTGAAGCAGGAATGTGTGGAGTCTGGCTGCCTGTTTGAAGATCCCTGTTTCCCTGCTGAGCCTCCATCCCTGGGGTTCAAGGAACTCGCCCCCTTTTCCTCCAAGACTAGAGATGTTGAGTGGAAGAGGCCCACGGTGAGCACTTACCACCAATACTCACTAATGTGCAATATAAACTCATATAAAGAAGAAAGTGTTTTTTATAAGACGGAAACTCCAGACCTAAAGCTGGATGTATTTTCTTTGCATTGCTTCTCCTGTAATATTTCCCAACAGACATGTGTTTGTGACCCGTAATAGTGATGAGTGGAAGATAAGTGACAGTTGAAAGAGTGGAACAGAAAAACACCTCATATAAACAAACATATCACATAACACTGTGTTATTTCATGTCTGCAAACTCAGACAGAATAGGACATGCAGTGACAGGAACCTCTCAGGCCACTGCAGCTGTTGGCATGGCATGGTATTCCCTGACCACTCCCTCACTCACATTTGTTTACAGTGCTTCATTAAAGACACAGGAAGTTGGCGCTTATTTGCGAGAATAGCATCCTTTTAAAAGACGTGTCTCCTTTTAAAGTGAATCACAGTTCTCAGACTAGAAACACATTCTGAGATTTATTTGATGTCTTCACTCTCTTATTTAATTTCTCTGTAGGAGCTGGCAGACGACCCTCAGTTCATTGTGGGCGGTGCCACCAGAACGGACATCTGTCAGGGAGCGCTGGGTGAGTCGTTCGACAGATTCGATTTTGTGACTCAGCGTTCTTCAATCTTTCAACTCGTGACCCGGAAATCAATCTCAGTGCTCCATATTTATGGACGTCCCAATTTCTAAAATGCATCTCGTGGATAGAACTAGCTGGAGGACCTATAAGCAAGGATACACCTTTAGCTTTTTTAACAACTTTATTAAGACAAAATGCAGCAATTTAAAAATACTTGGACAGTTAATAGAGCTTTGCCACAAGTCATATATTATTGACGTCCTTTATAAGGCCAGGAAGTCTGATTTTTTTAAATGTCTGTTGCCTCAACTCCTCTCTCCTCATATCCTCTGCTAACATCTCCCATGGGTGTGGATAATGAGCCACGAGAGAAGGCAAGGAAAGAAGGAAACGAGGATCTGAAAACTGGGAAATGAGAAAGGCTTCTTCAGTTTTTGTTAATGTTGAGTCAGATAAAGGTCACTAATTGTTCCTTCTCACCTGCAGGAGACTGCTGGCTCTTAGCAGCCATCGCCTCTCTCACCCTGAATGAAAGGCTTCTCCATCGGGTGGTCCCACATGGGCAGTCCTTCCAAGATGACTACGCTGGAATCTTCCACTTTCAGGTGCCTTAACATCTAAGCTTTGCACTTTCTATCAAATGTAAGATAAGCAATTCAGACTGATGGGGTTGTTGATTATTGCTCTGTGTTGCAGTTCTGGCAGTTCGGTGAATGGGTGGATGTCGTGATAGATGACAGACTGCCTGTCAAAGACGGGGAGCTCATGTTTGTCCATTCGGCCGAAGGCAATGAATTCTGGAGTGCACTGCTGGAGAAGGCTTATGCCAAGTAGGTAGTAAAGGAGCCCAGTTATTAAATTATTCAATGTGAGTGTATTTAGTGGGAAACGGTAAATCACAAGCTTGAAGTGCTGCTGTTATGTGGTGTCAGGCTGAGCGGCTCCTATGAGGCTCTATCTGGAGGAAGCACCACTGAAGGCTTTGAGGACTTCACAGGTGGTGTGTCTGAGATGTACGAACTCCGCAGTGCTCCCAGAGATCTGCACAGGATAATAGCCAAAGCCCTGGAGAGAGGCTCTCTGCTGGGCTGCTCTATTGACGTAAGTGCACAACATGCTGGCAAACCACCAAGACAAGCAGATCAATGTTGCACCATCTTGAGAAAGCTAATAACTTTAAAAGCACTTCTATTAATTTCTGTGCCTGTAGAGAATTCATACAGGGAAGCTTCAAGGTTTTTTTCTGTTAATGCAGATCACCAGTGCCTTCGACATGGAGGCTGTGACATTCAAGAAGCTTGTGAAGGGCCACGCCTACTCAGTCACTGGACTGAAGGAGGTCAGTCTGTGTTTGACTCTGTTGTCTTTCATTGGTCACCATTATAAATAATATCAATAGTCCAAAGTTTCTCTTCATCATTCCTTGTTTTATGTAGGTTGATTTCCGCGGCAACATGGAGCGCCTGATCCGAGTACGTAACCCCTGGGGTCAGGTGGAGTGGACTGGTGCCTGGAGTGACAAGTGAGTGTGCCACAGCTTAAACAATGTCACTTTTATTTTCATGTTAATGTCTTCTATAATGAGTAGTTTAACCGACACTGAATGTTTATTTGCCTCGTGGTGTGTAGTTCCCCTGAATGGGATGAGATTGACCCGTCTGAACGAGAAGACCTGCATCTGCAGATGGAAGACGGGGAATTTTGGTAAGATTTGTCAGGCGCTTTAGTATTGTCTGTAGGGATGTCAAAGGACTAATTTGAATTTTTGGGGAAATGCGCTTATTCACTTCCTTACATGAGTTACATGAGAAGGTTGATCACATCTGTTTATTAAATATTAAAGCAGAGCTCAACTTTCACATCAACTTCACGTCTCAATTATTGCTTATGATCCATTAGATGTGTGGTTATGTCTGTGTCTGCAGAGACTCCCTCTGCCTGCTTAGCTTTGCATAGTTGAATTGGAAGTGGCTTGCTTGGCTGTATCCAAATGCAAAATAAATCTAACAACCAGCAGCTCTAAAGCTCACACATAAAGATTATTCATTCAAGATAAAGCTGGTTAATCAGTGAGATGCTGGTATGCAGAGTGTTTGTTACCTTTGGATGTTGTTTGGCCAGCTTTTTCCCCCTGTTTCCTGCTGGCTGTAGCTGCATATTCACCATACAGACAAAAGATCAGTCTTCTCATATAAGTCAGAGGGAATACGTGTATATTCTATATTCATTCTTCCAAAATGTTGGATTCAAGTTTCTGACCCAATACTGTATTTTAATCTTCCAGGATGTCCTTCAATGAATTCAAGAGGCAGTTTTCCCGGCTAGAGATCTGTAACTTGACTCCTGATGCTCTCAGTGACGACGGTCTCAGTCACTGGAACACCATAAAGTTTTACGGCACGTGGAGAAGAGGCAGCACCGCTGGAGGCTGCAGGAACAATCCCAGTGAGTGTGTGGTCACAGGAAAAGGTCTGCACATAGATTAGACATAGACCATGAAAACGGCTAACTGAATGTTACACCATCTGTGCAGACACGTTTTGGATCAACCCTCAGTACAAGATCACGCTGCTGGAGGAGGATGACGACCCGGAGGACGATGAGGTGGCGTGCAGTTTTTTGGTAGCCCTCATGCAGAAGGACCGCCGCAGATATCGGCGACAAGGTCAGGACATGCACACCATCGGCTTTGCTCTTTATGAGGTGAGAACAACTTTCCCAGTCTGATTGTTACATTGCATTTTTTCATATAAACAGTTGCCTCAACTCATGAATGTTTTTTTCCTTATCTTCTTATGTGCAGATTCCAGAGGAGGTAAGCAGAGCATCAGTTACTACCACTGTTTATTAAATCAGAGATTTTTGATTACAGTCATACCTGAATGAATTGATCTAAAAATATACACCTGCATCTCAACCCATGTATTGTTCCCTTCCGTTTTCAGTACAGAGGCTGCCAGAATGTCCATTTAAAGAAAAACTTCTTCTTGTCACATTCGTCGTGTGCTCGCTCTGAGACCTTCATCAACCTGCGAGAGGTGAGCACGCGGCTCCGTCTGCCCCCCGGAGAGTACCTCATCGTCCCCTCCACCTTTGAGCCCAGTAAGGAGGCTGACTTTGTCCTCAGAGTCTTCACTGAGAAGCAGTCGGAAACAGAGTTAGTGTCTTTTGCATGTGATTTCAATGTCCATTTATGAATTTGTATTGTGGAGGAATTTGAATCTCATACTAATATGTTTTTCTCTTCTGCAGAGAACTGGATGATGAAATCTCTGCCGATTTTGGAGAAGATGTAAGTACCAGTGAGGTGTTACTAAAAAAGAAAATGTTGCATACTGTACTGCATGATTTGCAGGAAATAACAAGGACCTTTGCTATAAACCAATGCATTGACATTTGTGGTTTCCTACAGGAGGAAATAACTGAAGATGACATTGATGACAGTTTTAAGTCCATGTTCGCCCAGTTAGCAGGAGAGGTAAGCTCGGAAAAACAAGCCGTTTTACTGTGTTGCATCTTTAGCTCTATTCACACGGGACTAATATCACGTGGTGACCACTAGGAATTGTTAATAATAAAGCAATCTGTGATCTTGATCCCATGCAAATTTTCACCGCAGTACAGTACTTCTTCATATTTATTTTTCTCCATGCCTTTTTCATTTTTGACAGCATTCTTCTGATTTTAAAATGATATATCTGTATCCTGTGTCCTCTCTCTTTCTGTGATCTTTCCCTTATTGTCCCTGGAGCCCAAAAACACATTGAAACATCCAAGCAAACACACATGCGTGCCCTTGACTGCTGTCCCTATCCACGCACCTGCCACCAGCTCTCGCACTGATTCTTCAGTTGTGTTTTAAATGTCTTCCTGTTAAAATGCTTTGATGGAAAAAAGGGGAAGTGACGATGTGCTGGCAGGAGTTTTATAATATTAAATATGAAGGTCAATAAGTTCAAGTAAAATAAAATTCCACTGGTATTTTTTGTGGTATTTTAGATCATATACTTAAATGGTAATTTATGTAAAACATGCAATTTATCTTTTCCTTTCCTCTGTGCTTTTCCAGGACATGGAGATTTCTATTCATGAGCTTCGCACCATTCTGAACAGAGTCATCTCCCGGCGTGAGTTTTCTCTTTATTTTTAATCAACAACTCAGCTACTGGAAAATTGACATATTAGTCATTCATCTCCCACCACTGTATGAGATTCCACTGTAGAGTGTACAACACCCATTTCCTGGACCGCCTCTGTGTAGACCAAAGTGTTTCACATGAGTGTTTTTGCTATTTCAGACAAAGATCTGAAGACAGATGGCTTCAGTATGGAATCATGCAGGACCATGGTCAATCTGATGGATGTATCCTCTTGAATTATCAGGCAGATGTGGCTCAAAACTGAACTACATTGATTTAATCTGAAACTAAATAGAAAATCCGTTATTTAGCATTCTAGTGATTGTGTGCGGTTTCCCCCCTTGACACGGTTTTTACCAGAAAGATGGCAGTGCCCGTTTAGGGCTGGTGGAGTTTCAGGTCCTCTGGAACAAGATCCGAAAGTGGCTGGTGAGACAGAATAAAATAATAAGAAAGTCATACTTGGATGCTATATCTTTTTATTTACATGTTTTCCTCTCTCCCAGGTCATTTTTAGAGATTTTGACCTTGACAAGTCAGGGGCCATGAGTTCATATGAGATGCGTCTTGCTGTGGAGGCAGCAGGTGGAATGCTCTTAATTTTCATTTACACAATATTTACTGTACACACACCCAAAGATGAAGAGTGTTACCCTTTCTTATATATTTATGGTCTTCCTGTGTAGGTTTTAAACTGAATAACAGACTGCACCAGGTCTTGGTAGCTCGGTATGCAGAGAACGAGATGGTTGACTTTGACAACTTCATCTGCTGCTTGGTCAAGCTTGAAGCCATGTTTAGTGAGTATTACTGCAAGAGATGTAATTCTAAATGTATAATGTGTGTTTGCAGACTATAAAGTGTTGTTTGTGAATCTTTAACAGGGTCTTTCCAGCACTTTGACAAAGAGGGATCAGGAGAGGCTGAGATGAACGTCACCGAGGTAAAATCTGTTTAAAAAGGAAATCTGAGTGCATTTTGTGAATCTTTTCTGTTCTTCTAACACTTTTGCTCATATTGGCAGTGGCTTTACCTGACAATGTGTGGTTGAAGAGGGCCGTCTTCTCTGGAGGAAGTTCAGCGGAGGTACAGTGCCTGCAGATTGCTATGGTCCTGGAGAACTGAAGGCCCCTCAGTCTCTTCCTTTTACACATCCCACCTCAGCGTACGTCAAGTCGTTAAATAGCTGTACATCGGGAAACCAAAGTCCAACCAAGCCAAGTGTCTCCCGGACAAATTTTTAGAAACTATGCAAACCTACAGTATGAAGCAGTCACTGTGCCAGATCTGTCATATGTGTAAAAACAGCATGTCTGGGTCTTTGCATGACAAAAATCACTTGTGGTCATTTGCATTGTAAGTTGATTTTAGGTTTTACATTTTTATTTTGCTGTCTGTAAGAACTAATTCACTAACAACAATTTCACTAGTCTCATTATTTCAACATTCAACTAAAAGCTTCATCACTACGGAACACAAAACATGGAAGAAATATGAATAGTCTGTTACTATAGTGCTTTAAAAAGTTAAGTCTTATTTCTTTTAAGCATTCTACGCTTGTTTCCTTTTTTCCTGATTTTAGATTTTTATTCCATAGGAATTAATCTGTTTCTATTTGGTCATTTCATTTCTACACCTGTAGATGGCAGTACAGACCTGAACTAATGTCAACTATGTTTTTTTAATTGATTTTTTGACATTTGATACTAAAGTTAAGTTTGTTAGTATATTACACAAATCATTTCTTTAAGTTGCGTTAAGTTTTATATTACTTGGTTTATTTTGCACCATGATTTTAGATAAACTGCTACTGAAGTTGCCTCATAATGGTGAGAAATACTGTATTTCAGTCCAATCAACTGACATTTACAGGGATCATATGCTAAATGCCTTATACATGACACCATGATGTTATAAACAGCTATTAAAAATATGCCAGTCATGTGTTTTGCGTTGTGAATGTATGTTGTGCCTTCAATAAATATTTCCCTCACAGTTCACACTTAGTTTTTTCATGATTGCATGAGTTCGACCCACATTTGACTGCTCAAACTGCCTAGAAGCTAGAAGTTATGCCTTTAAGGTAGAGGTTATGTTTATTGTAAGCACACGGGCCTCTGTGAAATGCCAAACATGTTGAGAAAGGCTCTAGTCTATCACATACATTAACAGATTACTGAATGAAGACAATAAGTGTGACAGTGTATACTCCTTTTGTAGTTTACTTAATACAAGAACATATACAAGGATAAAATGTTAATATACCCCAAGCAGGTGTGAAATACACATCTCAAAAAAAGTCTGTTGCAGTTGCTGTTATTAAACAAATGAACTTGCAATTGCTAGGACTTTAGAGTAATCTCCCTCCACTCTGCGTAGATGTGTAGGAATAGGGACTTTAATCCTTGTTCCTGAAGGATTCCCATTTTCCTCAATCAGAACTACATTGTTTGAGTCAAAGCGAGGACTCATGCGATCTCCAGGCTGTTTGTGTCCAACAATGAGTGCTTTCTTCTTCTGTCCTTTGATGGCAAGCAACACTTTGTCACCAACTTTTCCTACACCATTCTTGGTGTAGACATGGATCACTCTTGGTGCACGATGATATGGTGTATTTCCAAGAGAGCTGTTGTCCACCACACGCACTCTTGACATCTTTTGAATGGCAGCTGCAACAGCGGATACACTGTCAAGACAAGAAAAAAAGTAAACTGGGTGATGATTACTGCTGCCCTGCGGAGACCCCTTAGTCAGCAGGCATGCAAGATATTATTTTTGGGAAATAAAGACTGAGATAATCAAGGAAACTGTGAGAGCACCCACGGTGTCTTCGGTGGTACAATAACTCTACCAGTAAATGCTTTTAATATAGGTTGGTTGGTTTAACAACTTCAGTGGAGTACAGCAAAATAACTTACCCAGACCGCACCGCTGTCAGTCTATCGAGCTCTACATTTTGACAGATGACAAAATTTCTTACCTAAAAGTCCTCTGATGAATCATGGACGAAGACTCTCTAAGGAGCCCAGAAAGGGATCTTGAGAGCAGGGGGAGAGCCATGGCTAAAGCAAATATTGTGCCAGCTGTAAAGAGAAGTTAAACACGGTTAGCAGCTAAAAAGCTAACAGGTTTGCTAATTATATATCGCTAGCCTTAGCTAATAATCACATGGTGAGTGGACAAATTACAATAACGGGGGGTAATCATTTTGGTTTACAGGCTTTGACCTTAATGACAACACTAACACGGGAACACTTAAATAAAAAAGCCTCAATATTTAAGACTAAAGTGTCTATCTTGTTACCCTTCTGTCACGCTCCATGCCAATGTCAAAGAGTAGCGTCAACAACAGGCGACCAAACACCTTTAGCCGAACTAGCTAATAAACACAACACCCACTACTATTTAAAAAATAAATACCCCTGACTGCAAGTAAAAATATGTGCTTTGGTTTGCTAAATGTTGTTAAGAAGCCGATCGTTTGTGCTGGTAAGAGCCAGTGTACCTGAAGAAACCCCCAAAGAAGCTACCAGCCCGAGTTAGCTTGTTTGTTGCTTTTTTTTTACGTCATCTAAAAGCGCTCGGATCAAACATAGACATTTTCATGAATAGAAGCTACACAGCGACGGCGCTACAGCCATGGCGTACTAAATCGTGTCGCCTCTCTATATAATCTACTTCTATTTACGTCACGCTCTAAACCTCCAGTGGACTGGTTGGGTTAGCGATAGTTGTTCAACTGGCTGACAGACACAACAGTGGCAGTCGATACTTGTCTATCATTACTAACAGCGAGACCGTTTGACTGACTAGCAGTATCTTGTTAGCTTCTGCGTTGTGACCAGGGAAGTTGATCGGAATCTAATTTCATGCGGGAATTAGCCGAGAGTCGTTAGATAGCCTCCACCTGTTATTTGCTACATCGAAGGGCTAAGTTAGCTAACGTCAACGTTACGGTTGACTGTTAGCTCACATTAGCTAATTGTAATACTTTCTGTCCCTGCTGCGTATCATAGCAAGGTAAGTTGTTTTTCTTATTGTTTTTAAACCTCTTTATTTGTCGGTGTTTTAAAACACACATATTTGGCTGTTTTTTATCTGCAGTTGCTTACCGTTAGCTACCTCGCTGGTAAACTTAATAATTGCTGTGTGAACAATAAACGAGTAAACACATCCCGTTACCATTAGCGTTGTGCTAACTGTCCCAACTTTAACGAGCACCAACAACAGTAGGGTAATGTGTGCTAGCAAGTCCACAATTCATACAAGTTAGGTTTATTAACTAAAGGTAGGTTAGTTAATGGTGAAGAGTCTTGTTTCGTTTTAAAATAGGTAGTGACATTCATTATTATTTTATCGGTTGCGACACTCGGGGCACAACACAAGACCTAGATTAGGTTCCCTTGCTAGTCCTTATCAGGCACTTGTGTGTTTGGATTGTTTAGTCATTGCATAGCAGTTTCTGCTATTCGTGGTAAAATGGACAGTTAGATGTCAGGATGTATTCCAAACAGTCCTGAAAATTGTTCGTGTGTCTATTTAGCTGTGGGATCCAGGCCAGTATTTGACACACCTTTAGCTGACTAGCACAAGATCAGTAATTCCTTCCATATTTTAGCTATCTGACGCTAGTAGCTCAGCAGTGCTTCACTGAAATAATCTCTCAACAGTAACATGTTTCAGTGTGTTACATGAACACAGGCTACATCGTGGACTGATGACTAGTCACAGCTCAGCTGTGACACTTAATGCTCTAAGTGCTTCCTTGTGCATAGCCTATAAAGGGATAAACATGAGCTGGCATTCAGCAGTCTTAATATTTTGTTCATGAGCTGTGCTGTGGTTCAGTGACATTAATAAATATTGATGGAAACCATCCTAGAAGAATAATTAGTCAGACATACTTCTGCTCATATCGTTTTCATACAAGATAAAGAAACACATAAAGAAACCATAGGGCCTCAGGTAGCTTGATTTCTTACAAAATGCTGTTTTTGTGCTTTTCAATGTTTTTACATTTTATACAGTATAAGCAAGGATTGCTTATTCTTGTTGGATAATTTGTTGGTATTATTATTTTATAAATCACAAAACAATTTATTGATTGAATGGCTGCAAGTGATTGTGGTGTTTTAGATTACATCAGTTCAGATTTCCCCTTTCAAAAGATTGGACAAAAGTCAGACCATCAGTCTTTTAAAGCTAGAACACGAATTCAGTTATAAGTATTCATTTGTATGCAATTCATATGATTCATACTAAAGTGATTAAAAACCTATGTTGTTCTGCTGAATTTTATGTGAATTGCTAGTTGCACTTGTGTTCTGTTTAGCTTCATAGTGCTTTATAATATAGCATAAACTTAAATTTTCTGTCCATCTGTTGTTAGTTTTTGTATGATTTCTGTTTTTGACCAACAAGTACTGATCCGGCTCACGTGAATCTATGTCAGCAGGGGAAGAGACTCTCAACAGTTAACTTTGTTCCTCAATTCCTTTTCTGCTGTGTGTAGTTACATACATGCTGTGACATGATTATGAAACTGTCCTCTGATATAATCATAATCTGTGATAATCAAAGCTCAGGCACTAAGCAGTTGTCAATGATTTACAGGCTAATACCAACAAAGCTAATATGTGCTTATCAGTGTTGGCAACTATGAGAATTGTTGGGGAATTCATGCTAAGTGTAATATTGTGTAGCGGGTTTATAAAGCAGGTTTGAAGCACTAAAACTTTGTTATATTTAGAGCATATGAACATGATCCTCATTACTGCTTTGAATCATGTTTTTATATTTTTTTCATTTGCTCCCAAGTCTGGGACAAAGGACAAAGACTAAAATTTTCATACACACCATAAGAATAGACTTAAGGAAAAAATGCATACATTTTATTATAGTTGGGTCTGCTTGTGCCCTATGGGGCAGTGATATTATAATACGAAAAACTGTCTGCATGTTATCGTTATAGCATCAAGGTTTAGGTTTATATTATTATTTTTTAAATAATGGATTAGGATTTAAAAAGATATTTTTGCCAGTTGGTTTTCCTGTATTTAGCAGTGCTGAAACACAGTTGTATTGTCTTTGATTATGTGTTAAACCTTTTACTTAATTCATAAAAGATGGTTGTCTTGTCCATATTTGTGATAGGTCTTTTGCTGCAAACACTGCCCCTTCATGTCAACACGCTCATACCTTGGTTGGGAAACCATTCGTTGACTTACTGAGTTCATAACCACTGTCGTAGGGCACCTAAGTGTGATTATGATTATGGTAATTGAAGCCAAATAACGAAAAGATGCCATGGTTATGTTGAACTCACTTTGTTGTACAAAGCCTTGGTGTTGTTGGCACCTTCCTCATAGGGTATCCAACTATTCT
Source organism: Serranus cabrilla (assembly GCA_903364295.1). Lineage (NCBI taxonomy): Eukaryota > Metazoa > Chordata > Actinopteri > Perciformes > Serranidae > Serranus > Serranus cabrilla. Next base: position 840,582 of record CAFUXE010000706.1, read on the forward strand.
TTATTTCCTTTCTTTATAGGTTTATCATCAACCCTTTAAAAAGTTACGATGGAGAATTTATCAAGACACACTTTTATTGTGTGTGGCTTGTTGTGGTTACCTAATGTACTTGTGAGTATGTGCAATGTCTCTCAGTCAATGGCTTTATGACTTGATTGTTTTGAACCAACACCTGTAAATATCTGCCATTGATTTGTTTTCATTTTTGCTGCACGTGCTACTGAATTAGCAGATCACATAATCACAAATAACATTCAATCATTATCTGAATTAGGAGTTAAACAAAATGGATAAAACTTGCTTTTGGCACCTTGTGTCCCTCCTTTTGTTAAATGTGGTTTTATTTAGTTGGTGTTGCCTGACAACTGCTAACTTATTTCATAGGCTAATGATATTGTAAAAGCAGTAAACAAAGCCTGTTTAAATATTTAACTTATGAAGATTAAAGGATGAATTACTCGTAGATTTTGATACACAGGGTTACGAATAGGTTTGCTTATTGTAGGTGGAAAGTTGAATGAAAATGCAGCTGTCTGCATGGACATGAATGAGGCAATGCATTGTATGATATTTTCGTTTCATTTGTCCTGGTAGACGTATGGCTGTAATGTTTGTCTAACAAGAGAAAAAAAATACTATCCCAGACAGTTAGACAAAGCACATTGTTTTTAAGCTGTACAGCAAACAGCAGAGTCGCATTCGATTGACTTTCAAATGGACAAGCAGGGGATGTTCTCCCCCTCTGCCTTCATCCCATTTATGTTTATTTGTATTTTGAGAATGTGTGCCAGACTGATGGTACCATAGCAACAAGCATCAGGAGGAAAGGTGGCACAGTCTGTGCTGCTGAGTCATGCAGACGCAGTGCTGTTAAAATTGTTATTGACATTAAAATGATAGTGAAATCAAAATAGGTTTTAGTCTAAAACGTTTGTTTTAAATGTTTGCTGTTAAACCAACATTTAACAGAAAAATTCATTTGATTTATTAAGGCATTGAATTAAAACAGATAGCAAATATGTGATTAATAATTAATTCCGCAGCAACTTCATATTTGGGTTGTTATTTTTAAAATTGCTGCTTACTATTCAGGATCAAGTTTATATTGCATTTATTGTATCAATTTTAATGTTTGTTTTTTTGACAGTGCAAAAGATAAATTGACGCTGCCAGATGGTTTGTTACACAGAACCACTTGAGAAGCCGTCATTGGAAACTGCTTGGAAAAGCATTTTCCAATAATAAAAAAAAAAACCCTGGCAGGTGATGAATGAACCATCTGTCTACCACTATCACACAATGTCCATGCTGAAACCAGTACTGTTCTCTGCTCTTCTTTTAATAAGGAAATATTCAGTATTCACCAGTTCTAATACAACTGAGGATAATGCAGCATCTATGCTAACCACTTCAGGAGCCACCAATTTTTTTATGACCTAAGTGAAAAAAAGTTGTAGCTCCTCCTGAACGCAGATGGGCCAAACCATTGGTTGTCCTGACTGACTCAAGTACAAAACTTTAAGCCTGACAAGATATTTGTACCTTTGATTCTCATGTGATATTGTGAGAATCTGCCAGCCATGCAAGGTAATGCAAAAGACAAACAGTGCAATACAGCACTTACCACTGTGCTCTTGATTTGCAAGAGTGTTCTTTCAGACAGAGGTGGGGCTGGGTCACAGAGAGGAATGTGCCGTCTCCCAGACCCTCTCCTGCTGAGTGAGGATGACAGAAATTCCTTTGATGGCAACCATTGACATTAAACTAGACCAGTAGACAGAGATACGTAGTGGGTATTGGACTGCCAAGTTTGATGATAAAACCGTTGAGAATTGATTTTGTTTTCAGAAATCATCACCTGCTTGTTAAATGTAGGGGAAAGTTTTTGTCCTGAGTACTATGGTTTATTATAGTGGGGTTTCTCCCAAGCCCCATCCATAATGACTAAAGTAAACAAAAGGAAACCTATTCGACAGTTGAATTGAAACATGAACCACGGTGCTGAATTATGTAAAGCTACTTGAATATGAAAGACATGGCAGATTATCTTCATTGTTTGATGGTTTTTACTTGTCTAACTAACTCAAACTTAAATACCCCTATACCTGTATCACTGTTAGGCCTATGTTAGTTACATTACTGTTCTGTGACTTGAGGATGGTGAGCAAGAGTCATCTTGAGGCCTTTGGTCCAGTCTAATAATAGACAGTCCCCTATGTTGTAATGGAGTTAAATAGCAGTACATACTCATTATAGTCATTTGCCCCAAGATTAATGAACATAATGCTGCATTTTATTGATGGGGAGAGGCTTTAAAGGCTCTTGCGGCCTGGATAAAGATGGTTGAAGGACCAGTTCCGGCCCTGCGGCCATATGTTTCCCATGTGGGATTTATTTTGTAATTCATCATTACAACTGAGATGTTGTGCCTTAATTGTACTTGACTGCTGTCAGAAGTCATGGTCCTAATTCATGTTACACACTTTGAAAAGCTCTTTGAACAGACAATAAAGGTCCCTGTTTTGCTTGTGTCATGCATGCGCACAAGGACTGGCCACTTTGGGTATATACAAATGCATGAACAACTGCAGTAGATCAACAGGGATGTAACTGATTCCAATTCAAAATATATATAAATAAATTTTTGGTATTTTGGTGAGAAAAACTATATGTAACCATACTACTAATTGTAGTATTATTTCACTTGATTGTCAAGTGTTGATGTTATTGTGTCCAAATCAACGCATCACCTTTTTTAAAATTCCCTTTTCATAAAAAGAATTGAGTGTTTTCCTCATTTAAATGTCTGGAACCTAAAAAAAATCTCACCTAAAATCTTTATAATGGTATATAAAACAGAATTCCTTCATCTGATACTTAAATCTAAGTTCTATCATTTACATGTCCACCCTCAATTAACACATGTTCTTCACAGAACCCCTCAGCAATACTTAAATATCATTTGTTGAACAAATATTAAGTGTGTTTATTTGAGCGTGAATGTTCTGCAGTTTGCTGTAAGTGGTTTGACACTGATATCAACCAAAGGCCAAGAAGAAGAATTGGTTGCCAATTTCTCAAAAAGATTGCCCATGACAACCGTGACTGTTGCCCCCTGAGGCATACCGCCCACACTGAATAATGACCTTCTAAAAAACAAATGGCACCCACACCTGCAGTAACTTTGTGAATGCAGTTTAAAATATGGATATGCATATATAAATACGAATATGTAATAACATTAAAACATAATCTTTGTATTTTTTCAACATTTACATTTTTTTTTTTTTGCTGAGGTCTCCCTTTACTTATTGTCTTTTATGTTTAATCGCTCAACAACATAAAAGCTGTAAGTTTCAACAGCTGACTCAGCTCTTGGATGCCAGATCTTCTCAAAGACCATAAATAAACAACAACCAAAATGTAACTACAAAAATAAAATCGGACATTTTCACTTTGCTCAACTGAAGTATTAAGTTGCATAACACATTTGCACTAAACTGGTGTGGTGCGGAGTGCCTTACTGTGAAGCATGACCAGATGTTTTCCTTGAATATTTTATTCCATGATACTTGAATCTTGACATTTATAGATACATGTTGTTAACTATGTTTCTCTGTGACATGGGAAGTATTGTGTATTTTACTGACACAGCAGCCAGGAGGTGAGCTTACTGTAACAAAAGTATCATCTTAGGTGTTATACTAAGTTGCTCTTGAAATTCCCTTAAGTTCCTTTTCTAGATGTGGGGGTTGAATGTTAAGCAGTCAATTAGTCCAGGATGTGCAGCAGTGTTGTTGAAGGCACAGGGGGGTATGTTGTGTCCTCCTTGGGTTGAGACCGGTCCATTTGAACCCTGCGATCTCTATCGGCTTATTGTTCAGCTCTGGCTGCGTCCCTCTCCACTGATGTCACAGCATTCCAGGGAGCGGATAAATGAGTTAGTGTTAGGGCAGATGAGCAGCATCGTGAATGCTGCTGGTGATAGTGGGTCGAAGGGCACAAGTATAACAGTGCAACTGTGCAAACACACTTGCCAGCACTTACCACAACACCTACACGCCTTCTCCGATCCCTCCGTTCATTCAGTGTGATAGCCTTTTGATCAGGAAAGCTCTATTTTCGTCTAAAGGAGATCATTTGTCTTAACCTCTAAAAATAAAACGTTTATTAGCTTTTGCAACTTCAGAGACATTGTATTTACGTTGTACAGTAGCAGGATTCCTGCAACAGGGAGAGAATTGTGGGATCACACAAAAATCCATAGTGTCAGCCTTCAAGTAATGTCTAGTCTGTGGAACAGTCAGCATCCTGGAAGGAGCTACTCGTAGCTACGGTTGTGGTGTAGGTGTGATGACATGGAGAGGCCACGGCTGGCCTCTGATAGACAGTGATGGACAGATGGTCCATCCAATCATCTGCCAAGTATATTGTGAAAGTGTCTGCATTTTTGAAACAGTTTCAAATGACTGCCTCTTAGATGTTTCTGTATAACACACTATCTGGAGCGTCATGTTGCTATTGTTACGGCCAAAGCATATGTTGTCACCGGTATTGATTAGATGGATGGCTAGGGTTTCATCAAAGCAGTTCTTTTTCTGAGTCGATGAATTTGGATCTTAGTGTTAGGAGGACTCACCGAGAAATCTGTTCTGAATTTACGAGGGTTATTCTAGGATTATTTAACAACCAGTTTGAATCCTTAAAATCAGAGCAAACTGCTAAGATCATTGGGGCTTTTGCTTTACGTTTCTCCGACTCCCAGCAGCTTTCTGCTACCTTTAGCTCATTGTTTTGGTCCTTAGACCCATACAGACTGGTATGGTTGAGTCACTTTTCTCATCAAACTCAATACATGACTGTATGCAGCAGTGTCTATCAAACAAGCTCAGGCAAGCCAAGTGTACGCTACCTGCCTACGACAAAACAAGTGGTGATGTATAAATGATGGCGTAACTAAAGAACAAGTTTTTTTTCCAAGCATTGGAAGACAGAATCAGGACTAAAACTAGAGTTAATATTGGACTTCAATTTCTCAGCTGGAATCATGTCTCCGATGGAAAGCCAGTGTTTCTCTCTGTCTACTGAGTATTCCTTTTTACTTACTACAGTTATTTGGCTTGAATTCAGAACAAAGTTGAACTGTGTGAAGTTGTCGCATGCCACAAACGAGGAACAGAAAGTGTATAATTGTTTCAATCATGCAGGCCTTAGTTGCTATGCATGTGGTCAAAAGCAATAGCATGTGACCAATGACAGGACAGAAATGTCAGCCCCGGGACAGAAACTTTAAATTGCATTGTAAGTATTAACGTAGGGTCTCATGTGATGTGGGCCTTTCCTAAATATTTCCATCTTTCCAAGTACTGGGGGAAGGTACTCCTCAGAATTGATGTGTGATAGAACACCAAGTATGCTTACACTATATGTGTCTAAGACTTTTCTCTTCTTTACAGGTTGACAACATGTTGCAGTGAGTAATGCACCGAGTGTTGATATTTATAATGGCCCTCTGGGGGGCTCAAGGATGCTCCAATCCAGAAAGCTGCGCAACGCCAACACCAGCGCACAATTCCTCCAAGGCCTACTGTTTCTCTGCCCGAATTCTCAGTACCGTGCTCCAGGGATTGCCTTTTGGTGGAGTGCCTACTGTCCTTGCCCTTGACTTTATGTGCTTCTTGGTGAGTCCTTCTTTCAGTGTTTTCTTCACAACTGTCAAAATTGACGCAATACACTTCCTGGAATGTTTTTTTTTAAATAGTAAACACCTTCAAGTAGTTGTGTAACTTGTATTCTCTGTAATGCAAATAAAGAGACTGGACGTGCTGACAGCCACTGTTTGTTTTTATACTTCTAGGTGCTGCTGGTTGTGTTCTCCTTCTTGAGAAAAGTAGCATGGGACTATGGGCGCCTCGCTCTGGTGACAGACGCTGACAGGTAATTAGAAAACATTGGTCCAGACTGGAGGGTCCAGTATATCTGGAATCTGTACTTAATGCCTCTCCTTGATACAGAGCCTTTGTTATGCACTGATGTGATTGCCTATAGTCAGAAAGTGTATGGTGGTAAACAAGGACAAAATATGTGTTCAAATGTTGGTGTCTGCGAACGCAGTAGCCATTGTGGATGGTAACCAGTATGCTAGGTGGTGCTAAAAAATTCAGTATTCTCCTTCTAAGGGTGAAGTTGGTTTTCAGACAGAAGCAGGCATCACAAGGGTGGTACTCCAGACAGGAAGTCAGTGTCAGCAGTTTCCATTTTGAATGGCAATAATGTACTCTGCTTTGTCACTTGATGGTTTGTTTTCTTTGAGATAGAAAAGCCAGACTGCTGTTGCAATAAGTCTGAAATTGAGGGAATAGAAACAAATTATTAGCTGCTATTATTAATTTAAATGCCCCTTTAGATCCATTACCCAGACCACTTTCAAACCACTGTCTGTATCTAAGCCCCATGGACTGTACTATATGATGAATTGCTGCCAGATATATTGGGATAATTTCAGACTGATGTCTGCACACTGATCAAATAACGAGAATCATTGGAAGCAGCCAAAGAAGTGCCTGTCAACAAGGACTGGACCACTCCTTTAACATTTTTGAAAGCATGAAGTAAAACCCTAAGTTAGGGGGAGAGGGTGCTTACTCATTGCTAGAGACCTTTTTGGACTGTGAACCTTGGAAAGTACATGACACAGTGCTCCATCACCTACATCCCCCTGTTGTGTTGGTGTGATGTTGCAGCTTCACTATTTTTGCAGCTGCATATGAGCAAAAAAAGGGGTTGCAACACGGTGGGAGGGTGGGAGGGGGGTGGCAGCATGGGACACTTTGAAACGGACAGGAAATGTAGTGCGTTGTCTCACGACACTATCCCAACTTGAAATCTGCGTCTGTGTTTTAAATTCTTGTAACATCTGAAAAGTGAATGTAACCTATGAGGAGGTTTCATTAACCATAACAAATGGAGTATATATGTTGTTGCTCAAGGCTCTCAACTAAAGTGAAAGAAAGAATAATAATATCATAGGCCATACATGCATTTATATGGCTGTATAATGTATACCAGAATGAATAGAATCCTTCATTGGTATGCCTGTGGTGTAATATGCTTCCCCAGATCTCTCAACCAGCACCCTTACTGGCCAACAGGGCCATTGCTTCTTAACTAAGCTGAATGGCTTTGTTTTGCTTTTCTTTTCACCAGAAGAATGGATCAACGATACAGTCGCCTGGATGATCGGGAATAGTATGTTATCTCTCCATATCATTGACTCACTGCCTTTTTCTTCTCTCCTTTCCCCTCTCTGTGGTTAATCTAACTCATAACTCTTGTCCACTCTGCCCAGGCCGCTGTGGGTTTCAGTCTGTTTTTCGCTCTTGATGGTGTAGTCTTTTTTTTCCCTCCCTCTCCAGGCGTTTCCCAGTGCCAGGCTCCTAATTATTCTCCCTCTCCTTGTCACTCTTGTATTTCTACTGTTGGGTGTGCCCTGTCCTCTCTCACTGTCCTAATCAGATCTGTGTGCTAATCTGTGTATTGACCTCTTTATGAAGCTGGGACTTCTTCTTTGTGAACACACTGCATGGCCTGCACAGACAGGATGCTTACAGGGAGAGGTAATGCTTCCCTGATCTGCTGTTGTTAGTAGACAGGCCCTAACATGGTGCAACTACAGTATATCCTTTCTATTAGAGCTGAGAGGAGCCATTCTGACTTCTCACAGGAATGTGCTAGAGGAGGACTGACGGTGGTTTACAGCCGGAGGCTCTCTCCCCATTCCATTAGAGATCTCTTAGAGCCCTGGGTGACGTCATCCTTTCCTGTAGTATTGAACACTGAACCGCTGTTGGTATTCCAGCAGAGCCTGGCTCCTCTTCATATTTCCCAGTTATGTATACATTGACATGACCTCCCTGAGGAGTGCAATCACATGTGTATACATTATATAATAAAGTCTTGGTGCCGTGTAATGTCCAGGAGAACCTGTGGCTCTGCTGGACAAACTCCATAAATTTGCGCCTTTATTGATGCTGGGTTTCTGTTGTTTCCTCTGTGAATGTTGTTTTCTGTAGAACTTTACCTTCTAACTTTTTATAGCAACCTTTCCGTCGACAGTGATGGTGTACTCAACCTGTGTGAAGTAGACTCCTAATGGTGCATGAAATGTGGCTGCAGAGATTTTACCTGTGGTTGACTGGTTAACCAGCTAAATCCTGTGCCCAGCCCACACAACATAAACAGGAGTGAATCTCTTCAGTCCATTTCAGGGCATGTGTTTGTCTCTGTGTGTTTTGTCTTATCAACATTTCATACTGATGGTAACCCAACCGTCCTGAGAAACAAAGAACTAACATCCCCTTATGGTAGATGGTGATGCTAGGTTGTTTTGTAACATCATGCAAATGCTATTGTTCTGTTTTCGGCATACAGTGTGGCGTCTGCTTTGACATCAGATACACCAGAACGCTATGAGCGCCTCACTTCAGTTTCCAGCTCTGTGGACATTGATCAGAGAGACACAGTAAGTATGCCATTGTCCTTACAGGATAAAGTATAGTGTCCTTTCTTATAGTGGTCTTTGTAATTTGTTGGATCTCATATTGTCAATTGTTTTCAGACATTTAAAACACACTGGTCTTTCCTTATCTCCCATTCCTCTGACGTAAAACACAAGTTACGTCAAAACGCTAGGACCATTTTCCCCCTACCTGTTATTCTACATTGTGAAAACAATGATCCAAGATAAACTGTATGATGAGTTTGATAGCTGGTACACCTTCAGTTATCTGCTTTCTTCTTTTTTAGGGCTTCTGCTCCTGGCTAACCGCCATTTTCCGCATCAAGTGAGTCAACCTTCTTGCAGCACTTTGGACATAGGAAAAATGGTGGAATGCTTTCCTCTGTTTTGAATTGTAGTAGTTGTTGACTTTGTCGGTGCATTCTCTCTGCAGAGATGAAGAGATAAGGGAGAAGTGTGGTGAAGATGCAGTACACTACTTGTCTTTTCAACGGCACATCATTGGCCTGCTGGTAGTGGTGGGTGTGCTGTCTGTGGGCATCATCCTGCCTGTAAACTTCTCGGGAAACCTACTTGGTGAGTCGAAATTAATTCCAGGGGATCCTTCGAAAATTTAGACAGTTACTTTTGTTTTTGATTTGCTGTCAGTATTTAATGAGGTGAGGCAGGACTTCTGGTAAATGACAAGTGATGTGTTGCTTCTTTGTTATTTTTTTTTCTACAGAAAACAACGCCTATAGTTTTGGGCGGACTACTATAGCAAATCTGGATGCAGAGTGAGTTATAATTATAATATCACTTAAAGCCTTATGTTGAAACTCCACTTTGTATTACTGTCATTTAATCCTTTTTACCCTTTATTTCCTCAGTAATACACTACTGTGGCTGCACACCACCTTTGCATTTCTCTACCTGTTACTGACGGTGTACAGCATGCGACGACACACCTCAAAGATGCACTACAAGGAGGATGACCTGGTGGGTGTGGTTTATACACTCCTTGTACGCACATGCTGTGGGTCTGAATTTTGTTGGTAATTACTTCTTTGTATTTCCCTGCAGGTGAAACGCACTTTATTTGTCAATGGAATCTCCAAATATGCAGAAGAGAGTGAGATAAAACAACACTTTGAGTAAGCACTGCTATTCTCACTCCACAGTTAATGTCTCACAATTCTTAAATCTGTCTGCTTAACTTGGTAACTGTATTAAGGTGCATGAGAGCCATGCCTTTCCCTGTTAAAAGCAGCTGTCCATACTGCTGGGATCAGACAATGACAGGCCTATATGTGCCGTGGTCCATAATAGAAGCCAGATGAGCAGGATCATGCATGTCATGTGTCAAGCTGGTTAAAGAATGAGGAGGGGTTTTTCTTTTGCTCAACTGTGGCATTCATGCCTTTTTCGGGACTTGCCAATGGTATTTTGGTGTGGTAGAGATATGTCATCCACTGTTAATTCACTTGCTTTTGATGTCAGTAGTGTGTAACTTAAAATATGTCCGGTCTCCCTCTCCCTCTGACTTTCTCCCTCCATGTAATTCTTTTCATAGGCAGGCTTATGAAAACTGTGTTGTACTGGAAGCTCGTATCTGTTACAATGTAGCCAGGCTGATGTATCTGAACTCTGAAAGGTGAGTGTTTTAATCATAAGTGTGTAAGTGTGTTTGGCTCCAGAGCCTGAGCTTGTTTTAGTGAAGTAGTCCTTCTTCAGCCTGACACAGCTGATGTTTTGCATGCAGGAAGAAGACTGAGCGCAGCAAGAAATTCTTCCTTGACCTGCAGGCCAAGGAGCATATTACCACCATGATCAATCCAAAGCCCTGTGGACACCTTTGCTGCTGCATCATCAAAGGCTGTGAGCAGGTCAGACTGATATATTGAGCTTTATCTTAAAACAATGCACACGTTTACATGCTGATACTAACATCATTAAGGGGTAGATAAAGAAGGCGTTTATTGGATTTTACAGTCCACGTTTAGACTAATGTGGAGAATCTGGGCTGAACTGGATAAACATATAAGCAATGTAACATGCAGGTACCTGCTCCTGGAAAAGCCACCAAACCATATATTATCACATCATGAGTGAACTACATCCAAACATTGTTGCCCATATTTTTGTCTTTGTCACAACACTCCTTGTGCTTAGTGTTACATACTGTATATGGCTGTACTTTAAAGTGGATATAGTTTGGTAATATTTAGGCTCATAGTTATATGTTGGATTTCTACCAGAACAACACAACAGTAAAACAAATGGCATATATATTGTACTGTAAAAATCTTAAAAACCCAAAAAACCCAATATAATAAGGGTGGTGTGTCCTTTTTATTCAATCACTACATCTAAAAAGGCAAACTATAGTTTGAGTGGATATTTATGTAATTACATTAGGAGATAATCTTACACTTGGCCATGCGTATTGAGTGATATTCACTTTAGCTGCAAACCAGATTAAACTCAATCAAAAATCCTAGACCTGACATGGATCTCCTCTCCCTTCACAGGAAGAAGCAGTGAGCTACTATACTAAGCTAGAGTCACAACTAAAAGACGACTACAGGAAGGAGAGAGAAAAGGTGAACCGGAAGCCCTTGGGTATGGCCTTTGTCACCTTCCAGAACGAAGCCATAACTGCCATGTAAGTACATTTACAGGTGGTAAAATTTGGGAATGTGTATCTGTGACATTGTTTTAGAATTACAGATTATGTATCTCTCGGCCTGCTGTAATGTCTGTTCTCTGTGTGGATGGATGCTTCTTTTCAGAATCTTGAAAGACTTTAATGCCTGCAAGTGTCAGGGTTGTCACTGTCGTCGGGAGCCCAAGAGCTCTCAATTCAGCGGCAAGCTCCACACACACGACTGGACTGTCAGCTACGCCCCTGATCCACAAAATGTCTACTGGTAAGAACATAATCAGGTCACACATTTTGTCTGCAATCTGGTCTGAATAAACATTCTTTTTTTTTTAAATTATCCATTACATAACTGCACCCTTTCAAAAGGGTGGATACATTTAAGCAGAATAAGAGTACTTGATGTAAATGCCCCAAGGGAACTCTACAAACGCAGACTTGTTGCTTTGTAATGCTCATGATATTACGCTGAGGAATAATTAGACTTCAGCCCACATTAAGGAGACTTTCTCACTCCAGATGAAAAGCTGGTTTTTGAGTTGCAGTATCAGTTTACTGGCCAGCTGTGTCCATAACGGCGGGTTATGGCCCAGTGTCAGTCTAACCGCTTCATGACCTTCATCCCACAGGGAGCATCTGTCAGTGGGAGGATTCTCCTGGTGGATCCGCTGCTTGATCATCAACCTCGTCCTCTTCCTCCTCCTCTTCTTTCTCACCACCCCGGCCATCATCATCACCACAATGGACAAGTTCAACGTTACAAAGCCAGTCGAGTACCTTAACGTGAGTGTTTCATTTCATCCTTAACATCGTTTAAGTCTTAACCATCACAAGTCTGCATGCTGTTGCAGAGGGAAAGAATTCACTTTTCATTACATGACCCAACATGTCCATGTCTCTCTGATCTGTCCTCCAGAATCCAATCATCACCCAGTTCTTCCCCACCCTCCTTCTGTGGTCCTTCTCCGCCTTACTTCCTACCATTGTCTACTACTCTGCCTTCTTCGAAGCCCACTGGACTCGGTATGGTTTACACTTACTGCAGTCAGTAATCCAGCATACTCAGAGCCATGTCATCCTTATTCCCCTTACGTGTTTTCTGTCTGTATTTTAAATATGTAAATATTTTCTTTGGCCTTGCAGGTCAGGAGAGAACAGGACCACAATGCATAAATGCTACACTTTCTTGATCTTTATGGTCCTGCTGCTGCCCTCCCTAGGACTCAGCAGGTAAAGGCTGTTATGGATTTCTTTCCTGAAACACAATGAAATGCAAATCTATGCATCGATTCATTTTTCTGTCCAAATGTCTGAGCTTATTCCTTCCTTACCTTGTATCTTCCCAGTTTGGATGTTTTCTTCCGCTGGCTTTTTGACAGAAGATTCTTGGCAGATGCAAAAGTGAGATTTGAGTAAGTATCACCATTTTATGGATTTTAATGGATGTCTCCCTACAATTCTCTAGCATTGAGAGCAAAGCAAAACTGAATGTAATGTTCAACAGCAGCAACAAAAAATGTGAAACCTTAACCACCAAACCAATGTATTATATTTTATCTTTTATTTTTATTATTTTTAATTTTAACTTAAGTTTCAGTTACAGTATGTCCACAAAGAAGACAACAAAAACTGCAAAGAAATGTAGTGATAAAAAAAATAATGAAAAAATAAAGACAAGTTTAAAAATGGAGGCTATCAGATATAGATTTAGGAACTAAAACAAACATCTTGTTGCGTGGAGAGAACTGCATTGAGCAAGAATGTGAGCATTTGGTCTTTTTCTCTTTATAGAATTATAGAATTAGTTGATTTGATTTTCTCCTTAATATGGTTAAGAAATGGATTCCATACATAAAAAAAGTCTTTGTGGAGCCCCATAACGAGTATTTTATTTTCTCCAACCAAGTACAGTATGTTCTTAATCCAATCAGTAAAAGTAGTGGTTGTGTATCTTTCCATGTAAGTAAAATCAGGCATCTTGTGAGTAAGTAAGCAAAAGTGATTCATTCAGCTTCAGTCTTACGTAGTATATGGGGCTCTGGAGGCGCCACAAGAGGGGCTATGAATGTATACAGGTCAATAGTTTTGTTCTGGCATCCTGAGATTGTTTTAAGGATGAGAGACTAAAATACCTGAAGCTAAGCACAGGACCAGAACGCATGAGTAGTGTGAGATAATCGTTGCAACGACTACATGAGGGGGGGCAGATATCTGGGATGTATTTAGACATTTTCTATTTTGTCCAGTGGGTGTGATGCAGGATTTTGCTCTGCATTATGCCAAACCTGGCACAGATCACAGGTGGTTAGTGCTGCCATATTTCCTCTTTAATATCTTCACACAGATCTAACTCCAAATCAACCTCATTTAATACATTATTATTTAGTTTAGCAATGCTGCAACAAAATCTCATATACACAAATTATTTTGGAATTTGCGTTGTGTAATAATGCATTTTCAAACTTCAATGCAAGTCTAAATTCAGTCTTTTATTCATTCTGACTTTTCTTCTTTGCTTTTAGGTGCGTGTTTCTTCCTGACAATGGAGCCTTCTTTGTGAACTATGTGATTGCGTCTGCATTCATTGGTAATGCCATGGACCTGCTGAGGATCCCTGGTCTGCTTATGTACATGATCCGCCTCTGCCTGGCTCGCTCTGCTGCAGAGAGGAGGAACGTAAAGAGGGTTAGTGTGTCTGCTGCTTACCAAGTTGACATCATTTATGTGTCCATGACCCATAAAGTGGAACACAATTGAATACAATAGACATCTTTATTGTCTATTCATGGAGATTTGCTTTTGGCTTCACAGACACATCCATACTCTTAAAAACTTCCCCTGCCTTGGGGTAGGATGCATGAGATGGAGCCATTAATAAGAAGTAGTGAGCTTAAAGACATAACAGTTAATACATAGACATCATCAAAGGAATAATAGCAGGATACAGTTCATGTCTAACACAAACATTCATTTGAAATGTTATGGGGAATTAATGTTTAATTGTTCACATGCCAATGAAGAGGCTAAACATTAGAAAGCCAACATTAGCAACTGGAACTAGCTGTCATTCTTTATTTGAAAGTTCTTTCTTGAGAGATTTTTGGAGTTTGGATTTTCTTTAATATCCTGTCATTGTGTCTTCGTAGCACCAAGCCTATGAGTTCCAGTTCGGGGCAGCTTATGCCTGGATGATGTGTGTCTTCACTGTGGTAATGACCTACAGCATCACCTGCCCAATCATCGTCCCTTTTGGTGAGTTCTGCTGTTTATTACCCCTGCTGCTTCACATCAAGACAGTGTGCTTATGAAATTACTGCAGGAGAAACATACAGAGGGCAGGGAGCATTCAGGGGCTCAGTGCTGTATACAGAAGCTTATCAGAAGGCCTAATTGGATTAGTCCCACTAATGGTGTTGTCTCCTTTCTCTGTGCAGGGCTGATGTACATGCTGCTGAAACACCTAGCAGACAGGTACAACATGTACTACGCATATCTGCCATCCAAACTGGACAAGAAGATCCATTCTGGAGCAGTCAATCAAGTGGTGGCTGCTCCTATTCTCTGTCTCTTTTGGCTTCTGTTCTTCTCCACTGTTCGCTCGGGTAAGATTAGGGCTCCATCTACTGGTCATTGATGTTTTTACAGTCTGAAGCATCATGAAGTAAAAGCATCTGATTAATATCAAGTGTCCTTCCATTTTGTTTCCACCAGGGTTTTCAGCAGCTACATCCATGTTCACATTCATAGTTTTGATCATCACAATCATAATCTGCCTCTCTCACGTCTGCTTCGGACACTTTAAATATCTCAGTGCTCACAACTACAAGGTAACAAGATTTTCATCCTTTTTATCCTCGCATATTATTCATGTTTTATGGATTCTCCAGTATTTTAGTGTTATTATAATCAGCTGCTTGTGTTAAATGCCTGTTTTCTGTCCTAGATTGACACCCAGGAGGTGGATGGGTTGGAGAACGGGCGCCCGGTGTGCGCTTCTGCCGCAAACAAGGCAGCAGTACGTATTGAGTCATGTTTATTTTATAACACTATGAAGCTCAAGTTTAAACAGTGGAAAGTGATAAAACATACTTCCAAAGCTTATAGTTGCTAGCATGGGGAAAACTTTATTTATTCAAAGTACAGTTGTAGCTTAACAGATTGATCTTTATGATTGACTGGAGAAATACATCCCTTTGGACGAAGACACCTCAATAGAGGTTTGCAATAATGCATCAAAACAAAGGAAAAGTAGCTGCTGCTTTTACGCTGCAATACAAAACAACTTTTGAACAGAGTCAGAGTGCAACATGTCAAATTACGCCCACCAGAGAAAAACGGTCTGTGCACAATATGCAAATATGGGCTGAAAATGAAAAAATTGTTTTGCTTAACGTGCAAAATATATTGGGTCTAAAACTGATTTTTGATTGTGTATCAAAGTAAGCTAAGTAAAGGGTTATTTGCCCTGTTGGTAGTGAATCCAAACCCACGGCATATTTATTTAACACAAAGTCAATGGAAAGCAATTTATTGTTTTTCCCTCTAGTTTTTGGGTTTATAGAGCACAGTTAAGTCCCGTCCAACACCAAATGGCTCAGATGTTTTCTCCTCAACTTTAACAGTGTTTTGAAATAAAAATGGACGTGTTTTTTAAGTGGCATTAAATGTAAGCTTTTGATTTGTTAACAGTAGCAATGTCAATATGTACCTAAATGATTGCCTTGGACTAAGAATTCTTTCCCTTTTATGAAAAAATTCCCAGAACAGTTAAATCGATCTGTACATGTTAATTTTCTCCTGCAAAACCAGCTATAAGGCAAACTCCTGTTCAGAGCATATATCCATGGAAGTAAGGATAACGTTTCCCAAGAGTGAGAATGGGTATCATTCACTATTTCCTTTTTATATTCCCCCCTACAGCAAATGTACATCGCTGAGGTACTTCAGGACCCAAATTCAGAGGCCGGGTCAGGCAGTGGCGATGATGACGGCCAGGGGTCCTCGCAGGACGAGGAAATAATCAATGTGGAAAATGGCCTGAATGAGGACTTCCAGTCTGGTGAGGACAGCCTCATTGATAACGAAGTGAGGCACTGATCCTGAACAGAAAAAAAAAACATTCCCCCAAGTTTAACTTGAGGAGTGCACTGAATATGTGAATTAAACTAGGAATTGAACCAAGAGTTCTCCAAAGCATCTCAACCTCCATCGAGGGATTTTACACTAACACAAGCACACTGTCTACTAAGGATTGTTGCTCAAGGACTCCCGCATTTCCTTCCTGGATCTCACCACCCCACACGTTCTGTCTGTGTACCTGCAGAGGGAATCCACTCTGACATTGCATTTCCCTTCTGCCCCGATATAGCTGAGGCACACACCAATACACTGCACATGGACCCATGAAAGAAAGACACTAATGCACAAATGAAGAATAGTATGCCTTGTTTTGTAAGGGGAACAATATCCTGTCTGTATTTCCTTAACATTATTGCACTTGAAAGAGAGGATCTGTCCTATAAGCTCAAGTTTCAGTAAGGTACTGTAGTACAGCATGCCTTCCAGTTCAAATGGTGGAGGGATTTTCCTTTAATCCTTTGCCAGTATCTCTTATGTCTGCACTAAATGCTTCCCCTAAACAAGAGCGAGGAGACGAGAGGAGTTCTCAACCAGACAACACTGTCTGTGCAGATGTGATGTTCTCAAAATGGTTCTTCCAATTCCATAAAGCCTTTAAAAAAGAAAAAGAAAAAAGAAAGAAAAAAATAATTCCTACTAACACTCCTGGACCCTTTGACACTGTACAGCTTCAAAACTCTGGATTTGTAAAATAGCCTTTTTTGACATGGTATTTATTTGTAGGCATTGAATTTTAAATGCTATCAAGCTTGATACATCCCTAAACTGTGGAAGAAGATAATTACTATCTTGGCACACTACATTGTTAATGATCTTTTTGGCATTCAGTCTCTGAGCCTTTGTTGGGACTGCTGTTGGACTGCTGCTACTGCTGCTGCCCCCTGTACGGGGAAGTCCTTGCACGGCTGCTGCAGGAGGACTGGAGGCCAGGAGCCTGCTGATCCTATTGTGTAGCTCAGAGGATGTAGAGAAAGGCCTTGTGGGTTTTTTTCCAGGTCAGCTTCATATGATACTCATTGTGACTGGTTCTCTTTATCTGTTGTTTTTGTTTGTATCTTTTTTTGTCTGTGTGTTTACGTCTTTATGTCCAGATATCGAAATTGGTGTTCAGTGTAGATGGCTACTGATAGTTTCACGAATGCACTAATGCATATTTTATCACCCAGTCCTCTGCCAGGTCCTCTCCAGTTTATCATGCAGGTAGAATATCATTCCAGTATTCATCAAGCATTGTTACAGTTTCCCACTTGCAATTACTCAATGCCGAGTTGTAGATTGTGCAACTCAAATTGTGCAATTTTAGTGATAACATATCAGATCTTAGGCTAGGCCATTTGAGAGTTACACCAGTGTATGAGGTCCAACTTAAGTTCATGCTATTGAATACCACTATTCCCGCCATTAAAAGATAATGGAAGATATATTAGTTATGTTGCTTTTTCAGTCGTTATGAAGTAATTCAGTCCCCCTCCCACCAATTATACATTCCATCTGCAGATCCAGTTACCAGCCCTTTGCCACTAGTAAAGACTACATCTCCACTTTCAGTTGTATGGAAACCCTGAGAGGCAAAATTATTTCCTGTGTTTTTGACTTGACAGATGAAAAAAACAGATTTGCCAGGATAATTCTTCCAAGTGTTTGTAGCTGTTCTAAACATGACTTCAAACATTCATGTTTTATTCAATTTCTACATGTATTCTAATATGAACTATATATTGAGTGTACGGGGAAATTAAAGCTCACCTGGAAGGTCATTATTGCTTTCAGTCTCATTTAGAATTGAGGAACATGAAAATATTACCATGCCCACATTATTTTTTTTAAATCTTACTTGCCTCTGAGCACTTTCATATAATTGTGAAAGACTTCGATTAAACATTGAAGTTATTCCTGATCTGCCTCAGCTATATGAAGCAGCTTCTTTTCAGGAGGACTCGTACAAAAACACACAATTTAACAATACAAATGCCAAGTGACAAATTCTAAAAAGAAAAAGTGCCCACACAGTAACGAGATTACTCAGGATTTATCAAGCTTCTTGTTTCTGTCATTTCATTTCTTCCTTAGTAAAGACAGCACTATGAGCTGCCCCTTTAAAATTAAAGATGGTTGGTAAAGCAAGGCAAAGTGCTGCGGACAAAGTACCACTACAGACTGTCACTGTGGACCAATTTATGTTTTGGGCCATAATATGAAAAATGTATTATCCAGCTGCTCAGAGAAGCATTGAGAAATGTGCACTAATCAAACTTACTTTCACTTATATGATTGACAGAGAAGAGCATGCCCACTGTGGGTGTTATGATGACAATGGTGAACCTAAACTGTTTCCATAATTTGTCCATGGGTATATTAGCACCACATATGGGTACATTGTTATGGTACTAACAAGAGAATTGTTTGACACCGTTTAGTCTGGTGCTCTTCTAGTCATGATAAGGTGATTTTATTTTTTATACCTCTTCATTTTTATACCTCTGAGATGTCTTGAAATCTCTGAATGTGTCCTGTCAAAGTAACATCTACTGTCCCGCTCTGAGGTAGATACTCATCTCGTCTAACAACTCCAGTGTGTAACCGCTGAATGTAGGTAATTCCACAACTTTTGGTAAGTTGAAAGTGGCTAAAGCAATAGTGAGATGGCTGTATTTACACAGCTTTAAAAGGACTAGCTAACCAGCAATCATAAGTTTTATATAATAACAAACCTTACTGTTGTCCAGTCCCGTGTCATGGCATTTAATTTGAGTACAGATCTACCTTTGTTAGTCTGATGGTTGCAATGATTTCCAGTAGT
This sequence comes from Serranus cabrilla, assembly GCA_903364295.1. NCBI lineage: Eukaryota > Metazoa > Chordata > Actinopteri > Perciformes > Serranidae > Serranus > Serranus cabrilla. The sequence goes on from CAFUXE010000706.1 coordinate 859,680, forward strand.
CTTTAATTAATTCCAAGTCTATCCTCATAATGACTCCTTTTAGTTTAGATTGTCTTCATAAGATCTGTATAGACAGTGGGACTCATTAAAAAAAAAATGGATTGTTTTTGTAAACAGCCAAGCACTTTCTAATAGAAGTTCTCAGCTTGTTTCTACAGTGTACTTAGAGTGAGTAGTGAAATGTCTCCGCATCTCCAAAACTGTGCAGTTAGAATGTGTTTTGTGTGCTTTGCCTTTTATAGTTTTACATTTTTCTAGATAGGAAGAGTAACAATAGCAGATCTCAGCATTTGACCTTCTCATTTATTCTTCTTTCCAAAGGGCCGTCTGTACAACAGATATATAATGTGTATATCTGTACCCCCCTCCCAGCTCTTTGAACAATAAATCCGTATTTAATCAAGTGTGTCGACAATAAACGTTTGTTTTAATTATCCTGGGGTATCACTCAGAGTGTTGCTTACAGTGGAGAAATAACAGATTTTTCTTGTCACATAATAACTCATTCAGGGATTTTGCTCCAGTCTTGCTAGGCCTATTATGGCTAGTAGCTTATGCTGGCTAATGTTAGCAATCTTTAACTGATGCAGAAACAGAGGAGCAATAATAGACAATTATAAATAAGTGTAAATAAATTCTGATAGTCCAATAAAATACATTTGAGAGTTAATATGTATCTCTGCTCTTTAATTTAAGATAAAGTATGCATCTCCTCTAGTATCTTTTGAGTGGAATACCAGGAATAGATTCCAGTGAGTTAACATTTTATTTTAACATAGCAGACTGCAGGTCACTCTTTTCTCCACTAGAGTGCGCTGGAGTTCAGTTTGTCGTCTGTCGTGTTACATGATGTAAAAGCTCTTTTCGCATTTATAAAACCCGTCATTTGTGTCATTAGGTTTGTTTAAACGAGAAGTTCGAGCTTTCTTTTGACATGAAACAAGTTACCTCGTCTATTTAAGTCATGTTGGACTAGTACATGTGCCAGCATCACATGTTAAAAGTGACACATTTTCTGCACTTTGCTGCCATATTCCTTTTGGTTCCCATCAGTTTAATATCTGACGCATCCCCTATCGTGGGCGCATATATTAAGTGGATTTTGGGAACATAGAGGTGGAACAGGGACTTGCTCCATCCAATCCACGCATCGACCTGGTGTTGCAGTATTTCCAGAGATGGCTCACCCCTGGAAAATGGCAAAAATCAATAAATAGTGAGCTGATCTTTGCGAATTTCCCAAATGTGGAAATTTAGAATGCACAAGTTGCAACATTTCTGGACTGCGTTCATTCAAACTCTAACCCTAATTACATTGCTATTTAAAATGTAGATAGCCTACTACATTTTTAAAAACAATAAATAAATACAATAAAATAAATGCTAAAAAAAAAAAAAAGATATGGAGTTAAATTCTTTCATCCAAAGGAAAGTATGCCAATGTGTTTTCTTGGTGCTCTTATTCTACGATTACAAGAGACATACTAGAGACTTTAATGCCACCCATTCAGAAATGACACATCTGAAGTTAATGCCCTGGTTTAGGGGGGAAACCGGAGGATCGAGGTGTGTGATTGGAGGACAGGTTTTTGGGGGCGGGGGCTCAGTGTCAGACGCTGGGTGCTGCTTATGAGGGAAGTTCTGCTGTGGTGCAGAGGGAGACTGAGGTGCGACGTGGAAAAGGCAGAATGCCACTTAAGTCTTTTATAGCGCAACAATTGAAATCCAGCGACACCATGAGATCACACTGGCAGCTTCTTGTGGGATCCAACGCTAACATGTAGCATACCAGCCAAACTGAGTGTGAGAGGAAGTGTTCGTCATGGACGGGGGGGTGATTATCACTTTAGTATCGGTTGCGATGTTTATAGGTTGCTTTGTTCTTGGATTCATCCCACTGTTGTTCAGACTCTCTGAGGTAAGTGTTTGTTTTATTTTCACCTCTCTGGTGGTCTATTTTCCAGTCTTCATTAAGTTATTTTAATGTGCAGTGTTTTTATTTATTTATACCAGCATGCACTCGGCTGTAACACAACCGTAGTTGGTGTTGTTTCGTGTTTCATGGTGTTGAGTTTTTATGACTGAGGAGCTTATTGTCACGGGAATGCGTGGAATCGCTCCAGCTGTTTTGTCTGTCAGATAAATCACTGATCAGCTGGAATCACGTGTTGATCCCCAGAAAAGCCTGCAGTTTGTCTCCATCCTGGGGGCAGGACTCCTGTGTGGGACAGCGCTGGCTATCACCATCCCTGAGGGAGTGGGCTTACTGGAGGACTCCTGGAGAGGTGAGCACACATGAAACCTGTCAGAAAGTATATATTGTGTAATTTTATTGCAATGTTTCTTTCATCATGTTTCAAACAATTAGATTTCAGAGCACATTTTCATTCAGTTTTTTCGCCTACATGATAAATTAATAAATACCTGAAAACATTCTCAACCAAGCCTGAAAGAGAAAAAGACAAAGAAAACATCCTAACTCTACATTAGTGTTACCTTTACAACTTGTTCTCTCACTTAGTAACATTAACACAGGTAATTTATCTTAATTTAAGTCCCATTTCACTGTGTTCAGGTAAAGTGGACAGTCACTCTCTCTAATGAGAAGTAAAGCCTGTCATCAAAATATGTTAATTATAATTATTATTTACTTAGTTAATAAGTAGCAGCAGTAACATGATTAGTGATTGGCTGCTAATATTTGACAAACCTTATTTGACCCTTTTTACCTGATGTCACAAATTAGCTTTAGTCTATTTACCTGAATGCTCCCTTCCCATCCCAGTTTCATGGTTGTCATGCCATCTGATCATTGTAAAATTGTGAATTGTGACGACACAGTTTGAGTGATGAAGCACACAGGGATGAAAGCAGGCTCATCAGTCTAAATGTATGCTCGTCTTTTATGTGGATCAAAAGCTCTTCCTGTCCTTCATCTTCTCTCTGCAGCAGCAGCGTCCTCCTCCTCTGATGTGCCATCCAGTCTGAACACCAGTGATAAAAATAAAAATGCAACTTCCACAGAGAGAGGCCCTCCACCTCGGTTCTTCATCGGGGTGGCTTTAACGTTCGGGTTCACCTTCATGTTTGTAGTGGATCAGATCGCGAGTTACTTCTCCATGCGTGGCAAGTTGGCACTTTTATTTCCCATCATGTCATTTCTCACATATCTAGTTATTTATCACGATAACATGTCTCATTTCAGACCGGTCGACTCGTTTGCCAAACAGTGTCGGCATCACGGCCACTCTGGGGCTGGTTATTCACGCTGCAGGTACTCACACAGCATTTAACTGATTGTTTCTTGACTTGTGTTTGCCCAAGGTTCACAAAGCACTGGAGCTGTTTCCTCATGTGACTCAGCATGTGATTCCTTCAATGTTTGAGTCTCTTATGTTTCAAATGACCCCATTCTTCTGAGCCTATAGCAGCCAGGGGGCTTAAGCTATAACTTTATTGTCCCACATGGGAAATTTAGCATGACTCAGACATATCACACCAGACTCATCCCTCAGTTTGGTGTAATGTTGCACAGAAAATGCACAAATGTCCATTTTTTAACCATTAATAATATTTTTGCTTGCTCAAAGCTGATGGATTTGCTGTTGGTGCAGCTGTGGCCACGGGGCAAGTGACCGTGCAAGTTATAGTGTTTTTAGCTGTGATCCTACACAAGGTGAGACTGCTTTACATATTGGTGAAATGTTTACCAACTACAAGCAAGATGTAGTTATAAAAGGTGCTAACCACCTGTCTCCTATAGGCGCCTGCAGCTTTTGGTTTGGTCTCCTTCCTGATGCATTCTGGCCTTGAAAAGAAGTACATTCAGGGACATCTACTGGCCTTTTCAGCTGCAGCACCTATACTTGCCATCACCACTTACTTCATATTACACGCAGTAAGAAAGCTCACTAACACACATTAACCCCTCTTGTGCCTTATTACTATCAGTCTCAGTTGGTGGTCGGGTAGTATTTGATTTGATCTGTTTGCAGTCTGGCAGTTCGTCTCAGAACCAGCTCAGTGCGACAGGACTGGGAATGCTCTTCTCAGCGGGGACGTTCCTCTATGTGGCCACAGTTCATGTTCTTCCTGAGATCAGCAGCAGCAGCAGCAAGACGGGCCAACCCCCCTCTGACCCCCAGCAGCACGCTGGAGCAGAGTCCTCCCAAACCCATCGACACCTGGGGCTCCTGGAGAGCCTCACTCTGATCCTCGGGGTCGGGCTCCCGATGGTGCTGGCTCTCGGGCTGAATGATGACTGAGAAAGAAATGCTGGGGGAATTGAGTGCAGTGCAAAGTTCACTGTGCTGTGCCACCGCACCTGAAAGGAAAACATCCGTCTGATGTACTGTACAGTTTTTATTACCTGTATGACACAAGTGAGTCGACAATGTGCCTTGAAAGAATGTTGCTTGCTGTTCCTGCTTATTTGCACTTAGAGCAGGGAAGGGACAAGAAATGTCCACTTGATATCAGATCACTAGACCAAACTTCCCTTTGAGTCCAGCTATTGTTGTGTATTATAAAAGAGCTCTCCAGTGGGTGTAAAGAATCTGATAGCTAATATTGTATTCTTGGCAGACTGAGTTCCCCAAGAAAGGTGTTATTTGTTGCCAAGTTTGAATTCAGTAACACTACTCAAGGTCTTTTCACAATGTGTGACAAAGACACTGAACATCTGAGGACACGGGTTAAAGTTCCAGGATAGATTTACAGGAACAAATCTGATACCGTTTCTAAGAGATCTAGGACACACATTTTATAATAATCCCCTTTGTTTGTTGGTGAGCTTGAAAACAGAACCACACTGGTGCAAAATACCAAGACATGAGGTGAATGTTTGATTTTGAAGAGTTTTTCTTAGTAGAACTGCCAACACCTCTTTAATGTGAGGTGGAACATCATCAGAAAAATGTAGGGAGTCCATCATATTTTTTACATCTGTTAAATAATTCACGTCTCCCTGAAACATCATGACTGGTGTTAATAAGTAGGGTTATTAAGTGGGTAATTCTAATAACGGATGTTTTACTGAATTTATATCCAAGTCACTTTAAGAATAAGGGTTATATATCTTTCAGTTTCTTCTTCAGCATTAGTCTACAGGAAGTTAAAAAGAAATGCGTCTGCTTGTGTTAGGATTCGATGCTTAATGTCTTCGTCTTTTTATCCACACATTTTTTGTTGTTGCAGAGAACCATTCAAATGTTGATTACAAACAGAAACAAAATGTCAATATTATTTACAAGTTAAAGATCCCATACTGTAAATGAGAGTTTTTTTTATTATACTGTGCAAGTATCAAAACAGATGCTGAAGACCAATCAGAGCAGACTGGGCTTTTTCAGGATGATTTAAAGAGACAGGTGCTTAAAGTGAACATTGCAGGCATACAGTATTAGAAATATAACCTAATTTGAACACTAAATCATGTAAGTATGAACCTGGAAATGAGCAAAATGTGTCCCCTTTAAAGTATAATGTATTCATTATGATGTAATAAAAAAACATTTCTGCTCAACATTTACAAATGCTATCCCACTTGAGTCCATGAACTATAGTTTTTGCTTAAGTATTGTAATTTAATTAACGGTTTATAAAACAATATTTTAGCAAGACATGGTGGTATGGTAAGACACTGAAAAAAGCCAGGAAACCAGAGAAAAAAACATTAAGCGTCATTCTCACAGCTCCTCCAGAGCACTGTAGCTTGGTTAATCTTCAACCTCCTTAAATACTGCCACTCCTCTGTTATCTGGACTCCTCTGGCTGCTAATGGGTCCTCATATCAAATTAAAACACTGATGTCAACCATGAAGCACTGCAATGGTTACAGACCACAATTTAACCCTTTACTTTCACATCTGCAGCCTTCACCAGGAACTGCTCAGAGCGCTTCACCCTCAGCTTTGGAAGTGGATCCTACATCCAACCCCTGTAGGCGTGTGATACTACACTGTGTCAAGTCAGATCACAAAATACAAACTGCTCGAACTGATGCATGTGTTCGGCTACATAATCTAAGTAAAACAGTTCTGTTCTGTTCCTCACAGAGCAGAGATGTTTTTGGTTACTAAGTATGGAAGCTGGTTACATTGTGAAGCAAACAGGTCAAAGAGTCCAAAGAAAAATCACATGGTTGCAGAATGATTCACAGGTTACAAAAGTTTTATGCTATTAAAATTAGTTTGTGATATGGCACAATTCCAAGTAAGGGTGTCATGATCTCAAAATCCACAAATTGTTTAGACTTTTGACATATTGTTCTGCAGCTCTGGATGAGTGTTAGTTGATGCCTGATGTGAACTCAAGTCTGAGAGCCTCTTTTAAAGTTTCATGTGGCTCATGGCAGCAGTCAGCTGAGCCTCCAGAGCCATCTGATCAAAGGTCCGCCTGTGTGTCTGCTGCCTCACTCTCTCTCTCATGTGATAGGAGGCGCGGGCCAGTCTGTGCGCCTCCTCCTGTATCTGTTCCCGCTGTCTCCGCAGCCGCTCCCTCCTCCAGTCCTTCATGAAGATGCAGCTCTCTCTGACCTTCCTCATCGCCTCCTCCTCCCCCTGTATCCTCTCTCTCAGCCTCTGGTGGCAGAGCTGCCTGTGCTTGTTGTGTTGCTGTGTCTGCTGAGCTCTGCTCCTCTGCTGGGCCGAGGCGTGCTGGGCGGCTTGCTCTGTGCGCCTCTGGCTCAGCTGCACCAGGATCTGTTTGTGTGTGAGCTGCTGGATGCTCTGCAGCTCGGCCCTCAGCTGCGCCCTTTGAATCTGCTCCTTCTCCCGGGCTGCTCGCTCCTGCAGCTCCCTCATCCGGGCCTTTGCGGCCTGGGCACGCTTCTCGCAGGAGTCTTGCAGCTTCTTCTCAAGCGTGCTCCTCATCAGTGCCTCCTCTTCCTCCACCTGCTGCTCCACCTTCTGTTTCAGCAGGATGTGTCGTAGCAGCTCTCTTTGATTGCCCTCCTGCAGCTTCTTCCTCTCCCTCTTCTCCTGCAACACTTTGCTCCTCCTGGCCCTCTGCCCCTTCTCCACTGCTACCTGCCTCTCCCTCTCTCGCTCCATTTTCACCACCTCCTCTTTCTCTCTCAGCAGCTCCTCCTGGTAGCGTTTTCGCCCCCTCGCCTCTTTCTGAGCAGCCTTGATCTTTTCTCTGCGTTGTCCCTCCACCTCCTCCTTCAGCCTCCTAGAGCGATCATCTTGGAGCAGCACCTCCAGCTCAAGCTGTGCTTCTTTCTCTCTCTCCTGACGTTCCCTCAGCCTCCTGCGGGCCTGCAGCTCTTGGTGCCAGCGTTGCATGCTATGCTTCAGTTTCTTCCTCCTCTTTTTCTCTGCTTCGGCCCTCTGGGCCTCCTCCTGCCTGTGGGCCTCCTGTCGCTCCTGTTCCACCTGCTGACTGAGCTTCAAGCCAGCCTGCTCCTCCTGGTGCTTCACCAACATAAGAGCAGCAATCTTGCGGTCTCTCTCTGACACTGTGACACACATCTTCTTGTTGATGTACTTGGTGAGCCTCTCCAGTTTCATCTCAGTAGCTGGGGTGTGTCTGAGGTCTCCCAGACTGATGCTGCAGATCGTGCTCCTGTCTGGGTCTCTGTTCGAACATGAAGACCTGCTGGCAGATTTCACTTTCAAGCACAGATCTGCATACTGGATGGATCCTGTTGTACGTCTGTCCCTTGAGTGATCCTTCACTTTGTTGTCAGGCACCACTTCCAGGCCTGACACTTTATTATTGCCTGGCCACCTGTTCCCACCTGCCTGGATAATCCTCTCCCTCTCTTCTCGGCACATTTGTAAAAGCTTCATTCTTTCCTTTTCGTAGGATTCATGCAGAACTCTCATCGCCTCAAAGGGCGCGTCATGCTGCTCGGCTATCAGCTCATTTAGCGATTTAATCAGAAGTTCAACAGGTTTGATACCGAGTCGTTTACAGGACTCCAGCGAGCGGGGACTCGTTAAAACATACCGACTCCTCTCTGCTTCGGCCGAGTCAAAGTTGTTCAGGTCCAAACGAGGCCTGGGAGACGTGGATCTCAGCTCCCCCATGGTTAGAGATAGTTAAAAATGTTTTTACGTCGATGCTGATTTCAGGTGCTCAGAATTGCTTCTGCTGTCGCGTTCATCCCATGCATGTTCTGTCGGCTTCCCAGCACAGAGAGGTCATGGAGGGATTAGCTGCGGCTTTCCAGACAAGCGGCGCTCACCTCAGCTGGAACAAATAACAGAGAGGTCGAGCTAGAAACTTTTCCTTTCAACATTTAAAAACACCTTCTTCTTTTTTTTTTCATTGCATCTAAATAACAATATTTTAAGTAGCATAATACATTACAATACATTACACATAAAACTAGCGCAATACAATAAGTTAAACAGTATAATAAAAATGTATAGGCTAGCTATAACAACTAAAATGAACCTTAAAAAGGATGATGTGGGCGGATATAAACATGAGGTAGTGAACATAAATAAACAAGGAGCCTTAAATAAAATCGCAGTGATGATAAACTGTAAAAGACAAAATTGAAAAGTTCAGCAGTTTATGTTATGGTAATGTTGTAAACGTAATACTTTCAAATGAATATATGTCAGTAACAGAAACTAAATAAAAATGTCAACAACAGCAGCAGAAGCAGCAGCGCTTACCGCTTTAAACCTGTGCCGTAGTAAATAAAAAATAAATAAACTGAGACCGTAGATGCCACGGACAAAACGTGACATTTGCAGAGACGCCTGCAGTTACCATGACAACAAAACCATACACGTAAAATGAAGAGCGGCTCAGTGATGTCGGACACTTATATATTTTTTTGCGCGCGCCATCTGCCGGTTAGAGGACCCCGGGTCACCGACTCGCTGCTGACGTCCCAAACCGTTTTGCCCAAACAGGACTGCCGCCCTGTGGCCTGTTGCTGCTTATGATTACTGAAGTCAGTTTCATATTCGTCAGACGTGTGTGTGAATCTGAAATTTAGAGGGAAAACTTTGTTGTTGATAAATAATTTCTACATCAGATGTAAGTATTTCATATTTCACTTCTTAAAAAGTATCTTTAAAAAATGTATTTTTAAAAACTCTATCAACAATCAGGTGGAACATTAACCTTTTAACTCCAATTAAAGTGATGTTATTCTTGAGTGTAATGCTTTGATTATAATGTTATGGGCAGCTCTGTAATTCTGCCTCAGTCCAAATCAATTCGCTGTCTGGCATGTATGCTTGTTTTGTTTGTTTGTTTGTTTTAATTCTAAGAACACTAATGATGACACATTACATAGTTTGAAGAGGATGTTTAGAGAAGATGTTAAAGGGGTTGATAGGAACACGGAATATTTTGATTTAAAAAAATATTATAATAACAATTCTGATTATTTAATTTATGTTTATTATTATAATTACTATTGTTGTTGTAGATATGTTTTTCAAACTGTAATTTCAGTTTTCTTTCTCAGATAAGAAAGTAGCCGAAAGTAGCGTTACCAACATGACACTAACTTCGTCTGTGTCAACACTGCTGATATTCTCTTAACGCGCCTTCCGTCTGCCACACAGGTAGCTATGGTGAAGTTATTAAAAGAAAAATGTATCGATCTAGTTTTACAATACACACAGCACGTTTTGAGTTTACTGTTAGTTTGACTTTTGCATGGACAGGAGAGATAAATGTCTTAAGGTTCAGCAACGATGCTAACGCAACTGATTTTGATAGCTAACATGGGCTAACGTTGGCTCTGACCAAAGATGCACTAAAACTAAATCGAGATTTAAACTGTGCAGTACTTCCGTGTTTGCCGGAGCGAAAACACGATTTCCTTCTGGTTTGGCTGATGGGTCATTCGAGTTTGTGTTTTTATTTTTATTTAGCTGCTTTGGCAAGTTTGTTAACAACGTATTGACCCATCTGCAGTAACACTAAGGCTGTGTTTTGTTGATAAATAATGTAGCTCCGAGGTTAAGTAGTTTTAAACTGGCTCTTGCAATACGCCGCAATTGGACACGTTATAAATGAGCGACAGTGTCGCATCTTTATCTTGTGTTTCCGAACATCTTTGGCTAAAATTTCAGAGAACCGGGAATTTAGCGTAACGTATCGCCAAAAAGGTTGCCGTCTAAAAACTTGGAAACTTAATCCAGAATGGTGTTGTCATTGTAATATTTGTTGTTGTTTGGTAGTCGGTTAGCTGTTGCATTTACGAACAGAAACATAATCTGTACTTGTTATGTATCAACGTGTTTCTCTCTGACAACAAACACCTCGTCCTCCAACTGACTAGTAATGGAGAGGACCAGAGGCGGTAGTGATGAGGAAGCTCCCCGGAAGAATGGCACCACTGCTAGCCGCAGAAGAGCAGAACCACAGCAAAGCGACGGGGACTTCGACCCAGCCGACATGCAGGGCGACGACAACGATCCGGGACTCAGGAGAGAGATCCGGAGCAAGTACAGAGACCTCATCATCTCAGTGCAACGTGAGTAACAATCACGATGCAGATGTGGCTGACAGGTGACAGGCATTGTTGTTGTTGTTTACTTGTTGACATGTCTTCTTGTGTTTCTTTTCTCCTCAGAGAATAGAGAGGATATGCTGAGTCCCTCCAACAACAGGCTTACAGAAGTTTTAGAAGAGGCAAACAAACTTTTTAAAGATGGTAGGTCTGATAGAACTACGGAAATCTTGAATTTGTATTCCAGTGACTATGCCTGGTGCACCAATAGGTAGGGTTATGCATCAAATACATAAAAAGTGCACAAAAAATATACCCCTTTTAAATCAGAGCATCTGCATGGGAATAAACATCACAGGCTGCCTGCTTTCCACGGGTTCATCCCACAGTCCAAACCAAGCAAGTTCGGTTAATTGGCAACTCCAGATTTCCTATTTATAATCCCTATATAGTATAATCAGTTATTGAAAAAGTAAAAAAGGTAGGTAGTACTAATACCACACTGAAATTCACTCCACTACAAGTAAAAGTATAAGCATCAGAAGTTATTGAAAGTATTAAAAGTAAAAGTACTCACCAAGCAGAATTTCCCCACTCAGATTGTTATGTATATTCCAAATATATTATTAGATAATTATTTTTGATGCATATATGTAAGCAGCATTTTGGGGTTGTCAAGGTAGGGCTCATTTTAACTACTTAATATAATGTTAAGTGGCTCAGTTTATGAAGATGTAATCATTTTAAATTGAGCATGTTTTTTATGTTAAACCTTTATCTGAAAAAAATAAACCTTTCAGCTCAGTGAAGTGGAGTAAAAAGTACAATATTTACCAATAAACTGTAGTGGAGTACAAGTATAAAGTTATATAAAATGGTAACGTACAAGTACCTCAAAATTTGTACTTAAGTACAGAACTTACATAGATATACTTACATATCATGTTATATTTATAGCATCCAGAATGACTGAATCAGGTGTCATTGTCACCCTACATTCTTAATTTTGCTCCGCTGTGTTTCCTGGCAGTCCGGCAGGCGAGAGAAGCAGCTCTGGATGCTCAGCTCCTTGTTGTGGCCACAGACCTGGGGAAGGAGAAAGCCAGCCAGCTGTTTGCTGAAGGCACTGCTTTCGATCCTACTGCTTTTGCTGAGCATCTTGTGAGTGACATTATTGTTTATACACATAACTATGTACATAAAATGTTGGTTAACAGTGTTTAGCACACAGAAACATGCTTAATTGAGTTGTGTTGTCACTTGTACAAAGTAGAGTTTGTTATTTAACAATAACTTGCCCAGCTTTCAATTATAGTATTTCCCACTTTAGTTTCAACAAGTCCCTTCTATTGGCTGAAACATATGTGCTCTCACAATTTCATTTACAACTGTTTTTCTTCTGTATTAGTCTGATATGTGCATCAAGAACAGTCAAATAAATATAAACACGTAGAACTTTAATTTAACTCGTCCTTTAAGATAACACAAAGACACTCTTCCAGCTATAGTGTTATGTTAACAGTGTAAACGATCAGAAAATCAGACCGTGTTTGTGTGTGGGCACTAAGGCAGTATGCATCCCCGTGTTTATGTGAAGTCGCCTCTTGTTCTCTGACAGCTGTCCTTCATGGGTCTCAACCGCTTGGAAGACGGGGAGGACGAGCAGCAGAACGCAGCTGACGGCTACCTGCCGCAGGATGCTTGGCACAGAGTGGCCAGGAGAGCAGAGTGCTGTTTCCGCACTGCACCTTCCTTCCATTACATGTGAGCGCCTCCGCATGTCAGCTGTGACTTTCTGTAATAAGTACTCATGACAGAACCACATATTGTTATGAAATCACAGAAGGCAGTACACATTAAACCTACTTTAAAAACTGTTGATTCGCAGTCTTGTGTTGAACAATTACTTTGAGTTTAAACTGGTTAATTATTACTACTTTTATTTGTAGGTGAATTGTTTCATTTCTCCTGATTAATTGCTGTCCTCCAGCTCTATTTTCTGACCTGTGGTTGCTTTCTTCAGGATGGGCTCGTTCCACGCGGAGCCGCCTCCACCCAAGCAAAGGATAGAACGGCAAAGGAAGGCACCTACCAAGGAAGCCAAAAGGATAATGCCTACGCAGGTACCGACACTTCCACTTCCATGGCTTCACTTATCTACATGCATGAGCTTTTACATAGTATAATCAATATGTGAGGTAATGGCAAGTCTAAAATACCCGTAGATAAAAACGTAACAGCCTCCCATTACACTTCCAAAGCACCAATCATTTTTCATAACGTATCTTTGTCTGAGAGGGTTTTCATGTCACAGATTCTTACTGCATCATGTTCATGTTGTCTGTCAGCTGAAGAAAATGGAGGACTCCCATCAAGAGGCGACAGAGAAAGAGGTGGAAAGGATACTGGGATACCTGAAGAGTTATTACCAAGATGATCGTGAGTAAAGCCAATGTCACAGACATTAAACGGATCGTTTTTGAAGTGTATCTTATACAACCCCACTTAAAAAAAACTTTCCCTTTAACATTTCATCATTGTGTAATTTTCTCAAGTGTCTCTGTTTCTATCTCAGCAACAACACCAATATCCTATTACGAGTTTGTCATCAACCCCAAGTCATTTTCCCGGACGGTAGAGAACATTTTCCACACGTCTTTTCTCATCAGGGTGAGTTTATTTGCTGTTGTTTGTTTAAGCTGAGCGTGTCTGCCCTCTAGTGACTGTAAACAGGTGTGACGATGCTGTTTGTGTTTTAGGATGGGTTGGCACGGATGTATCGGGATGATGACAAATTGCCCTGTATAGGTAAGAAGATGTAATATTTTATCTAATTATTTGGAGTAACAAATAAAAAAATCCGTAGGTGAAATATTTGACCAGTGTTGTTTGTTTTCGTGTTTCAGCCCCTGTAGAGGAGGGAGAGGTGGAAGCTGGAGGATCACTCAGCCGTAAACAGTGCATCGTCTCTATCAGCCCAAGGACGTGGAAGGTTGGCAAGTTTTGGCCTGAAAACAAAATAATATTAATATCACAACAATTATAGATCTCCATACAAAACATTGCTTTGTGTCTTTGTTTTATTCCCAGGAACTCATAGATGCCTTTGACATCAGAGACACAATGATTCACCCTCCAAACACGCAGAATGAGTGATGGATCCTGCCACTTGGCAGAACCCGAACATGGTTTTTAGTTGTTTAACTGTTGTTTTTTATTTGTACATAATAACACAATTTGTTAGAAATTTGCAAAGATCCTGTAGGTCACTATTAAGATCTTGTTTACTAAATTGCACATTTTGTTGTAATATTTACTTTCTACTGTTTTTAAAGGTTTGAATAATAAAAGAAAAAGAAAAGATATCTGGTACTGTTTTAATTGATTGTGAAATATGAGGGAATGCTGTCATTTTAAATGATTGTGGTTGGTAAAAGCTGAGTTAACTGGTCAACCTCATGCACTAAATATGTAAAAGTGCTGCGCAGTCCCCTGAAAGACAGAACAAACAGCATGTGTGTGCATATTTTATCCATGACCTATGACCCACAAACATTTGCAACTGGTGACAATGGCTCACAGGTACAGATTGTTTCATTATAAGGGGTCCTCAAAGGCTGGAGCAAACCAGCAAACACCAGATTTACTCTCTTTGTGGAACGACCTTTGTCAGCTTTGCATTTTTCCTCAATATGTTATGGTTTTCAGAGATTGTTCACTATTTTTGTGCCAGAATGATGGTGCCCAGAAACATCCCAAATACATAAATAATACTGCACAGCATACCTTTGAACATATGTTTGATGTGACCTGGTTCTGACGATGTGTTTGCCTGCTTAAAGGGACAGTTCACTCACACCAAAACATCTAGATTGATACATAGCACCACAGGTAACAGAATATAAATATTTTTTGTGTTTAGCTGTCCCTTTAAGCAAAACTTAGCTCAGATGCTGTTTTCCCCTACGTCAGCGTATACTGTCCATTCTCAGGTCTCCTATTTATATGTGTTGCAAGGTATTGTTAAAAAAAGCATTTTTTTGTTGCTGAATAATGACAAAGAGGTAAAGGGGACTTGCAGGTCCAAAGTGTATACCTTTTTTTATATAGCCGTAATCATTTTTATTTTAAAGAAATTGTTGGAAAAATATCTTGTTCATATCCATGCTTCTGATCTCACAAATTGTGAAACAGTTGCTCATTCTGTTTTTGCTGCAATATATCCTCTTGATCTATTTTAGCAGACTTCAATATGATCATATTTAGTTGGATGAAAACACTGATATCATCGTGCATTCTCATCCTGATGATGTACCACCATCATCCTTGCCATCTCCTGGGTCTTTTAAAGGGACAGGCACCCTTTCTGCTGCCTCCCATCTCTTCCTCTCTCCCTCTCTGAGTATTTTTTCCCTCCAAAGCAGTGCTTCAGTCACACCCGTGCAGCGATGTGAGGCTAAGCTGCATTAGAGGCTGGAAAGAGAAGCTCCCTTTTTTCACACTCATTTGATTAGGTTGGATTCCTTATGCAATCTAGATTTTATATAACAATGGCTTGAGAATATGTGTCACAGGCGCACTACGGGCAATGCAGTGCAGAGCGTTTATTAGTCACTGAGGCGCACACTCACACACAGAGGCGTGCACGCGCTCACTCTGTAGCTTCAGCACAGATCTTTCTGCCCTGGCAATGCTCTGCCTGACCGATAACGATGCAGTTCTGCAGAAAGGTGCTCTGCAAGCCGTGTAGTGCCAGAGTCACTTCACCAGAGGAGGACATGGAATACAAGATGGGGAGCTGCATCGGAATCTCACGCAGACAGGTAAACAGAGGAGAGGGAGGATGCTGAGCAGAGGTTGTCTGCAGTGTAGCATCAATGCCCGTCTGAGTGAGTGTGGAAGAGGAGATGGAATCCGTTTTACCTGTCAGGAGCCGAGAGAAGAGAGAGAAGGAGTACTCTGGTGTTGGAGGAGGGGCGACGTCTCCACAGGAAAAGTATCTGTGGAGATGGTGAGGAAGGGAGGAGTATTAAAGTGAGGGTGATGCTGAGTGTAGTGGTAGGTTTACAGGATAATGGATATGTGTGCATTTGCAGGAGGATACTGCGGGGGAAGAAGTGTGTTCAAAGTGCTGTCAAATCAAAATCAAATCAGTGTTATTTATAGGGATGATGATCAGTCTGCTGAGCCCCACAGACTGGGCACTCAGCAGAAGAAGCCTGTGATCATGGCAGATAAAACAGGGTCCTAAAATACATTTCAGACCATCTGCAGTCAAAATATATAAATTTGGCTCTTGCTTGCATGGTTGCTTTGTTGTTCTTGCCATTTTGTTCAGGCAGGTTTGTGGTTGTGTTTTAACTCATTTCCAGTCGCTGCCAAATGGACAGAAGGGATGCACTGAAAGAGCATAAACACACTTAAGTTAAGAGCATCAGAAAATGTAAATAGTGAGAGATAAACGGTAGCTACAGGTGGGATGCATATCATAACAGCATCTGCAGCCTTTAAAAGTATCAGTCAGGGAGCCAGGAGGTGAGACACCTCGTCCTCCTGTAGCATGCCTGTTTGTTTACAGTGTTGCCTGAGAACGAGCGTCCCCTCCAGCTGACTGACAGCCCTCCACCCCCACCTTGCCACCTTACCACCACCACGCCAAGCAGACATGGCTTCCCCAGATCCAGTTCGGTCTCCTCCCCTCTGGTCCTGTCCCCTCTTCTGTCCCTGTCCACCCTCTGCCCTCTCCTCCCACTCAGCGTGCTATTCAAAAATAGCAACAGAGGGACAGGGGCTCCTCAGAGGAGAGGACAGCAACAAACATTGGCCTTGAGTCTGACAGTAAACACAGATTGGATTTGTTAAAAGCTTGACACTGTGTGTGGAAAAGTCTTGTTTGCAGTGGTGAGTAGTTCATGAGTTGCAGCACTGGATCGGATTTTGGATTATCTGTTTAATTTATCATAGACTTTCAGAGGGAGGAAGGTCAATACATGAAGTGGAGACTGTGGAAGCTTGTGTTGATATTGGTGTGACTTTATTTTGACATATTCTCGTTTTATGTGGTATGATCGATGTAGTTGCTTTGACCACAGGTTCATGTATTACACAGTATTCTCGCCTGCTTTCTTCTGTCTCTTAACTTGCTGCATTATACTGTGTATTTTCTCAGAAATGAAATATTACATTTTATTTCAAAATAAATCAGAACTACAGCATTCTGTCAAGTTTGTTGCCAGATGAAAAGGGACAATTTTGTTCCTATTTGCAACAGCTATATCCACTTTTTTTTCAAGCCATTTGAAATAATAGAATATGTCAAACTCTGAACATCATCTGGTAAAAAAAACATCATAGTCCCCAAGGAAAAAATGATCCTGTAGAGCCTACATCCTATTTAGTATCAAATTGTTCTCCATCTGGCTTTATCATGCTGAAACCATAACCCTACAAATGTTGAGAATTACTTACTGTACTGCCACCATAAAATTATGCCACTATTGTAATTATCTAAGCAATAATACATGGGTAGAATAGGGATTTGGCATAAACAGCATTACTTACATTAAAAACCTGTGATTGTTATACTATGCTGGAACAGATTTTACATAATTTTGAATGATTTCTTTCTGGAATAGTGTAAAAGTAGTATTAGCAGTTTTAAGGCTGGCAGATAAATAATAATATTAATAAGAATACAACTTTTGTTCAGTTGCTTTGTCAGTCCAGTCAGCGAGACTGAGGGGCAATGATACGCGATTTTAAAAAACTTAAAAGATTCTGGGCTTCAGAGAAAACATTCAGGGCTGGAGTCCCAGAAACCACTCCAACCCACACGCTCCGCCCGGGTTTAAGGGGTCAGGTACGGGGCAGGAAACAGTAACCTCATACTTACGCAAACAGCACATCCAGACCCAAGAGCTTAAACGATGGCTCATGTTGACTGATTGACAGGACAAGATGAGGTGAGAAGAGACCTGGCAACAGTCTAATCATATGATTTCCCCCAGTGCTCTCTGTGCTGCCAAAAGCCCTGCAACACTGCCCCCAGCTAAAGTGCACACACATCCACACGGCGTGAGGGCTGAAATTACACCCCATTCACACAAATAGCAAGCGGGCAGGGATGTGAGAAGGGTTACCACAGCACAGAATAAAAGATGTAAGGGGAAATCCACATATTAAATGTACCCATGGGATACACTATCTAGGACAGAAAATGAATAAATTATTACCTGAACTTGAATATAAAGCTTTTTTTGAAAAACATTTGTTTGGAAATGAAGTGTGCATGACAAATTGTGCACAAGACTGGAATAAAGTCTAACAGTGGTGGACAGGGCAGATTTCTATTTATAAAGCCTTAAATATTCAGGTCAGTGCTTTCTGACTATACGCTGAGCTAACGTACGTCCCTGCAGTCATATGAGGAATGCACAAACAACATTTCTGTTAGCACGACTGTTTACTGCTCAGCTGCAATGCAACAAAGACATGAGAAACAAATATGACTGTCAGAGAATATTTGATCTGTTTATGAAAGTCCAATCCACAGTTAAAACTCATTTTCTTTAAACGATTCAAGTATCTGAACAGTGTTTCTCCCAAATATACTGTTTATATAATGATGACAAATTGGATTAGAGATGCTTCTGGATTATTTCAACTCTTACCTTGTGTTCAGACTAAACACTGCTGGAAGCCAAGAGACATAACAATCTGTTATTTACCACAGGAGGATTACCTTACTGAGGCTCAGTCACTGTGTCAGTATCCTGCAGTCATGCAGTCGCATCACATGCACAAGCACAAAGTGACTGACTGCGTGTGAAGATGTTTTTGTTCAATGCCATTTGATTGAGGTCATTTAGACCAGAGGGGGTGCTGCTGGTCATTCTAACTCCCTGCAGCAGGAGCTGACTAATATATCCTTAAAGAAACCTCTAGAATAAACTTTCATAATGACATGATGCTGTGAGGATGCTGGTCCTGCTTTTAAGCCCACATCGGCAGACTCAAAACCTGCACTTTGGTCTGAGAGGGAGGTCTTGCATCACAGGTCCCTAATCCCTAAAACAACACACACACTTAACCATTCTCCCTCCCTGTGAGTCCAACCTCATACCAGAGACCTCTAATCCTGTGGAGCATGAGTCTGTGACTACTGAGGGACCACAGCTCGCCTGTTTACTCTGTGTCTCTCTGGGAATAGTCTTACGCTGATGCTCCTTCTGTGCCGATCTCTTTCAGCCAGCTGATGTGAGCGGCTGTTGGTTTGGGCAGTTGTGGCCCTGCAGCTGGCTGAGCCATGGGGAACGAGAGCAGCACAACTGAGGCGTTGGTAAGGGCGAGCTCGCTGGCATTGGATGGCTGGGATTGCTACTTGCTGCCCCCATGCTTCTTATACATACCTTGAACTCTTCCACGCGCGGCAGACTAACAAAACTAACATTTGCTCGCATGAATACTAACTGCTGGCTTCAGTAAAACACATGGGATGTGCACGGAGCTTTGTGTACAATCCCATGCTTAATTGAGGCTTGTCTTATAATTGTTTATATAACATATCTCTTATTTAATGTGGTTAACTGGTGCAAAGCAGGTAAAGATCAGTATGAGATGTTTATGTCATGGCTCCTAAAATGTGACATGATGGATTTTTACTGCAGCTGATACTCCTGAGCTTGCTTTCTTGCAGTTTATAAAATCATCCAGATGATGGTTTGAATGTCGTTGAGTCTGCCCTAAGTGTGCATGTGGAGTTATTGTAATTGCTGCTTTAAGTATCAATTTTGCTGTAATTGTACACTTTGTAGAGACAAAAAAATGCTATAGAAAAACAGGAATTTTCTACATGTGACTGGAGTTCAGCAGTGGAATTCAGGATTATTTTAATAGGATTAACGTACACATTTGTCTCATGAGCTATAGCCTCTACATACCTCATTAGATGTGATCACAGAATGAGGCTTAACATTGTTAGTTTTGCCTTAAAAAACAAGAGTGGTTTGTTTTCAGTGCATTAGTGCATACCACTGCTGCTATGTACTTTACAGGTTTCCCTTTAAACATCTCTTACTGTCGTTCCTTATTACAGCCAGAAGAGGGCACTCCAGAGAATGTTGTTCTGTTTCCACCACAGGAAAATCAAAATGACTCCTTACAGGTACAATGTTTGTGTGTGTGTGTGTGTTGGTGTGGAAGCTGGAGTGATTATTAACCGATGGGTGAGATATCTGAATGCATCTCTTCACACTTGAAATCTTAAAAATGATCTTCATGATTTTGTTATACTGCTCAGTAGTGTCCCAAAAATACCAGAAATCTCCAACTGTCGTTAATATTTGAAGTATCTCTGTGTTACCTTTTAAAGGTGCATAGGCATAGTTCATTATCCATGTTGATTACTTCCATCATGATAAGTAAAGAGTTCTTACTTTTGAAGTGCCTGCATGGATAGATTATAAGACAGGCTGACCAGGCACAGGCCCTGGGGCCGAAAGTGTCAGGGACCTTCAAAATGTCACTCAAAGAGAAAAGCAACATTACCACGAAGAAACAACAAATGACTACAAAGAGACTACAAAAAGACCAAAACAACCACATAGAGATGCAAAACAGCTGCAGACTCAAAGAAGACGCAAACTACAATGACTATAAATAGGGGCAAAACACCCACAAATAGACACAAAATTACCACAATAAGACACAAGATAATTCAAAAGGCCCAGATTTATCACAGAGAGACACAAAACAACAACAAAAAGAGGCTAAACAACTATAAAATCTGTGTATCTTGAGACCATTGTCTCATAACTACCATATAGTGAAAAAGAACAGATCAGTATCTCCTCTTTTGTTTGGCGATACAGATGTGCTGCGCTGAGCCAGACTATTTTTATTCCTTGTGCATCATAGTCAAATTTGCATGACTTGCATCCTCCGGAGGCTTGTGATTGCTTGTGACTTCCCTTGTCTGGGTTTGTGACGTGGATGTGTATTTTCTATATCTCTATGAAAGTTATAAAAATAAGTTAGGTGCCAAAATTACACAGAAGATATTCAGTTTACTGACAGATGTTAAGTTTTTAGGTTTCTCACCCAAAAGCTATTCAGGGTGTTTATATGACCAGTGAGAGTGTGTTTATTAGGTGTTAAGGAAAAGGTGTTGTCAGGCCTATTTATGTGTACTGATGATGTCACACCCTGCAACACTCGGGGGTCAAAGTTGGATGGAGGAGGAGCTTTTATAATGCAGGACGATGTTGTGTGCCCCTGTGTATATTTGCCCATGTGTTTGTGTAACCAAAGCTTCTTGGGGTGTAACCTGATCCTCTCTCTGGGGGTCACTGCAGGCCCGACCCTTGGCCTAATTCCCAGCATTCACCTGCAGAGGCACTGTCAGTCAGTTAATGCAGCCAGCCAGAAAAGAGAGAAGAAGGGGGTTGGGTGGGGGCTGGAGCAGAGGTGGATAGGGAAGGACGGAAGAATGAAAAGGAGGAAGGGAGACAGGAGAAGGAGGAGGGAATATAAAGAGAGCTGCGTGGAAAGAGTATACAGTAGAGGGGGAGGAGACTTCAGCACTTCCCTGTGGCCAGCCCAGTCTCAGCAGTAAGCACTGTGTTTGTCAGTGCTTGCTAGTGTAGTGTTTCTAGACTCCACACACGCACACACACACTGCAAGAGCCTGAGGAGGCTCATGGAAATTTAACAGGGGAGCGGCAGCAGCAGAAGACAGGACAGGACTGAGGAGAGGAGGAGGAGGAGGAAGTTAGCTGAGTCAGTACAAGAGAGGAGAGGGAGCGTCAGCAGCATGTGTTGCAGCATGTTTGTGTCTGCCCCCTTCAAAACACAGAGCCCTGCAGAGGCTGCCTGTACAGTGAGCAAGGTAGCAGGGTAGCAGAGGAGCTGCACTGCACTGTAGAGTCACCTTCAGCTCAGTGAGGGAGCACACTGCTGGGTAAGTGAAACACGGGGATCATGGGATGAAACTTGATAGAGAGAATAGACGCGTTAGATCTGTGTGATGTGTGTGTTTACGTGAGGGCCTGATCCTTCTTTAGCACTGTGATCTCCCTGTTTACAACAGTCATATGTGATGCATTAAAGTTGTGTTCGCAGCACATGGACACTGACAGATTGAATTAACAGTTAAATGGCTGTTGGACAAGTAGCTGTTTCCAGGCAACCTCAGCTTGCTTTCTGTTTTGTTCTTGAGGGTTAATTAATAACAGACCGGGCTTTGTGCGTGGGGGTCAAACTAACTTAAACAAGGGCTGTGCTTTTCCACCTCACTGAGCTTCCACTTCTTCATACAATGGCCAATAATATGGTGAATGAGTGTTGGCTGTAAACTTGGACATGCTTTGCCACATGGTGCTGTTCTGTGCTGCTCTGCTGTAGCTGTTCTGAACTGATGTCGTAGATTGTGTTTTTTGTATTAAGTTGAAACAGTTTAGGCAGGAAACAGGAAACCCATATACGTCAACATACAACCATCTCAAGATAAAACTGTGTCTACATGAATGTTAAGGTGTGGAACAACTGTTTTTCAGCCATCATGCCCTGTTTTATCACATTAATACAGAAAACGACAGCAGTGTGAAGATCACAGGCATTCAAACTGACACTTACCTGCCTCAGCGCTTTTTTGGGCTCAGTTTCATTCGTTCTTTCATGTTTTATGTTCTGTTGCTAGCTGGAGGAGTCTAAATTAGTACATTTAAAAATAACCTAATATGGCTTGAGCTTCGCATACACAGATGTGAAGAGAGAGGCGACATAATTGGCCAATATTCTTCTGAAATGGGGTTTAAAGGCCTAATATGGTCAAAATTTTAACAGTTTTTGTTCTTGTTTGTGTGAGTAACATTCATGTTTGTTAACCTCCATCTGTGCTGAATGTGTCACACAAAGGAGGCTCTTTGTAGTGGTGACACAGGTGAAGTCAGTGACTCAGAGCCTCCCCACTACACACACAGCTTTACTTGTTAACCTGTCTCCAGTATCCGCTTCCAGTAAGGACACTGCTGAGGTCAGAGGTGGCATTTTGTAGGCCGGTATAGTATTTTGGAGTACATTTGTTTTTTCTTTTATTTGATCAACGTAATTCAAAAAATAATGTAATAATAAGTTAAAGTATTAAAGTAAGTATTGTCAGTCAGGATAGTCACCTCTGCTTGGATGCAGCCATGGTGTCTACCACTGGTTTCGTAAATAATTAATGAAAGGATTCGATTCTGAATCTCAGCTGATCCTCGATGGACAGCATTACCACAGTTAGCGATTTATCCTTCTGCACTCACGCTGTTAAATCAACATATATAATACAGTGAGAGGACTTATCTGTAAGAAACAGCTCACATTTTCCAGACATATGACAGACACATGTAATTTGTTTGCACCTGTACACCTCAGTTTATATGAGGGGCAAAATATAGTGGGTTCACAGTTGATTGTTGTGTGTTGTTGCAACATGATGCCACAGCCAAGTGTTGTGGTGTGTGACTGTGGTTAGATTCTGTCTCTCTGTCAACCAGTGGGCCGGACGTAAGGAAAAACAATAAGCCAAGTGCTTCATGTATTGGCTATGCATGATTGATTTTAAGGCTTTCTAAGTCACAGAATAAATGTTTTTACATCTTTTGCATTTTAAGTAATCACAATCCGAATAGAAAATATGATTTGATTGAAAAGATATTAGCTGTAACACCTGAAACACATCATGTTGCAGGTGAGTTTGGACAATAACTAGTTAGCAAGGGATCACAGAAGTTTAGACCAGTAGCTTTAAGTATTACACATTAGAAAGAAACATCTAAAAGTAAAGATTAAACAGTTGACATGATTAGCCAATGGATTAACAGCTGAAACAGTTAGCTAAGTAATAGATAAACAATTGTTGTGGTTTGCTTAAAGTATTGCAAATGAGCCTGAAAAGGTTAGTTACAAGTAGCTTAATGACTAGTGTTAAACAGTCAATATATTTACCTAAAAGTCATGGATAAATTCTTGACATAAATAGCATTAAGTCATGGATAAAATGTTGAAATAGTTAGCTAAAAATACTGACTGGCTAAACATTTAACAAAATCAGATAAAAGTTTTTAAAAGTTAAAAGTTAAAAGTAATTGTTAAAACATTAAATAGTTAGCTAAAAGTACTGACTAAACCATGGAAATAATAAGCTAAAAGTAATGGATAAATAGTTATATTGGTTAGCTTACAGTACTGCATAAGCAGCTGAAAATGTAGCCCCATGACTATGTTAAATAGTTCAAATAATTACTTCATGGATAAACAGTTGAAACAGGCATGAAGTTATGAATAAAATTTTTGAAATAAGTAGTTAAAGCCACTGACTAAACCATTCAAATAATGAGCTAAAAGTAAGGGATAAACAGTTTAAATAACTTGAATCAATGGTTGACACATTCAGCTTCAAATTAAGTATAGTAGTGGTAGTAGTAGAATGATTGCTTACAAAACAGTATGTGGTCATTTTCATTGTTTAAAAAAATTAACAGTATCTACTTTTTTAAAATACATGTGCAAGTTCCAGACCAAAGGTGTCGGGAACTACTGTTCTAAATAATATGTTCTTTGATAATTAAACCACATCCAATCCAGCAGGACTGGTTTGTCTAATGATTATTCAAACTCGCTGGCTAAAATGTTTTATTATGACAGACTTCCTTGTGTGAGGTGTGTCTTTGGTAGAAAGTAGCAGACCATAATTGTCCTTCGAAACAGTAGTTGTGTGAAGCCCAAAAGTGCAGTGTCAACAAAGCTGCAGAAACTAGACCTGTGCACTGAGCATGGCAGAGATTCTAGGCTATGATTCTGAAAATAATCCTTTAATCTCAGTAACAGTGTCGGAGAAGTAGGCATAGAGACAAACATAGACTCCAGTCAATATGAATGACCAATGCATTACTATACAGAACACATTTTACTGTCTTTTTAACCCGTGGGTGGAGTTTTAGGTGATGTTTTGCCTCAAGCATTGAATCTGTAGTTGTTCCCATGTTTGCGCCAGGTTTGCGCGCAGCATGCTCACACTTGTTCAACTACACACTCTATCATGCAGTGTGTGGTGTACGGTGCAGCAGAGACTCCAGCCTTTAGCTCAGTATGATTATAATTCTGGTGATCATTATATGTATCATCATTTATTTTGTTCTTCCTGTCCCACAGACTGAAGCTCCCACTGAGAGTCTGACGCAGAGGGACGACAGAGCGCTTCTGAGTGAAACCTCGACCAGCCAGCAGAGTCTGCTGTCCCAACCAGTTCTCCCAGACGTCACCGTCATCACCGGGGTGGAGGAGAGCAGAAGTACAACTGGTGACCAGGATGAGCTTGAGTTTCCTCATGACCTGTTGCCCAGTCTAGACTTCAGCAGTGAGCTCAACATCTGGGAGTCCTCACTGGGGTAAGTTACAGGGTTCTACCTTCAACCCCACCCACCCACAACAACACACACACAAACACACACACTCTAAACACTATCCCAGCTTTTTATCATCATGTCAAGATAAAACCACAACTTGGTATCACACAGAGTTATCTTTGTTGGATACACATTAACATGGCCCAACACACACTGTATTAAAGAGGTGGCGCTAGTCTCCAGGTCTAAAGAGTGAAGCCAATGTGGAAAGGCTTCAAACCTGTGTTCTTTCCAGTGGTCACCAGGGGGCGACTGGCGGCAAAAAGAACTCTGGTAGTATAGAAATCTATGAAAAAATGACCCTACTTCCTACCAGTTTATGTCCTCAGTAAACATTTTCCGAAACACTCCTTCTTCTTCAACTCTTCTTTAACACGGCATGATGTTCACTTTGTGAACGCTGGTGGTGTTTAGAGTAAAGTAGATGATAAAGCAGGGTATGTTAAAGGAGATAATGTATTAAGTCCCTTTCTTTGTTCACAAAGATTGATATAATAACTGTCATTTTTTTGTACATGGTTCTTCCCCTAGGCTGAGTGGGCTGGGCTTGGTAAGAAATGGGTGACATTACATACTTCTCTGTATTAATAAAGTTTAGCCATGGATTCGTCAAACTTGCTCACA
>CAFUXE010000706.1:895166-965121 GCA_903364295.1 Serranus cabrilla
AAGACTGAAGAGCTCCCAGAACCAATACAGAGCACAGAGGTAGAGCTTTCAGGAGAAACAAAGAAAGTAGAGCTCCCAGAACCATCCAAGAAAGAAGAAGAACTTCCAGAACCAAAAGGAGAACCAGAAACTTCTTCAGAAATAGCAAAAGATCAAGCTGAGCTCCCAGAATCAACACAGAGCTTTAACGTAGAGCTACCAGAATACTCTAAGAAAGAAGAAGAGCCTCCATTAAAGCTCCCAGAACCAAAAAGGGAGCCTGTAAGTTATTCGGAAAAAGCAGAAGAGCCAGCTGAGCTCCTAGAACCAACAAAAAGCACAGTCCAGAAAAATGAAGAACCAGAACCAACACAGACGACAACAGTCTCCCCAGAACCAGAGAAGAAGCTGATTGTTGAGCTGCCAGAGGAGCTAGTGGAAAAACCTGCAGAGATCCCACCCGAGGAGCCGTTTGAAGTGCCACCTGAGGAAACAGCCCAGGACCCTGCTGAGGAGCTACAGGACAGCTGGTGAGTGCCTTTGAAAAATCATAAGATTAATATTTAATCAATTACAGTGACATTTTCCTGAAAGTTGTCATGTTCCGCTGTAGAGTTTCAGGTGAAAGCCTACTTTACCAGTTTGTGGAGTAATGTTTCCCCGTAAGGCTGCTGCCAGGAGTCTGGATTAAAAAAAACATATCCCTATAATCCTCACTTGACTAAAATCTCTGGATTATAGCCTTTTACCATTAACATCAACAGGTTTACGAGACTGGCAATTTTGTGGTCGGCTGGTTTTCCAACAGGAAACCAGACATCAGAATGATTTGTATATGACTTTTCAGACCTGATAGATTTCCTGAAACTTATCATAACATTTCCATTTCAGTGATGTGTCCAAGACATTTTATTGCAGCTAACTTATTTGTAAAAAAAAAAAAGAGGGACTCTCAGGGGGACTTGTGCTTTACAGCTCAGCCGCTCTGCCTGTCACACATTTAAAATGGATTTCCATGCGCTTGGAGAGTCCCCTCGGTGGCTTTGTTTGGCTTTCAGACACCTCGATGGGGCGTCTGGTAGGTTGTTGCTGTCTGCAGCGGTTTCACAGTGTCTGATTGGATGAATGAGAAGGAGTCTCACAGATTTGCACCGGTTGGTGCAACAGCGGTGAACCCTTAATGTTGTTAAAACTCCAGAGTAAGTTAAATACACATAGTAAACCAGTGTGTCATTCAGTCGGACCTCCATGTGAGCATTTCACAGCTCTGGGAAGAATATATCCATATATGTCATTTTTGTATGAAAATATTTCAGATTTCACTGGGATGTTCATTGTGCATCTAAGGATATGTTGGGAGCGGAGTGTAGGAAAATATTGATTCGCACAAGTTTTGCAATATTATGTTTAGCGGTAATGTATTGACTCTCAAAAACATTGATTTTTGATTTCTAGTTTACATGTGGCAGACAGATACAGTACAAAAAGTGGTGCAGTTGGAGGTTATAGGTGATAAATACAAATGCAGATCAAACTCACTGTTCTGATTGCATAAAAAAGTATTTTACTCTATTATTTTCTATCTTTTGCACATGGTGTTTATTTCCATTTTTTCTAAAATTCGATTTAAAGAATGCAATATATGGCCTATGTACAGTATTGCAATATATATCATGATCAATTGAATCGTAACCTCCTGTATCATGATACATATTGTATCGTCAGATTCTTCTTCGCCCGAATTGTTATTATAAAGTAGTGTTTTCTAGTTTATTTTCTGTGTAACAGATGTCCTCTGGGATCATCTGATTAAGTGAAATAACTGCTGCTGATTTCTTTCCACATAGCGTTTCTCAGCTTCCTCAGTTATCTCTCTTAGTTGTCACTCTCTCCTGCTGTTTGCTGCATGCCCAGGAGCCATTACACATGCCAGAGGAGCACTTGTTGCCTGTCAGTCACAACACTTGTCCCATCACTGCTGTTGGAGACATAAAGGTTTGTTCAGAGTAGCAGGGAGGAGGAATGACAGTGCTATTTCCACTATAGGTTACATCAATAGATAAAATTACACTTGCGTACATGTGCACGAGACAGAAATGGGACTGCATGGTCTGCACTGTGTGTATGTGTGTGTGTGTGTGTGTGTGTGCATATGTTTTTCCCCCGCCCCCAGAGGCTGTCCTAGCTGTCAGTCCTCCTCAGTCTGTGCGGCTTTGTGAACTGAAGCCTGTAGTGGGAGGAATTTGGGCAGGCTCTCAGCCCCACTGAAGTCATTTGTGCAGACCAGACAGAGTGGAACAAAAGCCAGAGTTAAGAGAAACACTTGAGCATGTGCTGCGGCGTGAGTGTGTATGACAGAGTCAGTCAGAGTCACAGACACAGGAGAGACGCACTGGGACGTACACTGACCGGCTCTGGTGTTGGAGTTCAGCAAGTCATTTTTATCATTTACTTGTATTTAGCTGTGAAGTTGAGTGACGGATTACTACATGGCTGAAATCTGGGTGAGTTGACAAGTAGTAGGTGCTCTACTTCTTCCTGTGTGTGTGTGTGTTTACAGTAGGCGTTTGTGTTAAGTCCCTCCAGGTGGATGCAACAGATGGTCTGTAGGTAACCACTGCTAATTATGTTCTGTCTATGCTGACCTCACCAGATGGGAGGAGGGCAGGGACAAATTGAAAGACGAAGGGACAGAAGGCGGAAAAGACAGAACAAAAAGTTGCGAAAATGAGCGCAGCACTTAAAAAAAAAGAAGTAACAGGTTAGAGCATGTTGCGTTACCCGCTCCTACTTGATGTGGACGCTGCCTGATTGATAGTTGGCAAGACATCTCTTAGCTACTGTGTGTGAGCTCTCCAAAAATCTTGCTGGCATGGTAGACCTTATTATCATTGGAAACGAAGAGATGCAGATATAATGCAAATCCAAACATAGTGTGACTTTAAACATGTGCTTTTGTCTGTTTTATTATCATAGAGTGTTAACCAATAATGTAACTGGTTCTGACATAAGAAGTATTGTTTCATCACTAGCTCCTATTAAAACAGCAATTAACTATCAATTAACCAAACTATCTTTTGTCAAAGCATTATTACTGATGTAACACTTTGTGAATGACTGTGTCTACTCAGTTTGGTATCTAGGATATTTCTCATCCATGTTTTTGTAGTTAAAGGGAAGCGCTATAGCCCACTCTGTACTGTAAATAGATCAGTTGCCATGGTGATAGGTTCATGTGCTTTTTCTGGCATAAGTGAAGAAGATAATCTCATATCTGCTATTCATTCAACCACACACTACTGAAGTAATCACTGATTCTCTGTAGTTGCAGAGGAGAATCGGTGGATTATTTATAAAGTATGAGTTTGCATTAAATACGTGTTCTTGAATGAGCAGATCGTGTGTGTGTGTGAGTGTGTCAGGACAGTATGAGCTAGCTGCTGGCTGCTGGCCAGAAATGGTGCTCCCATTTTTACAGTGTTAAAAGAGCGAACACTTTTCTTTCACTTACTTTCAGCTGGTTCTATTTACAACACTCAGTTTATCATTAAACACCGAGCCTGGACTTGCTGTCTTTCGCTTCCAGCTGTTTCCCGTAGATTGCACCAAGTGTGTGTGTGTGTGTTTGTGTGTGTGCGTGCGTGCGTGCATGTGTGTGTATGTGTGTGGCTTGACTACAGTGCAGTCAGACTCACTTACCTTACTGCTCAGTCATGAGAGTCGAGTTTAGAGAATTGGGTTGGTTATCTGGACTGTGATAGAAAATAACTACTATGTATCCCTGGACTGGCCTTGTAAAATCTGGATTCACTTTCTCAAGAGTTGCTTATGAGGTGCCCTTGAGTAACGCCCTGCGCGCTGCTGCATTACCAACAATAAAAATCTGTATTGGACAGGCTCCAGGTGCTAATGCCAACAGTAAAACCATACTGACGTGAAAAAGTGTGCGGCTGAAAAAGAGCACATGTTGCTCTCTGAAACATGTGAATTTTTTCTGTTATGGTTATAAATCATCTGGTAGTTTATGCACATTGTATTTGGAAGGAGAAGAAGTTGGAGAGCTCCAGCTGTTAACCTGAGTTGGTCAGCTGCCATTATCTAAAAAGTCACTGAACCAGTAAATACTCAACACTTGTTTCTTTCTTTCTCCCTGGCAGTTTCTGTCCATCTTTGGATGCAGCAGTGAGTCTTATGACAGTTCGCTCAGATTATGTTGTGACTTGGTTGCTGCTATTTCCAGGCTGCATGTGCCAAACTGACCACAGATGCTGACATATGTATAGCTTTGGCCTGCTGGTGTAAGTCACTGACTGAGGATTTGTAACGCGAGTAATGGGACCAAATAAAAATTCACATATGTATTTGTAGGAGGTTTCCTCTTCATTCATGAACAAGAAAATTCTCCACTTTTATAATGGAATGATAGCAACCAGACTTGTGTTGGACGTAAACTGTAGCTTGCTACGCCCTTAAGAAAAGCATACACCCTCATTAAATGCTATTAAGTTCTGACTTTACTGGAGAGAGAGAGAGATGGAGCATAACAGAGTTTAGTTTCAGTCTAAAATGAGCAGGAAGGCTCGTTTGGAAAGTGCAGCTCAGCAGACCTCAAACTAAAGTACTGTAAATGTGCGCTTTATGGGAGAAGCTGCAGGTAAATAGAGTGAAACTTTTACGGATAGATATCATCATGAAACACCCCCAGCTAACTTCCAAAAAAAGTTTTGATCACATAAAGAGTC
This sequence comes from Serranus cabrilla, assembly GCA_903364295.1. Classification (NCBI taxonomy): domain Eukaryota; kingdom Metazoa; phylum Chordata; class Actinopteri; order Perciformes; family Serranidae; genus Serranus; species Serranus cabrilla. The sequence goes on from CAFUXE010000706.1 coordinate 899,888, forward strand.
AAAGGTTTTTACAGAGGGAATTTCGAATATCTCTTTAAATCTTCTATTAACCATAAAATACTGTAATCCTCAGAGTCAACTGGTCAAAATGAAGCTGAGTAAACACTTTATTGTGTGTTTTGGATGTTGTCTTCCCACTAATCTTTGAATCCAAGAAGACTGGAGTCAAAATATCCCAAAATCTCAAAAGTGAGCAGTTGCCTTTAGTTGATGGAGGTATTGTGAAGCTCTCTTCTACAGAAGAAGCTACTGGGGTATTTTTAGAGCTAAACAGAAGGCATGCCCCAAGTGGGGAACAGCTGCATGGGCGACCAACGCATTGCCTGTCAGATTAGAGAGCCTACCACCCCTGATAAGACTGGCCTGGATTGGAGCCAAATCCACTCCACCAGGTGGCCGCTGATGACAGAGCCAGACATCCTCAAAGAGGCGACTTCACTGCAGAGCAAGTCAGGGAAACATGGAGGATCATGTTAGGGGACTGATGAGCGGAGTTACATTTCCATCTCATTTAAACCACAAAGCAATCTTAGGATGGTTGGAGTGAGCTTTTTGTTTTTCAGGTCACTCCTAGGTTTAGGTGTGAGTGCAGAGCAGATCGCTCCGGCTTTCCCTGCGTTGGGGTAAGTTTCCTTCATGGTTCACTTGTGCCGAGGAAAGCTGGACATGTCCTTCGAGGTTTCCGAATCTCCGTACTTGGCCTTTTTGTTTCTGTCTGTGTGTTGATGTTTTGTGTTCCCTCCCCTGCAGGTCCTCCCTCGCTGAGCAGGCAGAGAGAGGTGACCGTGCCTTTCCCCCGCCTCCTGACTCCGAATCCCTGCCTGTCTTCCCTCATCACCTCCAAGACACCACCGAGTTCCCCACTCCTCCTCCTACGCCCCCTGAGCAGCACCCGCCTGCAGCTCTACCAACCCCACCTGCATCTCCCAGCTTCCCTCCCCCTCCTCCTCCTGCCTCCCCTCCTTCACCTCCTGCTTACCAGAGTGAGGACCACTGCCCCGCTCCTGCACCCTGCCATCCTCCTTTAAGGTATGAACATAAACTCTGCATGACTGTCACTGCTCCTGAACCTGTTCATTTCCCAGTTCTCAGTAAGGCTCATTATGAAGGGCTCATTATCTGTTGTGTTGAAAAAATCTGACCTGAATGTGTGTCAGTTTTCTTTTGTGCGTCTGCTCTGATCTGTTTGTGAAGCCTCACGGTAGATTTGTGCCGTGCTGACACTAGTCCCTTTAGCCTGCTTGACGAAAAGTAGCCATGTCCTTATCCTTTCAACCCCCAATTCAGGTCAAATTACAGCATTAAATGGACATCTGGCACGCTGATTTACCTCTAGATGCTGACTCTCAGAGCTCCTGAACTGAGATGGGAATGACTGGAAATGTGCCCCTCCATGTTTTTCTAACTTAAAGGAATAGCGTGACATTTTGGGAAATAATGTTTGTTGTCTAAGAGGAGCAGATCAATATCATTCTCATATTTACATAGTAAATATATTCCTGGGGCAACTGTTCCTGGCAAAGATTGATTTTATGATTGATGATTGTATGATTTTGTTTTTTATTATTGTGTCATGCATAAATTATACATCCCACCAAAACAGGCTTACAAGACACCACTACCAGACATCATTACAAGTAAAACTGAACAAATAAACCCTCCTGATCTTTTTTTTTTTCTTTTTAGGATAGATCTTGTAAGCATGCAAATTAAACAACCACTCTATTCTGTCATCATCAGTGAACCACAACATTTTCTGGATTTTGAAAACATTTAATTTAATATGGATATTCTTTACTCGATAATCATTCGTCAAATCCGATAGTACAGCACATTATCCTCCATTTTTACAATTCTTTTGGTTGGATGAAACAAATATGATTTCATGTGTTAATGAGTGAGTTTTGTGGTTTCTGGTAGGCAGATTTTTCTTTAACTTTGGACAGAACCTGTCTAGCTGTTTCCCCCTGTTTACAGTCTTTGTGCTAAGCTAAGCTAACCATCTGCTGGCTCATGCTTCATATTTACTGGTGGAACATCGTATCAATCTTTCCCATCATACTCTCAGCAAGAAGCCAACTGCACATATTTCTATAAGGAAATACGTGAAATATAGTGCATTCAGATGCATCATAAACAACATTACTGCCATTTTCTTAGTGAAATCCAGAGTCTGATTTCAGCAATCCGTCATACCAGCTCATAAAATGACAGATTAGCATTACTTTGCATATCGACCACATCAACTCACAGGAAACAGGATTTGCTAATGTATGAATTTAGTGGTCATGGAAACTCAAATGTATACTGTATAATTGCGGCTTGTTAATGCTGGATATGTATAAAATGTTTATATGTGGATCTTTTGAATATTACAGGATAGAGTAGAGCACTTACACACCACGCTGTTTCACATTATGCCCTATAATAATAATAACAATAAGATAGATAATGGCTGATTCTGTGGCATTTAAGCTGCTTGTGTATCACCCTGGTGATGGCACTAAGCTACAAAACAGTGATTCTAATTCCTAACCCTGATGCTGATGACATTTAAAAGCTTCTCATTATTTTTGCTTTCAGCACGGTTTCCTCACTGGTGATACTTGACATACCTCTGCAATCATTCTTGGCTTTGCAATTTGATTCAAAGACTGACTTTTAGAAGAGGGAATGACTCAGCCACTTTCACAGTGCACTGCCATTTACCACCAGCAGAGGGAGTTTTGTCTTCCCAGAGTTCATGTTGTGCTGCCAGCCTGTGTCTGCACTCTGCTGTCTGAATGCTGCAGGTATACAAAAGCAACAGAGAGAGACACTCCAGCTCATGTTTGCATGTGTTGAATTTGAAAATAATTTATTTTCTGGGTATAAATATATACATATTAGCTTATGACTTGATTCTTTTGGCTTTCCGGATACTTCTGTTTCTCAGAGAAGAGCAGAATTTATAGGAGGGGAGGCTGGCACAGTGTTTTATTATTTATGATGTCTGAGAGGACTGTTTGCTAGCAGCAGATAGGAGAGGTGTAGCAACACAGGATGTGAGCATTCTGATTGGATGTCACGGTCTGGCCTGTTTGCCTGCAGACACACACAGACGTCTATGCCATCATATGCACAGGTAGAAATTATTCATTTCATTTAGTGCATCTCTTAGAGTATGTAATACGAAATACACTAAAAGTTACAACCATCAAGCAACTCTCGTAGAGCGGCAAGAGGTTTATTATAATACAGATTTTATGTTACTTCAGCTGGGCCGTTGCTTGCCAGCAAAAGCATCAAACTTGCATCATCCAACATTTGCCTCCTTCACCATGTGATTATCAAAATATTAGTCATCCAAAATACAGATTTTTGATGTGCCTTTCCTTGAGAGCTGCATGAGTAATAATTAAACCTCCTGTGTAATAAAAAAACAAGTCAGGCTTCCTTTTTTTTAGTTAATCATAATTAAAAATATAATTAATCTTTCAGTGACTCCCACATATTGTGTTCTCGTGCTTTCTATTATGAAGACATCCTGAATACAATGTGAGGTTGTTATTTTTCTCTGGATTTCCCCTGAGACCCCCAAAAGTTATCAGCTCATCCTGGCCACTTCATTTGAGACTCTAGAGAGAGAAAGATTAAATTAATCCATCTTACAAAATTACAAAGCAGCCCACCCTCCTCATTTACAACTTGTATTTGTGATGTGATGAATGTGTTCTTCTCATAATTTTCACAACACATGTCTGTGATTGCGGTTGATGGATTTCAGCCTTTTTTCCCCATTGAAGTGGCCTGATTCTTCCATTGAGTGCTTTTATCATATACTTTGATGATACAAAGAGGAAGAATGCCGCAAAATCTCAGAGTATGTTGTAAGGAGTAAATGCAGACAGATGATGTCTGAGAGTGGATGTTTTGTAGACACAGCCTCAGGAAATTGATCCCATGAGTGATTGTTTACGGGAGCAATGCAGCTTTTTCTTGGCATAAGAGAAACAAATCTCCAGGCTCTTACTCTGCATGATCAGCAGCTGTTCAGCAGCAGGATCAGAGGAGCAGCGTCCTGTCAAATATCAAAAACCAGGATTCCCCATAACGTGTCTTTGAACTACATGTTACTTGCAGAGCTGCTGCTCCTACACTGTCATGGTAAGACAGTTCCTATAATTTGCTGTTGAAGGGGAGTCCTCTGTTTCATGGTCCTCTTTGAGGTTTGGGCTGGTTGAGTAATCTTGGTTCTTTGAATTTAGCAAATTAAAGGGCATATTGTTTGTTTTCCTTTCGTTCGTGCGGTACATACTTGAACTTGAACTTGCTTGACAATCACAGACATATTTCACTTCAATGCTTCTAAGGATTCTTTTTTACATGACCTTAAGGTATAATATGTACATTTTTTCAGCGACTGGACCTGTGATTTTGGACCAAATTTTGTTGAGTTGTTTACTTATGTTATCCCATATCTATTAAACAATTTGTTAACTCAAATCTGTTATTTTAACCAAGATAACGGTCCGTTTTATTTGTTTTTTACTGTCAGTGGTGCCTTATCCCTTTAATGTATGCATTAGTGTTGTGGTTGGCTGCCAGAAGCTTATCCATAAACCACATTTTTAATATATATTTTTTAACCAGATGAAGGATTTTAGTCATTGGTTGTCTGATTTGTAGGTTATCAGATAAACAAGCTGAGCAAGCGGCTTTCACTCTGTGATGTCTTTTGTTTGCTCATCAACATCGCAGAAACACATTTTTAACATAAAAACTCTTTAATTAGTATTTTTACCAGTTTTAATCACCCGGACTGTTTACTTTAGAAAGGAGGAGACCTCTGCAGATAATTCAGCTTTCATAAAAACCTCCAAAAGGAATCCTAACCCTCGAACTTAAACTAAGATACACTATTGGAGTTAAGGTGTACTCATCTTAAATACACTTGAAGAATCCTGTATTGATGGCAATGGGTGTGAAGACATAAACTCCCACAATCCCACACTACGGCACTACATTTGACCTTTTGTTATTGTTTTGATTAAGAGGACCCCTAGCTGAAAAATGTATGTATTTACTAAAGTTTTACCAATCGTCAAACTAAGCTTCCTCCACGCCCATGAAACCAAAAACTGTTGCCTGCTTTTAATTTCCACATGTGTGGATGGTCGTGACTCTGATTGCTCTTGAGTGCTGTTATGAATCTTTCAGAAAAAACTGCCACCGCCATATCTTTCAGCGCCTGCATTTGTTGAATTTTTTATTTCTTCATTTCCTTCAGTCTACAGTTGAAACAGCAGTGCGATGCCAGGCTTTTTAAAGTAGCAACACAGAGTGGATGTCAGTGTCAGCCGTTCAATACAGTACGAACTTGTACTTCATGCTTCATGCATACATGCTTTAGTGCCCTAGATACATCTTTGAACTGGTATGGGGGTAGGGATGGCAGCAGCAATCAATACTTTTTGCTTTAGCAGGGTCTGTGTTGGGAGTTGTGAGTGGGCAGTGTTTTTACTTGTCCCCTCGGGCTGTGAAACATCGACCAACGGGCTCATCCGAGACTGAAATCCTGTCGATATTCTTTGTGGACATAAGTTAATGGACTTCATGTTTACATGCAAACACTCCCCTTTTCAAATGCAATGTCCTGACACTGGCTTTGTCTTCTACGTGGAACTGGAGATTCTGTCTTTTTAGCCCACATGGACACCTGAAACCTGCATGCAGCAAGTTTGTGTCACTACAAGTGCTTCAGGCTGGAGTTGCTTGTGTAGTGAACCCTCATTTCCTCACTTTCCCATGAGTGTACAATAGATGCATTCTTCTCATATTTCCAGCACCTTTTTTTCACATTGCTCCTTGACAATCAATGGGAACTTTGCAGAACCTGTTCCTGCTCTTATCCCAGAGGACACATTCTCTGTGTCTGTCACACGCACAGATGTCTAAAAGACGAGAGAAATTGGAAGACACAACTAGACAGAACATCATTATTGCTGCTTCAGTCTTTGATGTAATTCAAGGTTTGATGAGAGTGCCAGTAAATTAGATCACCAGCCCAGCCTGCTGCCCAGAGATTTAAACACAGACCGTATTCAATTAGAGCTGTAGCATATGTCTCTGCTGCAAGCAAAAAATGTCACCTCTCGTTAAAGCTTCTAAAATGAAGATGTTTCTTAACATATGAAGTCTTATAAAGGGTTGTCTATGTTACTCCTCTTCTAACAGATAATATAGTAATTCAACACTTTGTTTTTTGTCTCTTTTTTGGGTCTCCTAATGCCTGATTTCTTAATGTGTGCTGGTGCAGAGTCGCTGGTGGAGTTGCTTGAATGAAAGTGGATATAATAGGGTCAGAGTTGAATAACACACACACATACTAGTTTCTCAGAGTCTATTGTTTACCTCAGGCATCACTCTGGTTGGCTACGCGGAGTGCTGGAAGCTTCCATTGTGTGAAAAGGAGGCACAACACTGAGGTTTTCACTGTGCAAGTCACTTGGTGAGAGAGGGGGGACTGTGGCAGGAGAAAGGCAGAGTCGAGAGGTACAGTTGCTGTGGGAAGGAGGAAGACAGCGGAGGAGAAGGCACCAGTGGGGTTTTAGGGGTCTGCTATTGTTCGGCTCCCCTGCATAGTCACGGTAGCGGACGGGGAAAAGCTGCTTGTCTTTTTAAAGGCGCAGGAGGCTGAAGTCAGGGGAGAGAGTGGAGGAGAGAGGGGGGAGGAGGCAGCAACACAGCTCAGCGATATCAGCAGCCAAACACAGAAGAGGCACCTCAGACACTCGTGCAAGACGGCAAGAAAGCAGGATTGTTATTGCATCTTGTTTGTTTCGGATTATTCTCTTCTTGACATTTCAATCTCTGAGATTTTATCCCTCCTGGTGTTGCATCATTTTTACCGCCAGATGAGACACAGGAATATTCCCGGTCTGTAAACACCAGAGGCTCAGGGATGCTGTGCACAAAGTGAGGAGCCCTGAATCATCCACTGCTTTGCTCCCGATGCGAGCAGGACTCGCTCATCCTCTGCACTGCAGCACAGCAAGCTCAGCGGCTGCACACCTCCTCTGACACAGGCTGAACTGCCTCCTGTGCAAGGATCGGACGGGAAGGAGACTGAGTTTTGGAGCAGGGGCAGAGCAGGTAGATGTGGAGGGGGGCTAGAGAGCAGGAGCAGGCAGGGGGGGCAGAGCTAGCTGAGGATGGGAGCCAACGAGTCCATGGAGCAAGGAGAGACCCACTGTCCCTCTCAAGAACACATGTGAGTTTGACTGAACGTGAAATGTTCCGTCTGAGGTGTGATCAAAACCAAGGAAATCACTTTATTTTAATAGCTGAAGGTCTGGAGAGCAGCTTCAGCTGCCTCGGCTGTGTGGTTTTTATTTATTCATGGCTTTAAACTGGCCCTCCATGCAACATAAATGTTCATTGTGGATGCTTTATTATGCAGAATGCAATCACCTGTGAGTAAGCCAGACAAACATCTCTGTGAGACATTGTGTTCTACGTTACGTCCCTCATTTTTTCATGCATTTGTGCTTCCAATCCAATCAAAATCCACTGCAACCACAGAGCACGTCATCATTGTTGTTGTTTGCTTTTGTGATGTAAATAAGGATGAGAGAATCCGTGCACGTGCACAGACACATGTGCATCAGTGTGCCTCGACTACAGTACAGCATGTATGGAGGAAACGTAATAGTGCTTCAGGAGAGCCCGTGGGAACCAGAATTAGGCAATGAGTACAGTAGGTACCGTTGGGAGGATGGTGGGGTGATGTTTTGTTCTGTGTGACGGAGGAGGCGCTGGGAGCAGGAGCTGGTGACGCTGTTGAAATAGAGCACGCTTTGTGGGGGGTGGAAGAAGATAACTCAGAGGATGAGATGAAGAGTTGGAGTAAGAGAGGGAGCGAGAGGGAGCAAGAGTGCTCCACTTTGCTGTGTTTTATTTATATCTCAGACACACTGCTGCACAGGGGAGGAAGGATCAGGGGAGAAGCAGAAGAGAGGTAGAAGGGAAATGGAGTGACTGCATGCGTCCGCTGTCTTTAAGGGAGAAATGAATGATTCATAGCGTAATTCATAAGTCATTTTTCATCTCAAGGCTCTGCTAAATTCAGACCACAGAGGAATGAATACTTTTCTAAGAATTTCTGCAGCAAAGTGCAGACTTCCTGCAGAATTAGTATTTCCTACAGGTGTTCAAAACAGAAGCAGTGCGCACCATCTCAACCATTAATAATAAGGCTTTTACTCTCTCCATGAGTTGTGTAACGCTGTCAAAAGCACTTACAGTTTATAAAGCATTCACACATTAAAGCACTGCTGGGCTCTGATCTGGAAGAATTGGCTAATGGACCAAATTATGTTTATGCTTAAGGTTTTTTTTAATATTATTTCCTCTCATTTTCATTTTATTATGCAATATAATGTGAGTGGATGGTTTGTTTTTGTCTGCACTGATGGGGGGTTGGGATCCTCTGAATGAAGCAAGCATCTGATCTCATCATGAAAATGGAGAGATAATTTAACCCCCTCCTTGCTGGTGTTCTGACTCACAGACCTGCCTGTCTAATGTGCCATCTGCTTGGAGTCAAAGTCTCAGATTAGACTAGCTGAGGTATTACAGATAATCTCAGTCTGACACTCTTTGTTTCCCAGCGGCTCCTTTGTTTTGAGTGGATTTCTTGGACAAAGGGACACCAGATTTGAGAGTTGACATCAGTTTGGATGGAGTTTATGTGACCTGCACAAGGTGCACAGTGATTCTTCATAACATTTCATTTCCTGAAGCAGAAGAATCATTTGCCAAAGACAAGAGCTGCTTTGTGCTCTTTTCCCATTACAAAGCCTCTACGAGTTGCTCCCTGCTCACCACATCACAACTTTAAAAAAACTGAAGCTCTTGTAAAATCAAAATAGGTTGTTGTGGTGTTTCACAGGGTGTTCAGAGCCTGTGATGTAATATTGTATATCCAGATACTCATTCATCAGGGGGATGAAAGCACAGCAGCTCCCTCTGTTGGTCTCTTTATTTCTACCTCAGGAGGGACCACAAAAACCTATTTAGTGAACTATGGTGGCTCACGAATACAGTAAATTTATATCTGTATTTATTTAGATATTTATTGCTTTGTCTTTTATTTGATGACTAATTCCCTAAACATATAAAATACTTTTTATTTATTTTAAATTGACCTGAATAGTATTCTATACATTTCACACTGTACATATCTGACACATTAGTGGATTTATGTGGCAAATATATGTATGATGTTAACTTATGATAGGGTTAGTTTTTATATGCAGTTGCCATGGTAAATACAGCCTAACCAGATACTCCCTATATTTCCATTTTAGGGGAATAAGTCCCATACATTTCTGTTAAAGTTTCCATCCAGGATATGACTGAAATTTTTCAACACCTGACAGAGCTGCTGTTCCCTTTTTGTCTGACTGGCAGGAAATAGGTGCTTTAATGCCCCAAATGCCAACAGCAGATCAAAAGTCAACCTGATACTGAAAGATCCAAAGCAGCCGAGAAGGAAACGGAGAGCTAACTGAGGGAAAGATAACAAGGGGGTGGTGAATTGTAGAGAGATGGAGCGGGAGTTGAGGGAAAGTGAGGAAATTAAAGGTGAAGGAGGAGTGGAATGGAAAGAGATGGATGATAGTGGAGTCCAGACAGAGAGGGTTTACAGACGAGTCTGTGGCAGATAATCCATCGAGGCTAATCACACAGCTGCTAAGAGACCAGCAGCCAGTCTCCATCCTTCCTTTCCTTCTTTTTTTCCATTCAGCTTTCATCAAATCACAGTTGCCTCTTTATAACTCTGGAATTTTGACATTGAATGGAGGATTTTCTGGCAAAGAAATGTTTCATTTGAAACACCAGAATCTTACATTTTTTGGAGGAATATGTAAATCTAGGACAGACAGGTGGTGTTAGGTTTATATGTCGATGCAGCCCAGTTCCCCCTCCTCCCCTGGGCTGGTCGACGGCTCTCCCTCCAACACTGAAAGCTGTTCAGTTGATTTGGCTGGAAGCAGAGACACGTCTGGCTGCCTGAAATGCAGCGTCTCCCTGCCTCGCGCTGCAGAGTCTCTGTCTCCAGGCAGTCATCTCATCTCAGCCTGTGAGAGGCTGCTATTAACTGCTACTCTCTTTGTTTCTATTCGCCCCCCAAACCCTGACTGCTCTCCCACACGCTTCTTCTGCGCTTTCTATGTTTCGTCTGCAGCCATATGACATAAGAGCTGCTGGAAAGACATTCCCAGAGATTTGTATTAACCATATCCATTTATTTGATTACAACCCTCATTTCAGTGTATGACTTCATGTCTGTTAGGTGTAATTCGTCTAAATTCGAATATAGATGATCAATGTTAACCATTCTACAAGGAACAGAAGAATAGAATAAACAAAAAAGATGTTTTTCTGTTTTTCTTTCCTCCAGTTAAACCAATCCATGGGCTGTGTGCAGAATAATGCTGATGCAGCAGCTGCTTTCCTCATAAATTTACAATGGTTACATCTACTATTTTTATTTTTTCATATAAAACACTTCCATGCACCTCATTGGTTGGGCAGACCTCCGTTCTGCGTGCTTGCGTTGGACTGTGTGAATCCAGCGTGTTTCCTTCCAACGTGGAACATATGGCGGGAGCAACTCTGTTACCATAGCAACACAGTGTTTGCAGTCACATGAAAGATGTCCTCTGCAAGGGCATAAACGGAGCGCTGAAATGAGCCCTAATTACCTCATTATGTCACTGTTTTGAATTTTATTTCCATCCGTCCTCAAAGAAGCTGATTTTATGATCTAATTTTAATGCCACACATCAAAATAAAACCTTACAGAGAGCTAAATCTGTTCAGATGAATTAGCTTGGTGAATGCTTCTTTTGGACATATTATGCTCTGTAAGTGTGTCCTGTTTGTGTCACCGCCTGTCAGACCATCTGACAACATGATCCTGGTTCCCAGTGACTGATCCAGATGGATCTCCAGGCAGACCAGTATATCCTGCTGGGACACACTGGGTCCTCACAGAGATTACAGCTCTGGCTCCCTTCTTTGCCATGTGCTGTCTTGTTGTATGCATCACCCTCCAAAATAATGAAGGTGTTTTTAAGGCTTTTGATCTGAGGAAATAACTATAAGACTTCATATATAAAAATGTAACAAACAGGCACTTCATATCACTGTAAACCCTGTTGGAGCTTGTTTAACCTCAGGAATTGTTTGGATATGTCAGTAGAGCACATTTCAGTGCAAGTAGAGGATATAACTCCTGTCATATTGTTAGCTTAGCAGAAGACATACATGTCCAGTCTTCTTTATAAATGCTAATGTTTCAGCTCTGAATTTTTGTTCAGATGGTGTTTTAGCCCCCCATGTTTTTCAAAGTAGAGGCTTTTTTATTTGATCATTGTCCCGTTCATGTGTGACAAAGGACCCCCACAGGATGCTGAATGGCTACAGCAATGCCTTGAGGTGAATCCCTACATAGATTAGCTAGATCAATATACTCTATAGACTTGAAGAGCCTCCTCTCTTCTCCCGTCTATGCTCTTGTACTTGTGTGTTCTTGTACATGATCCTTTAATATTTCTCATTGTAAACGTTTATTTTACTGCCCAAGGATGTGTTGGAGAAGCCATCTCCTGCACCTGCACATAATAATATCTTTTCAGGTATCAGTGGTTATCAGAGAGTCATTTTTCTTTATTAATTTAAGCAGAAAAGAACACTCTGAGTTAAAGAGACAGGAAATATATATCAGATGCAGTGGTGGTTTAAGTACCGAGCAAGCTTTATCAGAGCAGGTGGAGCTGGTGGGCTGCCTTTTCTTCCATGTGGATACAGCAACATGGTTCAAGTGCAAGAGAGGTAGAGGGAGGGAGGAAAGGAGAGAGAGAGCAAGGTTGAGAGAGAGAGCAAGGTTGAGAGAGAGAGAGGAGAGAGAGAGAGAGAGAGAATATACAGTATGCAGGCGATGGGCTTCTGCAGCCAGTCTCGTTTAGATTGGGAGGCATCATCTCCTTCTGGGGAGGAGTGGAGACAGACTGATGAAGCTAAAGATGACAAAGAGGAGCAGCGTGAAAGGATTTTAATTGTACATTGGAAACAAAGAGATATTAGTCTATAGAGAAAAAGAAGAGGAAAGGTTGTCTGGCGGTCTCAGCCATCATCCTACGAAGAGGCGGTGGGTGTCTACCTGTGTGTCAGGCTGTAGCATCTTGGTGCGGAGAGGTGTAGCCCGCCGGCAGCCATGGCAGTGAGTACGTGGCAGGCTCTGTCTCCTCTGCAGTGGGCTCGCTGGGGCTGGGACACACTGCTGGGAGGGGCAGGAGACGGGGACAGCCCAGGCTCGGATCCGGCTCTGGGGCTCCTCCGGAGTCTCTCTTGGGGCTCACGTCATGACAACATGATCAGTGGTGCCGTGGAGCCGGTCAGACAGAGGTGAGGCGGGACGGCAGGCTGAGGCCACACACCGTCACATTATAAAACATTGATTAATGGAGCGCGGACCTCTGTAGTCAGATTGTCTGGTGAGCATTGCTATGTGTGTGTATGTGTGGTGCTGAGGAAAATAATCAATATGGCTTTTGCGTTGGATGATAACATTGTATTTTGTTTTTACAGCTTATTGTCATGAAGAAATCCATCATTTCTCTGTTTTCAGCTCAATGTTCCCCTCAGACTCTCCCTATCTATTTCATATCTTCGGTATCGATCTTGTGGTGATCTTGTGTGTACGGTTATTGCATGTGTGTGTTAAGGTCAGGTAATCCTGTGTCTCAGATGTGTCATTAACTGTCACCTCAGTGCAGATTCAGCGTTTTCATTTGTGGCCATAAAAGTCGACAAGAAATGGAAACAGAAACACATACGAGCCTTGGGGTTTTTTTCATACACATACACACTAAAAGAAAGAAAGAAATGCAATTTCTGCCCTTAATAGCTGATACACAAAAAGCAAAATACTGTCCTTATTTAACCTGTATGATAACATATTGTCAACATACATTGCACTAAAGAACAATAGTCGAACTGCTTTCTTGGGAAATAGGAACCTTCATGATGTCTAAAGGAGTCTTAAGGAGAATTTAGATCACCCTCACATGACATCAGTTATCCTGATCCAGTCACTGGAGTCATTACAGTTCACGTGATATCAGTCTGATTTATGCTCATCTTTTGTTATAGGAGTTCAGACTCTGATGGAGCCTTTGAGACCCCTGAATCCACAACTCCAGTGAAGGCAGTTTCTCCTATAGATCCCCCAACCCAGCAACTTACGTCCGATGAAAAAGGTAGAGTGAGAAAATGATGCCATGCTGGGTGCACAGCTCTTATACAGTATGACGCTCTGTTACGCCGTCATGAACAGCAGATGTAAGAAAGTCTTGTGTCACCATCTAGTGGAATGAAGCAGTATGTCACATTTGGCTTTGTTTGCTGAGATACGCACCTCCACTGCATACAACTGAGACTATGGGGATATCTAGGAAAGGCTGAGCAATCAGTTCAGTCTCTCTCCCTCATGTCGTTATTTTTCATGACTTTATGTCCAACTGAGAGACTCACACCTGCATCTTACCCAGATGGCAGGTGAAGGCACAATGAGTAGGATTTTCCTCTAAAAATATAGCAAACTGCAACGGACATCCCAGTCATTGTGCCATTAAAATACATGATTATTCAAATTTAATTTAATTTTAATTTTATGCCTTTTTGGCAGTTAACCCTCTTTACGTTACGTCTCCCCTTTTTTTTGCAGTAGCAGACACCTCAGTCAGTGATCCAGCCTCTGAATTGACTTCAGCTGGACCAATACGTTCCCCATCCATTGTTTTTGATGAGAACAAGCCACTTGCAGCCAGTGGCCAATACAACTACGATGCTTTGGGTGGAGATTCAGCAAATCATACTCTGACCCGTTCACTCAGCCTCCAGGGAGGAGAGCTAGACGGCGCTGGTCTGTTGGACGGATCGACAGTGGGAGGCTTCCGTCCACATTCTGAATCCTTCAGCGTCGGTACTGAGAGTGCCCCAGGGACACTCCACAGACCTAAGAAAGTCCGTACTGGGTCTCTGAAGAAGAAGCCTCTTCTCAGACAGAACTCCAACCCAGAGAGTCCAAGGCCAGTATCGTCCAGCAGCACCCCAGAGATCAAGAAGCGGGGAAAGCCTCGAACTGCCAGCCCCCTTCAGCCTCAGGAGGAAGCAGAGGGAGGATCTGCAACCCCGAGCCCTGGGGGAACCCTCCGCAGGACCAGGAAGACCCGTGTGGAGACTCCTCCTCCTCTGCCCGAGGAAACCAATCTTACCAGGCAAGACGAGAGCCTTGTCATCCCTGCCTTACCCTTGTGCCAGGAGGAGACACCTCTTCCTGGTAGTCCAACAGTCAGAGACGAATCCCCCATCCCCCCTAGTACCTCCTACAAATGGGATCCAGACAATTTTGAAAACATCGACCCTTTCAATACTGGAGGGAGTAAAATTGCCAATTCCCCCGTTCTGGGTCGTAAAGATCCTTTGTGTGCGCCCATTGCCAACCCTCCAGAGAGTCCCTGTGTCTCTGTTGTGGAACCGTGTCCGTCAACTCCTCCTAAAGAGCCGATTACCAACCCTGAAGAGCAGCCCATCCTACCTAAGCGTCAGTCAGTAAGGCTGGAGTTTGACTACTCTGAGGAGGGCAGTGAGGCATCACACCAGGCCTCTCCCCCACCCAAGAAAGTGGGCAAGAAGCCCGGTACCAAGATGCCTCTGAGGAAACCAAAGCTGGGGCTGAAGAAGGCCCCTCCAGCACAGATGGAGCAGCTGGACAACGATCCTACACCAACCCAAAATGGCAACGAGGATGAAATCCCTGTTCCTGCAGTCTCTTACAAGTTTGAGCCGGACAAGTGGGACGATCCAAACTTCAATCCATTTACTTCGAAAAAAGGCATTGGAAACTCCCCAAAACTATCCAGGCCTTCTTATTCCTTTGACCCCAATAGCTTTGATGACTCTGTAGACCCTTTCCAGTCCTCCAATAAGATGGCCAACTCCCCTCCCAAGGCCTCTGCCTCCTTTGAACTGTCATCCAATGACTATGAAAATGAAAATGACAATGACAACATTGGGGAGCTGGAGGACCAAAACCTGAACAAACCTGCCAAGAAGAAGAAAACTCCTATCAAATCGTAAGTTCACAGTCTATTTATGGGGGAGTCCACACGCACTTCAAGAAAACTGTATTTAAGTGTAGGAATGTCTGTGTCTCTGTCTGTTAGTCTGGTTTGTTCGTGGTTCATTTGTCTATTATGCCAGTGTCTTCTGTCTGTCTCTCTGTCACCTGTGTCTGTGTATTCTCATATGTCACAGGAAGTCCCGTGGTGTGTCTTCTCTATGTTGTCTGTTGTAAGTACAGGGACAACGCAACCATCCATCCCTTTTAACCTGAATTCCATATGGGTCCTTTTTTAAAGCAGCATGTTGCCCTGTTGTCCCTTTTCCTATTAACAGAAACATCACAATACCTTTTTTCCACTATAAAACAATTCCATTTTAAGGTTCCGTATTGTAAAAAAGTACGTTTTTCCTGTTCTTGGATTTCAACCCCATTTCCAGATATGAAAATATTCTATTATTGGAGAAATACACAGCCTGTATTCAGAAACTGTGCCTTTAAATAAGCCATCAGGACAACTATTTTAATCTTGAAACATTAACAGAAAGTGGCTGATTTAATTTTTTTGTAACTGCTGTATTATGCACAGTCCTGTCCTGTCTATGAAAGTGTCCTTTAGAAAACATTGTCGTCAAATTACTATAGTCAAACTTGGTATATTATCTCAATAATTGCTGAAATAAGGGTAAAAAATATATACAGAGAACATTAAAACAAAGAGTTTTAAAAGGTTAAAACACAAACATGTCACTCACAAAGGCTGAAGTTCTACTTATGGAGCCTTTTAGTGCACAAAGGTTCAACCTTACATCACGGTTGGGTGTGGTCAGTGTAAAAACTTCTTCCCATACAGGTTAGTGCAACAGTGCTCAGTGAGGTGCGGCAGATTGACACACATGGAGATGTGTTTATAAACCAAACTTGTGAACTTGCTCTAGATGTGTGTTTACTGACACGCCACTGTCGTGTCTGCAAGCCTGGAACAAAGGAGGTACTTGTGCTCCCTCTTGTGTTCATTGTTGGCCATTGTTGAAACAGCTTAAACTGTATTATAATTCCATAGTTAAAGATATATTTTGGGTGTTATTGTCCCTTTTATAATTATTTCTAATGGTTGGTTAAGAATTACAACCATGAAACATAATGTTTTTATTAATGACAAGGTTTAGAGATGTTCAGCTCAGATATATCAGATATATTTATTAGTTAATTTAGAGGATGACTTCCACTACTTTGCAAACCCTCTAAAAACACATTTTAAGTGATCCATAGATTGAAATCTCAGGTAATAAAAGTAAAAATCTCCCACTAACAGTTAATCAACAGTAATTAGTTTCTTTTTGCATCAATGTCCAAACTAACCTGCTTCATTACTAAATACAGTCCTGTCTAGGATCTGTGTTATTTGTAATTTGGTGTGGAAAGTAAACAAAAAAACAAAACATAACATTCATTTACCACTGTCCTTCATTGTGGTGTTACTAACTATAGATTCAAACCTGCTTTACAAACTGTCACTGCTCTGTTCAGTTTCAGCCACACATAGGTCACAGTAAGTGTTAATGTTACACACATGGTGAAGTTGCTCCATGCAAATAATGTTCGCATATTATGCAAAAGCAGATGAATCAAACCAGTTTTTACAGTTTCACATTTCTGACTTTACATACATATGAAATATGCAGCAGATACACCGAACATTACTGTTGAATCTAATAAAACGTTGTGTTGTGAAGGCGCTGGGTGACTCTGGGTCTTGATGATTGATGTTTCCTCTTCTTCTCAGTAATACTTTCAGAGTGAAGAGGTCGCCAAAGAAATCACCAATGTCTGACCCGTCGCAGGTGTGTACCTAATCCTCCGTTCATTCATTCATGTTCATGTCTCTGTACACTTTGCTTCTCCTCCTCCCTCTGACTGTCACTGCCACCTCCCTTGTTTTGCAGGATCCTACGCCTACGGATGAAGCTCCCTCCCTCCACCCACAGGACGACCACGCCACAGACGAGGAGAAGCTGGCCTCCTCCACCAGTCACAAGTGGGCAGCCCTGCAAAACATGGATGCAGACCTGAACTCTGACCAGCAAGACTTCCCTCAGCCGTGCGACCTTACATCCTTCGTTAATGAGAACAGTCTTCCCCATCAGACTGCAGGTGAGGCTCAGCTGTCTGGTTCTTTTGGATCCGTGTTTTTACCTGCAGCCACCAGCGTCCAAATAAATGCTTACAGGGATCAAAGCATACCGCAGACAGGCGGGGCTCAAAGGAAATTAAAAGCTTATGTTTGGATAGACTGTCATGTACAGCAACCAGCCATTTTACTCTCCATTCATCCAGCGATGTTATTGATTTTTTTTTCTGTTGATGTGAAATAAGCCTGCTGGCCCAGTTCTCTCCTGCCCTTTGACCCCCCCAGAAGAGCCACCTCTTCCCAGAGGCTGTGTGGCTCAACACATCTGGGTCAGAGATGAAATAACTAACAGACAGCCCTGCCTCTGCTTCTGATCCCATCAGTCCAGAGCTCAACACTGGCTAGAAATGTCTCTGCATTTCTTTTTCTGCATCTAAAACTGTATGCTTTCTGTCCCAGTGCAAGACTATGAAATTGAGTACATGGAGAAGCTTGGCTCCACTTCGCCTGTGAGTATTTCATGTTATTTAAAGAATTGATAAAAATTTTGGCTGCTTACTTTATTTATCCTGATACTTCTTATATATTGTATGTCATTTAAAATTAAATATAGTTCATGTTTTGCTCTCTTGTGTGTCTTTTAGCCGCTGTCTGTGAAGAAGCCATCTTTGTACTTGAACTTGGACTCAGTATCTGACAGCTTAACCAAGAATTCTTGTGCAAATGGATCTGAGCCCAGTTCCCCCTGCACAGGGTACGACAGACTCTTCTGCTGTTTTCCTCTTTTCCTCTGTGTTAAAGGGGCTGTACAAGACATTCAGAACATTAATACAGTAGCAAACTACTACTTACTATGTAAAGTGGAGTAATGTTGTTCTTACCAGAGAATGAAGTCACTCCTCATCAGTGTGTGTCCCACTCGCTGCCACTCTGCACTGCTCTAATACGGCAATAGTGGGTGGTGTTAGTACTGTTAGCCTAGCTTCCAGCTTAGCTACTGCCAAGCTGAGAGCAGTGTACAGGCAATCTATATGCTCTGAATTTCATGGACAGCCACTTCAAGTTAGTTCACTCTGTTTTTAGTTGAAAAAGACATAACAGCAGCATTAGAATTCTAGCATAAACTATTCAAGATTGCCTACTGTGGGACTGTGTGTGACAACAATGTTGTTTCTCTTTCAGCCATAATTTAATACCTCTATTAAAAACACACAAATCATTTTGTCTTTTCAATACTTTGTAGTATTTCACCGTGTACTGTCAGAAATCTCCCACTGCACTTGTAATTTCTTTACTGGTATGTTTAGTTTGCTAATTATAAACCACAATGATTTGGATTGCATGATGTACACAGATCAGCTGCTCCAGCAATGTTTTTAATTATCACTCTCATCCATCATATACAGTACATGACATGTTTCTCTCTCTTACTCTGCACAGGAGTTTCGAGGAGATGGAGGCCCAGATAACAGCAGGTATGAAGACGCCGGTGCTGAGCTCCCGACCTGGTCCTGAGGGCTCCGCTGGGGACAAGGGCAGGAAGAGAGAAAGCGAGGCACTAAGCCGAACACAGAGCACGGAGAGGGATGAGCAGGTGAGTCGTTATTGCATATGTTGTGAACAAAAACGCTCTCATCTGTTGTGTCTCATCACCATCATCAAAGTGGAATCTGTCGGTTTTTGATTTTGTAACATTTACACCATGTCATTGTTTAGTCACAAGGGGGAAAGTGCCAAACTGCCTCTGATTTGTTGTAGGCCATGACTTTGCTCTCCAACATGAGCACCATCAGTCATAGTGAATTTCATTAAAGCCTTGTCACTTATAACACATAGCCAGTCTGCCACACTAGCTTCCCAGCTTGAACTCAGTGACTCAGCTCCCAATGCTGCCACTCAAACACTCAGCGCTTTGCTTTGCCATGCTGACCCCTGCCCTCCTCCCTGCCCTCTGCCTACTCCTCCCGGTGCCCCTGTAGCCCCCTAGCCAGGGCCCCATGGAGGCCCCTGCTCCTGCCCTGGCCATGCCCCTGTTAGACAGGCTGTCTGAGTGTGACGACCTCCTGCAGTACCTGGAGCCTGACCTGGCTGAGACCAACCCCACCGCATTCGCCCAAAAACTACAGGTGTGTTGACAGACCACACATGACCCCTCTTGATGAACCTTATCGGCCTTGCCAATTTGTGACCCTGACTTGTGATTGTGTTTGTTACTCCCATTGTGTCACCTGCCTTTTCATTTTTCCATTTTCCACTTCCACTTACCTCAGTTGCAGTTTTTAGCTTTCTGTGTGATGATGGTGTGTGAAATGTAGACAGCATCAAGTGTGCGAGCTCAACTCAAGTTTCTACATGTTCTCCCTTTGCTCTTTCATCCTTGGGCCGCAAACTACTTCCCTTACTCCCCGAAATCCATCAAACCCACCCCCCAACCCCCATGTGTGCGGCCCAGGAGGAGCTGGTGCTTGCTGCCTTGAGGATAGAGGCTCTGCAGGTAGCCAAAAACATCTCTCAGTGCCCCTCCCTCTCCACTGTAACCCCCCAGGTACTGCGCTGAGTCCTGCACCTGCTGTATGCAAGTGTGTGTGGATGTGTGTGTGAGAGGGAAGATGCATCTTGAATGAGTGATTACGGTAAAGCAGGTGTGTGTGCATGAGTGTGTCTCAGCCTGCCTATCCCTCCCCCTAAACACACCATTCTGAGTGTGACTGTGAACTCATGGCCTTATCAACATGGTGGCTGCACCACTACATCCGCAGTCCTCTTCAGTCCCCATAAGAAATCTCTAACATGGCTTAATGCGTCCAGCTCCCACCCCGACTAGCAGTGAGCTCCTCCACGCCGTCCCCTCAGGGACAGAGTGCTGTGCCTTCTTAGTCCCTCGCCTTTTTTATGCATGTTGGGCAACATGCATGTTGCCTGTTCATGAGAGGCTTACATGAGCATGAATGTGACTGGGAATGTCTCTCACTAGACTTAATATCAGCAGCTGAGGAGTTATATGCATATAACTCTCCCAGATGTGTTTATTGATGCTTTGCTACCATCACCCCAAATCCCAGTCACATTCTTGTTTTGTGATTTGGTCCTTTTCCCAGACTAACAACACTAACTATCAGGTACATCAGGTAGGTGTCAGTATTCAGGTTGGCTTGGAATTTCAAGTAGGGGATTTTAAGTGGAAAAACACTCATAGGAGTTGGACTTGTCAGGCGCTTCCCAGTCCTCTTTCCCTTCATGTCTCATGCTGTTGTCCCAAACATTTTTCAGTCTCGACTCAAGAAACCCAGCACTCGGAGGTGGAATATCAACGGTTCACCCTTACTCAAAGTAAGAGTAACATTATACCCCTGTAATCTGTCCCCGCATTAATCCAGCTACAGAGCAGTCCAAGGATTTGGTCATAATCACACATTTTTTTTACTGTTTTGGTTCAGTGCACCAGCATACTGAATTTGAAGTACTATGGGCTTCATTCACCAATATCATCTGAAGTTTTATGTAAAATGTATTCCTAAGAAAAGTCTACTTCAGATTCATGAAGCTGCTTTTAAACTGCAGAATTGTGCATATGCACTTTGTATTTAATTTACATGACTACGTTGCTTTGCAAAGGATAAAATAACTATTGAAAATATTTTAAATTATAAAAAATATTATTCTATTTTGAATCCTGTAATAGTATTCAACAGGCCCTATGAGGTTACAGATGAATAGAGGCATTACTGTCTACATTGGTTAGGAGTGTAGGAATCGTAGCCCTACATATTACCTCAAGTTTTGAACAGTACAGTAAATATTAGGGCTACAATTCCCATGCTGTTTGCCCAATTTGAATGTAAATGCCCCCTAATTAAAAACCCAGCATTTTACTCTCTCAGTGCTGAAGTACAGAGCCAAACCACTGTCCAAATCCTTCCAGACTGCACTGTAAACTATAACTTCTGTAGACCCCTGAAGTCTAGACGTCTGAGACCTTTTTGAAGATCTCCTGACATTAAAGCCTTCCTTAGCTGTCCCTTTGAGCAAATTTGTCCAAGTTGTTTTTTCTGCAGTTTATCTGGTATATCTCTTGTAGTCTTTATACACCCACTATTGCGTTGTTTCTTTGTTTGGCATAGTTTTTGTCTTGTGTCAGTTGTCTCTTCAGTAGTTTTTTCTCAAGTCTGCAGTCAGTGATTTTTGCCTATAGCATTTCTGTAAGAGACAATAAAATGTTTGCAGTTTACTTGACATGTGAGGATGATTTTATTTACACATCGATATTTCATTTTTTAAATACATCCTATTTCACGGCACACCTCTGACCGTGACGCTGGACGAAATGGTTTAGGGGAATGTCAGTTTGGTTTGGGGTCAATAGGAGCCCCCAGCAAGTAAGGGCAAACATTTATTCAGAATACCTCATGTTTTATTATACTCTATTCCAGTTTATTGTACTGGAATTGTGAGGGGATTGTCTCTTGAGAAAGAGTTACTGTGAGTCATACCATCACAGGATGGGTTTGGGCTGATTTTCTAAGAGGTTAAGTCCAGTCATACCTGACTAAAACCAAGAAGTCCATGGTTACCTAAACTTGACTGGTTTTTACCTTCAGTGGAATAATGGAATTACTGCTCCAGTCCAAGCCAGACACTTCACTCTCTTCACCGTGTATAAGTGGATCTAAGTGTCCCTGTACCCTGTGAGCCCCAACCATTTCATCAAATCCTCCCATAATCCGGCTCTCCCAAGGATGACTAAATCCCTTTCAGAGCAGAGTTTTAGGGGACCAAAAATGGTACTAGAACAAGGATTGTTCTAGTACCATTTTTATATATTGTTCTTTGTGATGCGTTGTTGGTCATGGAGTATTGTCAAAGGTTGCAATGGTCACATCCATAATAAATCCTGCCAATCTTCTGGTTCACAGCATAGTCTGTAACTGTAATGCTGTAACAGCTTACACTATGATTCTAGCCACAACAGGTAAGATCACTATGTTATAATATGCTTTAACATAAAACTAACATCTATTTCCCATGCTGCCCAGTCCGCTACCCTATCCTCCCTCTCCTGTATATGATGCAGCTCTTGCTGTATCACCTGCTGCCCTCCTTCCTGTGTGTCTTGCCTGGACCCAATCACATTCAAGCTACTGCGATGAGCAGGTTATCATGGCTGCTCAGCTGGGGGCAGCATCAGCCAAATCACTTGGCTAATACTGTGGCAATGAAGACTGTTTCATCCAATCATGTGGCAGCTGACCAAGTCTTCAGGAACATCACCAGCCTGCCTCATTTACATACTGATTTTGCTGTGTGGTACATTTTGATGCAGTCTGATGCTGCTTTGTGGTTTGGTTCAGGAATGCGTGTGGGCCCAAGGGTGAGGGTGTCCCATCTGTAGCTCAGCCTGGTTTCTAACTGGCTATGTTTCCTTTCCTCTCCCAACTCTCCTTCGGGTCCTGGAAGCAGCACAGAGACGTCTCATCTCCAGTAGACAGTGGCGTGTCCAAGAACTCACTGTATGCCAGGACCACCACCACCAGCTACATCGAAGGGGAGAGTCCCCACCTGCCCAGAGAGCTGGATCACTCGCTGGGAATTGCACGAGAAGAGGTGCCTCCCTAAATGTTTCTTTTTATCCTATAAGCCATAAATACAGCATATACTTTAATTCAAAATCTCATACTTAACGGTTTGTTCACCATCCTCAGATCGTGTCAAAGGAGAAAGAAGTGCTGGAGTGGCAGAGGAAGTATGAAGAGAGCCGACAGGAGGTGGTGGAGATGAGGTAAGAAGCAGTGCCTTTTCAGAGCTGGGCCCACCAGACTATATATAAGAAGTATACGTAGTCACTCATTGGTTTGTTGACAATCATTTGAAGCCTCAAGTTTAGCATCTTGACTGTTGGCATCTTGGGTTTTTACAGCTAGAAGTGACCATATTTGGCTGAAAGGATGGAACTAATTTGTCAGCAAGAACTAGTGAGCTAGCTTGGTTAGCAAGGTGCAAAAATGACTCCCCTTACAAAGTAGAACAGGATGCTGAAGGAGACAATTTTAGGTGATTAAACTGTGATCATTAACTTTCATGAACTAAAAATACATTGTTACACCTAAAGCCAAATTGTGAATCACTAGGTAGCCACAAGCAGCAACCTTCAGGTCTAAAAAGTGAAGCCAATGCGGAAGTGCCTGAAACTATTCTTTTTAATGTCCAGCAGGGGGCGAAATAGAAGTTAGGTTCTGTTAAAGTCAATAGAAACATTATCCTGCTTTTCACTTGATTTATTATTATTGTAAAAATAATTGGACTGTAAATGGGACTATAATATACAAAATTACCATCATGCTGTAATGAAGAAGATCTTTAACATACCAGTCCATAAACATATTAGGAAAATGTTGAAAAAATAAAGTGAGACCATAGATTAATTTCCTCATTGACTTCTTTACAATCAGAGCTTTTTTGCAACTTGTGCTATTAGAAAGAATGCCGGTTTAACCAATTCCTGTATTTCCATGCTTAGTGTCTTGTTTTCAGACTCCGCCCATCACTTGTTAATTGGTTTATCTCACTTTAAGTGTAAAAAGCTGTGGTTAACTGCAGAGAGGAGAGCCAGTTAAAGAAGTCCATCTGACGGGTTAGACACTGTCTATGAGAGCAGTGTTTGTTTTTATTTTGGGGCCCATATTAACAGGTTAAAGCCCTGACAGAGCCCACCTGAGCTCACCTTTAATTGCTGAAATTGGTCTAAATTAAATTATACATTCTATTATTTATAGAAATGATCAAAGTCAAACTCTTTGATATGAATATAGAGTATACAGAATATGTAAATTATTCATGGAAAATTGTGTCAGGCTCCATCTGTCATTTGTATTTCACACCACCAACTGTCTGACAAGCTCAAAACTGTGATTAACGACACACATATTTACATCTGGAGATGATCCATCTATGCCCAACAAATGTGGATTCATGGCAATAGAGACATGCAGCACTGAGACCTTGTTCAGCAGGTGGTGGGTGTGGGTCCAGGTGGCCACGGCTCAGTTAATGTGAATAAGACAGAGCTTACTTCATTTGACTGATCGGGCTCAGGATAAGGAGGGGCTAAGAGGCTAACGGGAAGGCATGGCTAATCAATCCTCTTACCTCTGGCAACCTGCTTTCCCAAAACAAGGCTTCCTATTGGACTCTGCTGCTTCTGGGCTTGGACTGTGGGGGAACTTCCAGCAGCAAGACATGCATGGAAACTAGACACGGATAAAGATAAATAAATGATACAAAGCTATTTTATTACCCAATAATCCTATTATCTCAAGTTGGAGGTTGGATAACAGTTTATGTGTGTTTGTTGTTTACCTAAATTCTAAGAAATATCTCATAATAGCAAATTCTTTAGATAATTTGTATTTTTGACCAGTTTCAGCTATTTGTTTCTATTTAAACATCTCGCTAACAAACCATATGTTGTATAACAGTATAGGCTTTGGCACTGTGGGGTCACCAATTGGTTTGTGGAGTACTGTTTTGAAGCCTTGAGTTTGGCATTTTGGTTTAACTTCAATGCTGCTTTATCTTCTATTTTTCTCTAAACGGTTCTATAACTTACAAATGAACATCATCCTGTATTGAAAAATACTTGAAACTAGCGAATGAAACCATGAAGTCATGAGGATTTTTTTTTTGCTGAGGTCATAAATGAAGTGAGAGACCCTGATAGATTCTCATAGACCCTTAATGCAGCGAGTGGAGTTGCCCCCTGATGTCCATTTGATAGAGTGCAAATTTAAGTCACTTCAAGTTGTCCTTCATAATAAATAGATTGGCGTGTAAACAAAACCTCTGTTATTAGTGTTGGAGACAAATGTGTGCATAACAAACTGTTGTGTGCATTTTCTTTTTCATTGTTTTAGAGACATTTGTCATACTGACATACTGATGAACTACAATTTCTCATCCACAGGAGGATTGTTGCTGAGTATGAGAAGACGATTGCACAGATGATAGGTGAGTTCAATGTTCGATACAAGTTTTCAGTTTCTTACAAAAACCGAGCATTGGTTCCAGTTGGTTACTGGACCCTCTATCTTTTCAGTACATGTGACCTTTATTTAACTCCAGTTACTTTTATTCCCAACCTCTGCCACTATTTTTTGCTGCACTTGTTTGTTTTTTTTGCAAACTGAGCAAAATATACTGTATTTGTGTGCCCTATTTAATTGCCACTGATTTCAGAGAGTTAAGTATTTTTTTCATCCTCTGACACGAGCTAGCTTCACTTGTGCTTGCTTTCATGTTTGACTTATATGAAATGGATCCGGATGTTATTTGAGGGTGAGGCACTCACCTTTTGCCCATGCGTGTCCAGCTTCTCTGGACTCATGTATCTCGCTGCAGGTTCACTCTTCATTATTCCTGCTCTCACCTACATCTTCTTGGCCACCTGAAGATTTAATTTCCGCTGTCGTCTAATTCCATCTCTTACTCTCATTCAAGCACTGTCACAAAAAGCAATGATCTTTCTCTGCTCGTGTCTTAACACTCGGCTCTCTCACGTGTCTTGCCCTCACAGCTTGACTTAACACAGTCCCTTCTTTTCTGTTCTGCTCCCATCTTTGCTCCCTTTACTATTTGATAACCCTGACAGGCATGCCAGGTGAGTAACACGGACGTGTCCTTCAGTTATGTGTGTCAGCTCACATCTCTCCACCTGTCCGTCACAGAGGGGAGCAGATGTGCTCACTTTCTTCATCTCATCCAGTGAAAGTTGTTAGTCCATTTTGTTGCGTTTCATCCTCTATGTTGAGACACTGTATCTTTTGAGTGCACAGGATATCTTTAAGTACCACATTATACAAACGTCTTAGATGTACACGCACACACATCTGCACTTCTGTACTGCAGATGGTGTGAAGTAATTCATACAGACTTAGCGAGTTAAGCAGGTTGGTCATATAAGCTTGTGACAGGAAAGGAAAGGAAAAGCCGGAAGGGGGGGGGTGAAATACCGTGTAATCTTTATTTAATACCTAAGGGTCAAGAAGTCACTCAAGGCAAAATATCTATGGTTTACAGGTCTCTTTGATTTCCCATTGTTAAGTGTTTTTGTTTGCATGCTGCCGAAATTCTCATATAGAGTAGAATACAATGCTGTAAAATCATACTAACCCACAAATTCATTTTGATATATTGTCAAAAGTGAAGTGTTTGTTTGTGCCTATGTGTGTTGGTATATGTGATGCTATTCAGTACATCAACTGATGGTCTGATCGACAGTATATTTGTGTGTGTCCATCAGAGGATGACCAGAAAGAGAAGTCTCTCTCCCACCACACTATCCAGCAGCTCATCATGGAGAAGGACCAGGCCTTGGCCGACCTCAACTCCGTAGAAAAGTCTCTGGCTGACCTCTTCCGACGTTACGAGAAGATGAAAGAAGTCCTGGAGGGCTTCCGCAAGGTGACTAACACACTCACTATTCACAACTAATGAGTGTTTTCAGCATGACCAGCCTTGTTAGTTATTTAAAATTTAGCTGGACAATCCTTATGGCAAGTAATAAAATATTTCTCACTCTGTTCAGAATGAAGATGTTCTGAAGAAATGCGCTCAGGAGTATCTGTCCAGGGTCCGCAAGGAGGAACAGCGCTACCAAGCCCTGAAGATTCACGCAGAGGAGAAACTAGACAAGTGAGTTTCATTATTTTGAGTTTATTTCACAATGATACTACACAAAAAACTCAATGCCCAGCTGAAACTTGTTTAGGTGCAGGCTAATGTTAGCAGTGATTCCAAACCTGCGGTCTTCTTCATTTTAACTTTCAACTTAAAAAAGAAAGTACAGTTGTAAAAGAAAGTACAGTTGTAAGGTATTTCATTCGATCTGAGAAGAAAAAACAACTTTTTTATTTTGAAAGATTGAATCATTAAGATATGAACAAAGAAAAACTCTCACAGGATAAGTGCACGGTAAAGACCTGAACACAAACTATATTCACAGAGCCTTCCCTCTAATGACAATTACTGAATTAATCAATTAATTAAACCTATCATGGTGTATGAGGGTGGGACATCGGATCGTTAAGTATGTTTGTCCAAAAAAAATACAGACAGAATTGTATAAAAAGTTCCTAAAGTAAGAGGGAAACTCATCTCTGATACAATAATCACAGGAAATATTCTGTTCAAAAAAACTCCAAATGAAATTGAAATGAAACACACATTTTACACAATCTTGTAGTTAGTGCATTCACAGTTAAATGTCAGGTTGCACTTTAATAAGACCTTCCAGGTTCATGGGGGTTTACAGAGAGGTGACTTGATTCTCGATGTATTACTTGTGTGCTTGCAGGGCCAATTCAGACATAGCTCAGGTGAGGGCCAAGGCCAAGCAGGAGCAGGCCGCGCACCAGGCCAGTCTGAGGAAGGAGCAGATGAAGGTGGACTCTCTGGAGCGAACTTTGGAACAGAAGGTCAGTGAGAATTGGTGTGTAGGCGAAAAATATATACTAATACGAATGTGAACAAATGTATAAATTGTCATTTTAATAATTGTTTTGCAGAACAAAGAGATCGAGGAGTTGACAAAGATCTGTGACGAGCTGATCGCCAAGATGGGGAAGAGTTAGCGACCACACCACACCCAGGCCAAATCCCACAGAGGAGAGGAGTGGTGGTGGAAAGTTGAAGATGATCGGTAACATTACCACACTTCCAAGGACTGATGGACATTAAAGGCCAGAATGGTCTTGGGGTTAAATTTCCTACTGACTTTGTGTATACAGGATCCACAGGAATGGCTTCCTCCTTATCACTCTGTACATTTTTGATGTGTCAGTGTATCGTACTGTATCAGGGGTCTGGTTTTAGAAAATGTATCATATCACTGAAGAGTGTGTCTGTGCGTGTGCGTGCGTGTATGGTAATGAGAAAGCGAGAGCATTGTTTGTGGGTTAAATTATCTAAAATGATGTTGCCATGACAGCCACTGAGGGAGAAGACTGTTTACCCGTTCCTGTTGTTGTTTCCTCTTGATACAAGAGAAAGATAGACTTTGAAAAAGAGTACCAGAGATTTAGATTCATTCATAAAATGTTGATACACCACTAAGAGAACACAAACTATCACAATAGCTTACTGCATGTGGAAGACAAAAGCAAGGAGAGCTTATAAAGTTATATGTTTGTATATACTGTAGGAAATTCCAAGTATGAAAATAAACTCCAATGCATTTTTGATAGTTGTTCTGTCATCCTCGGCCCGCTTCCCTCATGTAACCTTGTAGATATTTGTCATACTTGTCACAGCTTTCTCAATGAAATTGTGCGACTATTTTTTGGATTTTATTTTGATATAAAGCAAACTAATCGTGACCTTATTCAGTTGTGACCAGGAGTAATTTAATTTTGGATGGATATGTCCTAGTTCTGTTATGGTTGTTGTGTCACACTGAGGAATAACTTTTCTGCACAGCTGCTGTACAGCATCTGCTTACAAAGTGCAATAAAAGACGGCAATACAGCACAATGACGACGTGTTCTCTCGTGAGTTCAGCTGACCTGGGAGGATAAATCAGGACCAATGTTTGATATTGCGATGCACTGATTGATTATAGACATTTGTTTGGGGGTATCTTCTCTCCTTAACTCTTACTTTAAATCAGTGACTCTTGCAGTTTCCATGTGGAATATTTATGCCACAATAATCCTCCTCAATAATAAAATAGATCATTTAAAGTAAAAAGACAGAATATTTGGTAGTGATGAGCAGGACTCATGTTATTTTAAAGAATCAGAAATAATACTAATATATCATTGTATGGCATTTTTATCCTCTCATGTAACAAGAGGGAGTTTATAATAATGCACAAGGGTTACAGCAGATCTACAGAAGCAGCAGCACACAAACATGCTCACAGGACAACAAGCATCTCGTGGCAAATTAACCTAACACGGAAGGAAATTAAATCAACACCTGGAGGTCAGCTTCCTGGTGCAGCGGGGTGAAATAAGGACTGGACCAGGTGGGGACAGGGACAGAGAACGGGAAGAGCGTGACTCAGGATGGGTGTGGCTTTATCCCAGTGGTGAGGTGAGAGGTACAGGACAAATCTTAGTTTGTGTCTTCTGTCCATTCAGGCAGAAGAGAAGCTGTGGTCCCAGCTAATCTCCTGGTAAGTGCAGGAGGGGATATTGGCTCCTCTAAGAGTTCAGATTTAGCTCAGGGGGCTTTAGGAGCAAACAACCTGCTTTTCATTCTGTGATCAGGACGAGCAAGGACCACCAGCACCATGAGAGCTGTCCACTGCTGCCCGCTGCTCCTGCTTTCTCTGGTCTTGCTAGCAACTAACAGTAAGGCCTGTTTTTTCAAACTTTACTCCATCATTTACCCCCTCTAGCTCTCCGCTCTACCCTCTGTCTGTGCACCTGTCATCTGAGCTTGGTTGGTGTCTCCCTGCAGGTTCTCTTCTCCCTTGTCACCTGTGAATTTCCAAGAATAGTTTGCATTTGTTTGTTTCTGTTTCTTCCTGAGGGTAGGAACCTGTTGTGTGAATATCTGCCCAAAATAGCTTTTCTCTCAGGCATGAGGACACAAGATGCAGGATATAACATCACTGTAGTTGTATTTGTTTGTCACAAAATGCCTTGCATGTGTCATTTAAAAAAAGAAATCACAACTACATGCACTGATGGCATTTTATATTGTGTCAGCTTTGCTAATTGCTGTTAATTTCTCTGGTAATTCCGCTGAGTTTTTCCTTCCTTCACTGTGTCATCCTCCTCTTTAACCAGCATGCAATCCCAGCAGCTAATCTCTTAATAGGCCTGGAGGCTAATACTTGTAGCATGTGTGTAGAGCGGCTGTGCTGTGGGGATAGACTGGGGTCAACTGCAAACAGCAGGGGGCATTTACATGTCATGTCAACATGCAGAGGGGCGCACAAGAAGCAACGAATGAGACCACACTCAAATTAACACAAGAAATGTTGTTTTGCTGCTGTGTTCATTGTTTTACTGTTAAAGGGGGGCTTTTAGTATTAGTATTTTACCTCTGTGTTGAACACTGACACATTGTGAGTCTGACCAACTGTTCTGTCCATCCATCGTAACTGAACACAAGCCTGGTGTTAAAAGAGGTTATTTTGATGGCCAAGACAAGAGAGATGTGCTGCTCCAAAGAATATTTGAGGCTTTCGGTGATTCCTATAAGTCCAGCTCGGTTGGATCCTCTTAGGAAGAAGCATTAAAGGATGTTTTTGAAGGGCCATTTTAGAATTTAGGAGACGGATGTGGGTTTTCAAAAGGAAGTGTTAAAGTGATATTTCAAAGGTCAGCTACTTCTCAAATAAGCGCTCCTTCCTCTGGAGAGCTTTAGGAAGACATTTAAGTGTTTTATGTGCTGAAGTGGGCCCCTGAAGCTTTAGCTGAAGGTTAGAAAATGTGTTTTTAAATCTCCGAGCACTTGTTTAATTCTTTGCTTGATTTAAGGAAGACTTGTGTGAAGGAAGTGATTAATTAGAGCTCTTTCTCTTAACTTTACTCTCTCTGTGCTTGTGGGACGATGTCATACATCAGAGTCACCCAGAAGTGAATTTACTACGCCTCTGTGTACACACTCATCAAACTCATAAATTCTGTGTTGATAAAGGGTAAAAATATCCACAGTCAAGGCCCTTGTATAGACGCTGTATGATCTTAACGAACAATGGACCAGAATGCATGATGAATGGGGCTGAGTTAGTCTATAGTGTGATGCAGTTTCTACATGCCGGAGTAGCTGCAGCTGGCTGTCTGACGAACCACTTGTACCAGTGTCTGAATGTCTAAATATGGCTTTTTAAAGGGCAAACTCGGCAGCAGTAACATTAGCAGCATTAAGTAGCCTATTTGTGCCTTGAAAGAAGTCAATTCATCTGACACAGCGCATTTTTTTTATTCATTATTTGGAGATGTTTGGTGAAAAATCCGACATTAGCATCGTAAACAGGTTCTATCAGCTGAGGCCGTAACATCAGGTCAGTCTAAGAATAACACACCGTGTTGCCGCATTTCTCTCTAAATGTACTCCAGCAGCAATCTGCTCTGGTTTAATCATTTTTCTATATGGCTTCACGCTCATAAACTTGCTATTGTATAAAGTTTATGAGCTCATTTTTCTCACATGGTGACATCTTTGATGCTATATATATACCTCCACACACCAGGATAAAACTATCAGATGCAGTGCATATTTTTGCACAGGGATATCACATATGACATAGTTAGTGCAAATGCGCATAATTTGCATTACACATGGGAAATGACATGAATCTCACAGTGCAAAGAAAATCTATATCGCAAACAAGAACTTTGCTACACACTGTGTCACGAACGTTGAGAATCTCCTGCATAGCAAAGCTCTGATTGATCTGAACTCCATTCAGAAAATAAGTATGTTATAAGTTGTTTGCTTGACATCTTGCGAACTGACGTAACCAAGCCTGAATTTAAACTTTTTTACAAATCTGCATCATAATATAGTTATTCTGGCACACATTTGAACTGTTTTGGGAAATCCAGACGTAATTAAAGGAGAAGAATGTGTTAGTTTTTCCGACATATCTCAGACTTCCACAACAGAAACAAAGCAGCAATAGCAGTTAATTCGGCCATGATTGATGACTGAAAGACAATGCGAACACAATTAACCCAAGGTGAAAATTCACTTCAACATGCCATGATGTTGTGACTTTACCACTTAAGTTATCATGCACTGCAGCAGCATTTACTCTCTGTTTCCTTCAGGTGATGCTCTACAATGTTATACCTGCATGGGCTCCAATAACGAGGACTGCAACCGGCAAGGCTCCAAATCCTGTCCCAGTTACTCAGATGCCTGTGCTGCAGTGGTGGGACATGACAGTGAGTCCACTGTGTAGTAGATTTTCTTTTTCTAGTTCTCTTTCAACCAACAATAAAGACACTTAAAACTGTATTTGTATCTGTAAGTGAGGATGTGTGTGTTTAATGGAAGACAGGCTGCTGTCTGGAGACACATCCCAATCAGCAGGAGGTCTGAGGCTCTTAAGAAAATGAAGAGCTTTGGTGCTTCTACTTGATCAATATCCTTAATTAGGACACCATGTGTTCATGGCATCGAGACAGTTTCTCTTCACAGAACTGACAACTCAAAGGACACGTTGCTCTTTTAACACAAGAGAAGCATTTAGTCGAAATGATCATCTTCCTTTTTGACTGTATATTTAAAGTAATAAAAACTCCAATATCCATAAATCGCTATTAAAAATCTGGCAACCTGAGAGGACGAGCTCACTTACTTGAACACATTCAGCATTTCAAATCAAATAAATAATAAAAAAAATTATTAGAATAATTAAATTAAATGACCCTTACAAAAACATGCTGACATAAATGTCTACAAGTGTACTGTTCAGTTCCATCATTTAAAAATGTAAGATGTCACAAAAAAGGAAAGAAGTAATCATTGACAATGGAGCTATAATCTTTCAAATGTGATCTGGAGGGATTATAGTTACTTATTTTATCTAATCTTATTGCATGATATCCGATACCAAAACCTGTAGCTGCACCAGTTTTAATTTAATTTAGTTGTTATTTAATCCTGGTGTTAGGTGCATAGTGTCCATTGAACACCCGCAGACATAGTAAAACTAAAGCTTTACAGTCCATCTACAGCGCCAGCAGGTTCAATCACATGTACATTGGTTGCTCTGTGTGAAGCAGCTGCTGCACCACTGTAACCGCCTTCTATTTCCGTCTCTTTTGTCAGGCGGGGTGATGAAGTCGTGCTCCTACAAGTCATTCTGTAGTCAGGCCAACAGCCAGGGCTACAGAGCACCAGGTGTCAGAGTTCACTGCTGCTACAGCGATAACTGCAATGTGACGAGCCACGCCTCCCGGCTGCCAGGACTCAGCTACCTGCTGCTGTTTCTGCCTCTGTTGTTCCACTGCTTCTTCAAGTAGACAAACTGCTCAACCATCTGCAACACAAATGCCAACTACTGCTGTTTTCATTCACTCCAGAAATGCCAAATTACCATTGCATAATCCTACATCCCATGCTGTTCTACCATTCCACTGTGCTTAGATTAACTTTACATCAAGGAGTTACTGTACATAGAAGAGCTTGAGCTGCCAGGTGTGACTGGATTATACACACCATGATGGATTGAATCCATTAAGCTGTACTCAAGTAGATGCGTCTTTCAATGGATTTCACTAAGCCAATAACTAGAGGATCCTAAGGGAAGTGCTGGAATAACAGGCAGAGATAATTTGTTATTGCTTCCTAAATTAAAGAGGAAAAGGTGCTGTTCATCAGTTTCCCCTCCCTGGTTTGATTCTGAGCACACAGTGTGTGAAACCACAGGATAATAAGCACAAGACAATCTCTCTGAGTTCTTACTTATCACAGTTTTAAGTAATGTTTTACTGCATCTGGCTTCTTTTTATTTTTTTACCAGCATACCTATATGTATCCGGCTCGTGTTGCAGCAGATGTTGCTGTGGCTAAATATGGCACTAAGAATTAAATCAGCAGGCATGCTGTTACATCAGCCCTCTACCTGTCAATCACACATCTGACGAGCCGTGAGAGATATTTTGGAAGGTGGAAAGAAAACGCTTCTTACACACTGCAAATCCACATAAGCCTTTTACATGCCAGAGGACAGCTGTGTTACACCGATGAGGTTAATCCACTGCGTTTGAAGTCACTTAAAGAGTTTAAAAACAGAACCTGAGCACACCTCGCTTGAGGATGGCCTATAAGTAGAGGTGCATGAATATATTGTATAGAAAATTAAATACAAAAAATAAATGATGTACATTTGGTGACAAATACTGTTTATTGTGTAATTTTCTTTTTTTTTCATGTTAGGAAATTTCAAAGACCATGTTTGTGACCATGATAACCTGCCGCTGCTGGTTTCTTTAGCCTGCTCTCCTTAAGATAACTTTCCCATACTACAAAATTGCATTTTGTCGAGGGAAACGTATTTTCTCCTGGATTTTTTTTTTTACGTATCACAAATGCATTTCTTATCAAAGTCTGCCTAACGTCGGATAGAAAGGACATCAGGGTGGTGGAAATAAACAAATGGGACTTTCACCCAGGGGGACAGCTGTTTGTGTCCTGTGTGAAGTCACCTCTGCCTTATATCAACTTATGTCTGTAAGATAAAAAACAAAAGGTATTTTTCAACCCATGTTTTGCTAAACCTAACTTAATAACCACATGCTCAAGACGACAACTGTGAACTGGGAGAAAGTATGTTTCCCTCGAAAGTTGTTGAGAATGCATTTAGTTGAATGGGAACGTAATTTGTGACTAGACAGGGTTGACATTTTTAGTTCTACCATTTATTTATTTATTTTAAAAAGTGAGGAGTTACAGTACAGTCTATTATAATAAGTCCTAGCAAACTGCACACTCAAATCTTTTGCTGATGCTTTTACTTAATTTCTGTATATTTCTCATTGTATATGAAAATAAAGTTTAGAATGAATCTAATGAAATAGGGACGCCCACCCCTTCTCCACTGTATATATTATATTGTAAGGAAATATTCAACCACTTAATGGCACAATAATTCCAGATGTACAGACCATATGATTAACCTGTTAACATTCCTAATTCAATGTAAATACAACCAATCCAAAAGTGTTTTTGTTACTGATACTGTGTATTTCATCATTTCAGTCCTTGAATGAAAATATCCTTGAGCTGCATGGTGCTTGGTCCACATGAAAATGCCTCAACAAATATTGAATGGTTTTGGTCATTGGTCCGAGAAAGTTATTTGTCATTTGATTTGATTGTTTTTAGCAAAGACAGGTGAGATAACAAATTAGACAGACATAGGTGTAAATGACAAAATAAAGACTTCTGGACAGATGTTAAAATTTGAAAGTGATTTTGTCAGTGGGAATACTGTGGCACACATGTTTGTGATTATGCATGAGAGTGTGATGTATATTCATAGGCTATGCCAAGAACAAATAATATTTATTGTCATTACCATAAAAAGTGCTGTACTTGTTGGCTCCTGTTTATTGTATATTAAAGTGATTTACTTTTACCAAAGACAAAAGTCACATATGACATCATGATAAACTGAATAAAAGCTCACCGGAAGTCACGTGGCTCGTTGTGTTTCCACCATTTTAATTGTTTACTTCAATTATTTCTGACCCATATAATGCCACTGTGGATTTTCACGAGTCTTAAAGACGTGCCAGGCCCGCAGTGTCCGAAAAACTACAATTAGCTGGTCAACTCTTCCTCACCCTGACGTCCCTCTGGTCTGAAGAGTGTTTACAAGCCTACAACAGCCTGGAGCCGTCTATGAGCTGGATAAATAAAACGTCTGGTTTCAATAATAATATGTGGAGTCTACCGGCTAAAATGTTCGTCGTCACTAGAAAGGTAAGTGCCACTTAAGTTACCATAACAACGGGAAGAGCAACGTGTTTATGTGTTTATGCTAACTTATTTAGAGTGAATGCTTGTGTGTGTGATAGTTATCTAAATAATTACTGTCTGATTGTCATTTTGAGAAACTTTTTACCCACCTGTCAGGTGTATGAGGACTTTATGTTATCGTTTCAGCTAAACAAATATGTGCGTTGTGTGCTGCTGTGCAAACTACAAGTTGTGTAAAAAAGTTTACAAACTGCCATTAGCTTTGTTACGTCTGTGGCTGTGGAGTGTATATTGTTTATATACTTCTCTGTTGCTGATTCTGTGTCATGTTGTTTCATTTGTGTGGCTTATTATTTCTTGTCGCACACCCCGTGGTGTCCATAGACTGTGCAATTATTGTCGATAATTTTGGTTTAATTGCTTGAGTTTTGTCTCTTTTCTGGTTCATTCTCGTGAGTCTACACAGAGAGAGGTAGTTGTATGATTTATAATCAGTTGTGTGCTTAGGTTGTAAAGTGCTCCATGCTCTGTATTTTGTAGCCATAATGTCATATAAGCTCCATCATATTTATCTTTAATGCCCCCATATAAATAACTATAGGGTGGATTCAGGGGTGTAAATACTGGCTGTGTGATTGTGCTGGGGCCCGTGGGGTGAGGGGGCCACAGAGAGAGCAGGCCTTCCAACAATGGCAACAATTGCCACCTTGCAATTACTCCTGTGTTGTGTTCAAAGACGACATAACCTTTAGTTTAAAAACGGGGCAATTTTGTATATATGCCCTTAAAATATATTTCTATCTCTGTCAGGGTTTCATGGTTTTTCTCTTCTGTCTTGTTGTGTGCTTAAGGCTTCATTTACTGTCTTCTCTTTTCTTAGTCAGCGGTTATTCAGTCCACAGTAAAATAGACAGCTCCTCTTCTCCCAGGGGCTGATACCTGTTTTCACGTTTCAGCCTTATTCAATCAACATACATTGATAATATTATTACAAACAAAAAGGCCAATGCATGTGCGTTTGTCAAAAACAACAAAAAAACAACAACATTTAACTGACAATTTACTTTGTTGTGAAATAGTTGATCAGACAGCCACACTGAGGTCCACTCCACGTCCAAAGATTAGATTTGCGCTGTAACTCATTATGCATACTTGCATGTAAAATGTTTTTTTTGCCTGTGGTGTGTTAATGAGGCAAAAGATTGCCTTTCAGGGCTTTCTGACAAAAAATGAGGTGACTTGAGTATAGATTGTAGCTTGAGATGAGCCAGTAGGTCGAGTATAGGACTTTAACCCAGGAGACTGTGTTCAAGTCCCATGTGATGCTGTAATTATAGTCTTTATGGTGTAAAAAGCTGCTGAATGTACACTGTGTACATTTAGGAAAATAGCTGAATATGCCCGTTAATGACATATTTCGCCACACTTTCTGATGTTTAGCTCAGACACAAGTTTAACTTTGGAAGTTTTTGAAATAAAATGGAACGTCAAATTTTAAACACCAGTCAATAAACATTTTCATTGTGAGAATGTTAACATGATAATGTTAGCATTTAGCTCAAAGCACCACACTACAGAAGTGCCAGGGTAGCTGGAGACTCTTTATATAGAGATGTGTTAAATCGAACAGTGCTTGATTTCATAGTCATGAAATAAAATACAAATGAGCGCTTCTTATATAAATCAAGTAAAATGAAGACCATGTCTGAAGCAGTGTATCAGAATTCCTCCGGTGAATATATTTATGGCCAAATTACCAAATATGGAACTCATGCCTACACGAGGTGGCACATTTAACTATGTCTTGACACTTTTTCAGTATTTGCAAATCCAAATTTCACAGCTGGGATACGACAGCTGGTCTCAGGCTGAACCATGTTAACATATTATGATCATACTTGACGGGAATATAAAAGACAGCTGTTGTGCTGATTACATTCTCTGCTTACCAAACAGCTTATTAAATTGTTACACATTAGCGAGATGAATATGAAGATACATAAACTGTCAATGAGTTAACTGAAGAAACTTATTACAACATATTATACATTCTAAGTAACACATATGTTGTGTATAAAACAAAACAACAGAAAGCAGGGTCTTAGTAATGCGGGAGCTTAGAAAGATCACAGACAATGGATAAGAATAGGGATGTGAATTGGTCAGATTTTATTGAAACCAATGTGGATTCTGCTAATAAATCCAATTCGATTACATTATTGATTCTTGATAAAATAGGTTTTAAACATCAACACGATTGTTTTAATATCAAGGTCTGAAAGTCTAGATGAAATAAGGGCATATCTACATTATTTAGGTTTTCTTAGTCAGGAAGAAAATCTCAGAAGGAAAAAGTGGAACATGTGCATTAAGTGGAATATAAGCCTGTCTTGTACAGAGAGATTTTTCAGCACATTGCTGGTGTTTCTACCTTTGCTTAAAGTTATAATTTTACAGACATTACAGCAGCACTATCGTCATCTTTCCGTGTTAAATGAAATCACTTTTTACTATTCCTTCCTCTCCCTACGGACTCCTTGTTGTTGCATGTTTACAGCAGTGTAGAACCATGAATTTGTTTTGCACATCTGTCAGAAAATCTACTGATAAAAGGAATTGATGAGCTCAGAGGCATATGATTTTATAGGGTTGGATGATTTGGAACCAGTTCTCAAATGGAGCTGGTTCTTGATTCCCTTCACCAGAAAAGAATTCATAATGTTTTGTGTGTGAGTGTGTTCCCAGCATGTCTGCTGCTGTAGTTCACACAGTGTCCACTGCGAGGCATTGTAGCCACACTTTTGGCTTCAGCAAACGCCATCAAATCGACGAGACTGTTGCAATTCATATTGACCAACCACGCCTCAAGGGTACTGCTGAGATTGGCTTGAGTCAATAGTGATAATAATTGCACTGTTTTAAGGCTGTCTGCTGGGGTTTGTACTTTATTTAAAAATGTGAAAACTCTCCCCCTCTGCGTCCTGCATCAACGGGCTCTCTTTCTGTTCCCTCTTCATCCTGCTGCTCGCTCCTTTGACAGGCAGGTGTGAGAGTGTGAACGGACTGCCCTGGAGAGGGGTTGGGCACTGACCCCAAACTGTGAGTCTCCAGGCCCGTTCAGCCGGAGCCTGCTCTGGGTGCTCACATCCGCAGACAGCCGAGGGAACGGCCTCACGTCGTCTCCCATCAGCTTTATTTGAAAGGCTGCTTTCACTTTAATTGGGGTGGGAGGGGAAGGTTTGCATAAACCTGAAGGGCTGATGGAGGGTCGACGGGTCAAGGCGCTGCTGAGGTGTAGATGGGGGTGTCTGAAGTTTGTCTTTCGGGTCTCATAGTTCAATTCAGACTGTTCAACAATGTTATGCTCATGGTTCACTGTTTATATGCACTGTGTGGTTTAACCTGTGAAATGTTGGCTGCACTTTTCATCAGTGAACATATTATCAGACAAATTTTATTATTGATAGAGGATTTAAAGTGGAATCATGGCCAAAGCCCCCACTGAATTAGTGCGTCTATGGACAATAACACAGCCGTCACTGTATTCCCCACGTCTGCACCATCTGAGCTAAAACTGAAGGTCATTGCCATGGCAACTTTGCTGTTTAAATTGGAGTATGTTTAATCCCAATCCTCTGGCACCTGAAGACATTATCACCGCAAATCCCACCGTCAGTCATCAATGAGATGAGCTGGCTGCCCTTTAAGGGAGGCTGTGCACAAGCAGCGAGGCTGAAGAAAAGTTGTGTCTGCAGCAGTTTCTCAAGTAAACCAGACAGGTTTCACTTCTTGTGAATGCCAGTGAATGTCCCACACACTGACAGATCGGTGATTATTTTTGGTGTGTGTTTTTGCTGTTATCAGACACAATTTATTATTATTTTTTGAGTGTGTGCCCTGGAAAGATTGACGTTTTTCTGAGAAACTCGCCCGCCATCACAAGCCGTCACACTTGCATAATTGTCCGTTAAGGCCCTTTCTTATAATATTTATTTTTCTGGTGTATTGATTGCGTGACTTGTTTGTTATGACAGCCAGTTGCAGCAGAACTGATAAGACTTCTCAATACAAGAGGTAAAAAAAAAAACTCATAAACTTGAATTTTAAGAAGGCAGTGTTGTTTTGCTGTATGATCAATTTTTGGTTGTGTTCGAATCACCTCCTGGGTAAATTGGGATGATGTCATCAGGCAGATGGCTGTGGTTGGAACCTCTTCCCAAACAGGGAAATGAACTTATGAACCATCAGTGGATCCAGGTCCGTCCCACATAAGCAAACCAGTCCATCTAGGACAGTCCCCCCTCTGGAGAAAGAGCAGTTTTCAGTTGTCCCAGGATGGGTCAGACTGTCTTGGCAACACTGAGCTTTGGATGCAGTCCCTCAAAATAACCAACAGTAAAAAAAAAAGAAAAAGAAACTTAATGAGTTGTGTGTCCAGGGCAAGAATCTACCTTTAAATCATTGATCAGCTGCTCTCAGCCAAGTGGCAGCCAATATAACTGACTTGGATGGACGCAATGACCAGTGGTTGCAAAAAACAAACAAACACATTGGAGCAAAAAGAACACACTCTGCTCAACATCAAATGCTTGTGCCATTGTAGGGAGGGAACAAAAGCGCTCGGGGGGAATGAGAGCGTGTGACATGTTGGCTGTGTTTACAAGCGCCCAGGTCCTGGCTGGTCGGCCCGGGTTCACCCAACGGTCACCGGTTCTGAGGTCTCCGGGTCTCGGGTCTTTTTGAAAAAGATCCGTGAAGCAGAATTAAAGTGATCTACCTCCGGAGTCCGGACGGAGGACCATAAGGGCTTTTGGTCTTTGAAACGGGGAGGAGGAGAGATACAGAGAGCGAGAGAGGGGGAGAGGGAGCCAGGGGGGAAGAGGAGAAGAAGAATTATGTGTAATGAGTTTGTTCCCCTGCCTGAGCTACTTTGAAATGTGACTAAATGGCCCACCTTCTGTGAGGCCGGGTCCTGGCTTGAGGGCAGCGAGGAGCCCACCGAGAGAACCTCAGTGCATACACTCCTAAAAGGTGTACAGCATGTTTTGACATTTTGATAATATTTCCTCAATAAACCCTATCAAAACATGTCAAAAGAAAAAGATTAGCATTAAAGTAATGTTTGCGATAAAAGAAAATTAAGTCGCTCCATTCAGTTAATTCCATGAGTTCTGCTGGTGAAACAGTTTCTCTGTTTTCACCTTCAGTTTCTGCAGTAATTAACCCAGTTCATGAGATGAACCATTGATTTTTATAATGTCTCACATCGGAAGATATATGCTGTAAAGTAATTATTAGTACCTTTTTTTAGCACTTCCATTAAAATACCTTTTGAATTTGAAGCAGTAATCAGTAGCATAAAGAACACTTTTCCGCAAACAGATTTTGTGAGCGATATGAGCAATTCTCATAAACAACATATTTCAGATGTCATAGCCATTCATTAGTGGATAAATTCCAAGTAAACATGCTTTGAGCCAATATACAGCATCTAGCGTCTCCACCATATGTTCTCTGCAGTTTTCACCTCCTTCCCAGTCTCCTCTCTTGAGAAGACAGTGTTTTGCACCATTTCCTTTTCAGCTATAGCTGTCGTACATCTATTTTTGCTATCCCCCACAGGATGAACAAAGGAGCAGGATTATATAGAAGAAGGGCTCCTGTTATGAGCTTTTTGTAGAATTACCACAGTTCTGCTAATTGTTTGTGTTGCTCAGGAGGAACTTGATCTGCAGCCATATGCACAGGCTCTTCATTTAATGGGGGAAAAGGCGAGCATAGCAAATCATCATGAACATTTATAGTTGTTCTTGATAAATCTCATTTTTGAAACAGTGTGAATCATAATTGTGTAAACTGTAAATGCAATTGTTACAACTGTTTCGTGGGACATCACAACTTTATTGCATGACTGCAAAAGGTAGCAACCTATCCAAAACCTTTCATTCATGGGTTGGGGATATTTGCCTGAGTCCCCCAACCCTAAAAAGTCCTTTAGTATAGGATTAGTGTGTATGAACCACAGTGTAAAGATCCATTTGTAGCACAACTTGAACCTGTCAGTATCTGTGAAAGCTGCAGGAGATGTTGCTCCACATTTTGTTGACACAATTTGGGAAATCTTGTTAATATTTTTTGGGTAAAACTAAGCCATGCGTCCTGTACTCCAACTATGAAAACTATTGATAGTTGTTTTCTGGTGATCACCAGAACTTCTCACCAACTCACACGCATGCTTCCACAGTTGTTTTGCAGAAACAAGTTAAGAGAATCTTGCAAAGTTTTAGAGTGAGACTTTTCCACAGTGTTGTCAGACACCTATGATAACAATCTGAAACAAGCTCTTATAGTGGACTTGTATTGATGCTGCGCCGTTGCCCCTTCCGATTACATTATAATTTGTTTGTTGCTGCAGGCTGCAGCTCTTTCCCTCAATTCTGCAGCAATTTCAAAAATTGTTATCCCCATTATTCAGTTACACTCAAAAACATGGTAAAATAAGGTCTAGGATGAAAATACTACAATTCCCTTTGAAGGAATATACAAAAGTCTGACAGGATTTTATTGTGGATAATTTTGCATGTGATGGTTCAAACTTTGTTTGAAAAAATTACTCTTTTGCACACATGCTAAAACACTCGCAGTTTGAATAAAAATAATGAGAAATTCTATTTTGTTAACAAGAGATTAACTGTTCAGAGATATGGAGTTAATGTTTTGAAAAAAATATTTCAAGAACTTTGCCAAAGCAAATGAGAAAAACTGTAAAAGTAAACCCAGGGTCAACAAATATCATTGGAAAGAGGCTTTAGTGAAAGTGGAGTGTTGACTGTGTTGAACAAGTGCAGAGGGAGAGGAGGATAACAAAAGAGAGGAGAGGAAAGCAGACCTTGGAGCCAAAACCAAATCACATCAGTAACCGCTGCGCCCCGGGGTGAGGGCAGGCTCAGTCAGCCGTACCATGCAACTGGGATAATTAGTTTTGGAAAGGAATATCAACTGATATAATTGAGCATTCTCCGCTAATGAAGATCCTCTGTGTTGTCACTGGTGAGGCGCTAATTGACGGGAGAGGGATGGGGTGGGTGCAGAGAGGGGGGTGAAGGACTGTGCAGGATATGATGGTGGAAGTGCTGCCTGTGCTGGCAGAAAAAAAAGAAAAGTTTTCAGGTTCGTTGATCTCTATTAGACAGGTTTTATTTCAGTGGCTCACTGTCTGCTTTCATTCACACAAAGCCCTGCTAGTGTGTGTGTGACGGACTCATTCACCACTGTTTTCTGTTTTTCCTCTAAAGGCTTGCTAGATGAAAGAAAACTCACCGCAGCGTTTAGACAGATAAGAGTGCTACAGAGGAGGTTGAGGGCTTAAAAAAAATCACAGGAGTCCACAGGACGGGGGTGGAGGGAGTTTAGGGGTTGCACAGGTCGTGTTGGGAGTTTCGATCGAGGGAAGCAGAGGGTCGAGGATTTGTGGAGGGAGGGCCGCGAGGAGGGGTCATGGTGGAATCAGTTGAGGGAATAATAGGAAAGCAAATTGGTTTTGACAAGTTTGGGGAGCTGGAAGTAATGCGGTCCTTTTAAAGGGGAGATGAGGGAATATCCAGCAAAACTATGAGATAATCAGGGGTACCATTCAGGAGCGGGGTGAGGGGAGGGACCCGAGCCAGAACACGGAGCATGCTAGTGACCCTGAAGGGCCCGTGGAACAGGGTCAGCGCTCACATGCGGCCTGCAGGGGGCGACAGGTTGAAAGCAGAATTGAGCATATATGGACGAGTGACTGTTGTGTTGAAGCTTTTATAGTTTGTGTGTCTTGAAGACACTTGGATAACCTTCTAAGAAATCAGTCTTCAAAACCTTTCAGAATATTAAACTTGTATTGATCAATTCTAATTTCACATCATGAATAAATCAAACAGACAAGCTTGCCAAATGAATAATGCTTTTTATGAAGATGTTCAAGACATCCTGGTTAACTCAGAGACCGACAGGCAGGCAGACAGATGGAGAGACAGAAAAGTAGACGTGCACAGTAGACAGACAGACAAACAGACAGACAGGCAGCAGGGCAGAAAGACAATACTGATCCACTATCTGCTGTCACACATCTCTGGAATCAAGCATCGTCCCCAACAGCAGGCTGCTTGCCAGATCAGCTCCACTGGCAGCCAGCTACACAGACTGCTCACAGCAGCCAGCATGGAGACAGACTGACGCAGAGCAACCAGCTAGGTGTTTGAACACAAACAGAGGATTAACAGAGTTCTGGGCACGGAGGTGACGGTAAATAAAACACCAAACAGGCCCACTCCACAGGACAGCAGGTCCAAACAGACAAATGATTTTACACTCATTTCAAGTTAATGTTGGTGGGTAATGGAGTCACGGC
Organism: Serranus cabrilla; assembly: GCA_903364295.1. Lineage (NCBI taxonomy): Eukaryota > Metazoa > Chordata > Actinopteri > Perciformes > Serranidae > Serranus > Serranus cabrilla. The sequence continues at coordinate 944,021 of CAFUXE010000706.1, forward strand.
TCACCTTTATACTGTCCAGTTTGCCGGAGCTGATTTAATAGGAAGAGTAGGAAGCAATGCATCCAGTTAAGATTAGGCTTTTAAAAAGGGAATATTGTACTTTCTCCAGCGCAAAGGGAAAGGCGGAGGATGATCTTTTGTTGGCCTGAAATTGAAAATTCCCAATGGTGTCAAAATAGAAGTAAACGGCTGAGATAAAGTCAAATTTTCTCCCTGGGCCTGCTGACACTTGCATGGCTTGATCTCTCTTTTCAGATAACATCACATATATACGGCAAGAGAAACATTGACACGCACAGGTCTGATGCAAGAATGCTGCCTCAACCCTTCAACCCTTACGTGTCTGATTCAGAATGCAATTTGCTGTTGTTGTCAACCTTGACAAATTCTGAATGCAAATAAAACACGCACACACATTCCTGTATTCGCCCACACACATCTCCTTAACATCCTGCTGCTTCTCAGTTGTCAAAAGTTTTTCTTAACCTGCATGGACTCCCAGATTTATTAGGCCTACGGCATATGTACAGTTCAAGCAGATAAGCTGAAAGTCAAAGATAATTCGCCAAATAAGAAGTTGTTTAATTAATTGGAGTATGCCCTATTCAATTAGGAGAAAAAAGGAGTTAGATGATGTCAACTAGATCTGATACCAGCTTAACCGTACACTGTATAAAAGAAGTGGAAATGTGAAAGTGCCTTAAACCTGCATTAGTTTCAATGGTCAGCAGGGGGCGACTCCACTGGCTGCAAAAAGTTTGATTGTATAGAAGTCTATGAGAAAATGACCCAACCTCTCACTTGATGTGTTACCTCAGTAAACAAAATAAAATAATTAGTTCATTTAGATAAGTTTAATTTCCAGCCCGCGGTACAGTCTCTGAGCTGAATCCATCTCATCATTTGGTTCAGCTGAGGTTATTAGTCTATTTTTCCAAAGTTAAGTAACCACCTGACCAAGTCTGGGTAGTTTTACACCCAGTGAGTTCTGAAAACAGGAATGCATTTAAAATATATTTCCATTGCTCCAGTATATAGTGAGGATAGGATATAGTAAGGAGTAATAATAGGTCAGCTCCACAGTCAGGAGATGTTTGCTCCTCACTTTCACTTCATCGGCCTCCTTCTCCGTGTTTTCCATGTGACTCCATATCCCTTCACATTAGTGCAGTCCGCTGCAAAGTAGCTGCAAGAATCAGCACGCGGTCAACTGTGGCAGGGAAAAAAGAAGGGAAGAAAGAGAAAATATTTAAGGCCTTGCTCCCTCTGTCAGCTTTCACCTCCTTTCCCTCCTTGTTCTTGTTTTCACAGCCCTTAATCCTGGCGGCTCCAACGCGGAGCGGTCACAGGTTTTGACAGCAGACTGTAATGACCTAAGCTGTTCTCTGCGGGGGGTGAGGAGGGTAGCTGGGGTTGTTGGTTGGGGAGGGATGGAGGAATGTTTAATGAGAGGTTACTTGGCATTTATTTTTAGGTGTAATGCAGTTTGTCATCATGGCCACCAGGGGCAGAGCAGATGCATATATACGAAATCTGTTCACACTGATGTAGACTTTAGTTTATTCTTTACTGTTTCCCTATAATCTGTGATATTTGTGGATAAAAGGTCAACACTCAAAAATAATGGAAAATGCCATATTGGGACATGTTGTCATACCAGTGTTGACAGGTCTCTATTGCACAGACTATTAATGAGCAACAGTTATTTTATGTCAACAGTAATTTATTGTGAATCTGACAAGAATAGTGGGAGCTGTTTAAAGCCACTAAGGGTCAGAAAAGCTATGAAACGGCAATATTGGCTTAAGTCACCAGTGTGTCAACAAACCAATGCTAATTTACACATTCAGCAGATCATCGGTATCCATTGGAGTCATGTTTCATTAAGTGTAAGTTAGGTGTAAGTTTTATCGAAGTTGATTCAAATTACAGGTGCCAGCAAGTGTTTGTTTGGACTAAAAGACAGCTGTTCGTTTAAAAAATACACGTCCCTTGCTAAAAAAGGTAGCTTGCCAGTGCTAGCAATAACAAAGCATCCTTCTGGCAGAAAATGATTTGATCAATGTCTCAAATATAGAGGTTTCCTGGTTTTCTGTTTTGTACCACAATAAACTGAATATCTTTGTGTTTTAGACTGACAAAACATCACCAAGACATCACCTTGGATCATGAGAAACTTGTTAGGACATTTTTCACTATTTACTGACATTATCTTGACCAAATGATTCATCAATCAATTGAGAAAATAATTGGCAGGTTGATCAAATGAAAAAATATAATAAATAGTAATACTATAATATTAGGTGCAGCCCTAGTTGTCTTTGCAGTTGGTTCCTAGAAAGGCCAAAAAGGAAATGAATGCAGGTTTAAGGTAAATATTTATATTTCTTTAAGCAGCTTGAATGCAAGACTTTAAGGTTGTTTTCTTATGCTATACTTTTTTCCACCACCCACAAGCCAATTTGATAAACTTCCCAATCTATCTGCTGTGATTGGTTTTTGTTTATGCATCTGTCAAAGATTTACATTCTCCTGTAAGGTTTGAGATAAACTGTGACCCACTGCTGGTGGCCAGCCATGATGGTCAAGCTAAAATAAATTGGGGTGAAATTTGGCAATCTCGGGAGCAGCAATGTGTGCAGTCCAGTGACAGTCTGCATATTTTTGTAAAATCGACTCAACAACAAAATGCTGAGACCTAAGCCAATAAGTTGTGACATTTAATGCATATTTCATAGAAGTGCTAAAAGTTTTAAATGAAAAAAATGCATCACACCCCATCTTCTGAGTGCTGAACAAATATTTCAATATTAAAATTTAGTGTTATTCACCTTCAAAAGATTTGTTCTCCCCTGCTGTTAATGTAATTGCATTCTGCCCCACTGAAATAAAATGTCCAAGGTATTACAGCTTTTTGTTTTGCCATCGTGCGCTGTAGTGAATGCACCATGATTCAGCTCCAGACAGATGCATCTTTGCATTATTTCATCCAGTAGGTTAGAAATATGAGAATCTTTATCAGGTCTGAATTGCTCTGTTTTGTTTATCATTTTCATTCCACCTTCTGTTCCTCGGTTCTATCTTTACTCCCTCCTCTGTTTCACAAACCTCAGCTCATTAGTTTCCATCCCTCCACAGGACGGCTGGCTGTCTCACCTCCTTATTATTAAGCCCCTATCTTATACGCCCATGCAAACTATAGCACTCTGTGGGCCTGATGTTGAAATCATAAAGACGTATTCCCTTGGGGCTGAAACCAGTCACGTCCCAATATGAGATAGAAAACACCAGACTTAACCCTGTCCCCTCTTATATACCAATCAAGTAGATAAATAAAGGTTTAATTAAGAAATGCTCCTCAATGGGGTTATGGGGCTTGGGGTTGGTGACTAAATGGGGGAAGGGGGAAATGAAAGACACAAGAGGCAATACTTGAGCTTCACCTATGGAGTGAAGCACAATAAAGGGATATTTATTAAATATCTGAGAGCCCACAGGCTATTGAACGTCACAGACAACACAGGCCATTCATGATGGAAAAAAAACTCCATTAAAAAGAGAAAACCATTACAGCTTAGTCATTACAAAAATATATTAAATAATCAATTTAATTATTTTGCATTTTATCACCTCTCCCAAAGAGCAGAACACATCTTATAGGTGAGGCATCAAGATTAATTGCTGTGGAAATTAATTTGGAGAGTAATTCTCATCATAAACAAAATTACATTTTTGCTTTTATCAGGATGAGTCAGAGCAGCAATGTTTGTTGTGCGGATGTCCTCTTTCCTCTGCTACTACTCTGTGGGCAGAAAAGACAGAATCCAATCTGTTATTGGCTTGCTATTAATTTGGGTGTTTTGAAATGCCTGAATGAAAAATTCATCTCAGTCAGTAAGCACATTTAATGAAAAATGCAGAAAAGCAAACAAACTAAAACTATATTCTCATGTTTACAAGTGGTAAGAGCAAGACGCAAAATGTAGGTTACAAATCACTGACATGTTATATGCTTAACATCAGCTGATATTGATCCAGCTATAGCTGGCTGTTAAAAGTAAAGCACTCTACCACAAACACAGTGAAGTTAGCAGTAGTGTGTGGTACATTAAGGGCACTGGGAGGGCACCAATCTTTCAGGTCCAATTGTGGGATAATATATATATATATATATATATATATATATATATATATATATTGTCCTTGTTTTGAAAGTGAAGCCAATGCTGATGTACCTGAAACTGACATTATTTCTAGTGGCCAGTTGGAGGCGATACCACTGGTTGCAAAAAGATGTCTGTTTGTATCTAAGTCAATAGGAAAATCATGCTACTATTCACTTAGTTTCTTACATCAAGTCTTATTTAATACAGCATGATGTTCTTATTGTAAATGTTGTTCTCATTTAGAGTACAATAGATGATGCACAGTGTGCATCTTTGTCCTAGAACTTGACCTTTTTTGTGTATAAAAAATATATTTTTGAAATATATTCATTGTTTGAAATGGTTTCGTTCAATTTTTGGTTGAATTAAAAGACCCTATAAAGAGTCCGCTATTCATTTGATATTAAACCATTCTAATTCCTGATCTGTTTTGCGCATGCTATAGTTGCAAAACAGCAATACGGCAAATTCCATAAACCAAGATGGTGACAGCCAAAATGCGAAACTCAAGTCCACAAACCAACGGGATGCCTTGTTATTGTTTACTGTTGGTCCATTAAAGTGCTGTTGACTCATGCCATTCACACCACTGCCTCGGCCCAGTAAAGACTGATTGCAGTCTGATCTGTCTTTCTCTCTCCCTCTCTATATATATTTCCTATACATACTTGATTTGACCTATAAGAAACTTATTTTCTCCATCAAACAGGGTCAGGGTTATGTGACAGATTTCTTTATTCATCTCCATAAGGGTTAGCATGGCAACTGTCTTATCAAAACTTAATGGTAGACTTCACCAACTTTTCTGCCGTTTTACAGTACTTTCAATAAGTACAGGCTTTCTTCTCTAATGTGCTCGGTGATTACAGTGCCGGTACAGTTGGAGAGAAGTCGTTTTTTTTCTACAGATTTAACTATTGATTACAGCTCTGAATTGCAACCGAGAAAAAACAGTTCTCTAAGTGCTGTGTTTTTTTCCTCCCAGGAAACAAAGAACACAGAGGACTCATGTCAGATGTCTGATCCATCACGGATCTATCAATGTATCCAAGGTGAGAATAACTTCCTCTTGCATCATCACACACACGTCTATTATCTCGTCTATTTCCAATCTGGTAGCTACTGGAAAAAATAGTGAGTGAACCTGGAGGTGACAATACAATGCATGCAGTGAAGCCATGCTTGCAAATCCACTCACACCTTATACACCGCCTGTGTGTCTGTCTACGTCTCTCTCTCTCCATCTTCAACACACACACACACACACACACACCAGCATGCATTCAGTCACTGAAGTGAGTATTGTGTGGTCAGATCCCACTGCTGTGTGTCACGCAGTTTATGGGCCTGCTAGCTTTTAAGTGGCCTTTTAAGATGTTCTGCTGAGCCATTAGTAGCACTTCACAATAAAACTACATCATTTAGGGAGCTGAAACGCTGAGTTGTGCCTGTGCCATGAAAGACTGGGGTTACTAGTAGGACTAAAAGTAGGTCTGTCCTTTCTGAAGTGAGTTTGTGCCTCTGCATGTGCTGTGTGTCTATACCTCTAAGTGTGTAATAGATACGGGGCATTTTTTTCTCTTACATATATATATATATAAAAACAGTTGAGGAAGTGAACAAATGGCCTCGCCGGCCTTTGCCTGAGGTAACTATGGACCTCCATATGTGGAATGCCCATCTCCTGGCCCTCAGTCCCCGCATCATCTCCACCAGGGGCCCCTGGGGTCCAACTGACCCACCTCCATCCTCCATTCTCCGTCCCTTCATCTCCGTCCACAGCCACGCTACGAGTAGCACACTCCCGCCCGGGGCCACGGCTGACTTTCTCTGCAGTTTGCCATGATACAGCACGCAGCACAGACAAGCCCTCTCCTCCGTCCCCTCAGAGAGGGGAGTGAGCTAAGGTTGACCGATTTAACAGCTGCTGGGTAATATACAGAAAGTCATTTGTTAAAATCTAATTGATCGCTCCATTTCCACCTCTACACTCAGTGGATGTTCTATCCGCTGCATGAGCGTGGCTGAACAACAGATGCTGTCTGTCGTATGGAAGCGGGGAAAAAAAGAGCATGGAGGTGGTTGGGAAGAAGGATGAGATTAGATGAGGCACTGTGTACAGTGTAATCCTGTGTGGCTTTATAACATCCAGAGCCCACAAGTATGAGCTTGTTTTTATGAATGCAATAATATAGCTGATGTTGAACAGCTTGCCACAAAAGGCTTGTAGAACCAAGTCAATGCTAAAAACAATAAAAATAAAACAATAAAAACAGCAGATTACAGTGATTGCACTTACCTTTATAGTTTGCTGTTTTACCCCACGTTCTGCTGTTTCCTAACACGTTTAAAACCACTTGATTTTCTTGAGTTTAATGTATCTTACGGTCTTCCTCTTGCTCTATTCACTGACATTGAAGGAGCGTTCCCTTCTGGGTCTGAAGAAGTGCCCTTGCTAACCCTTCCCAGAGAGACCTTTCCTCCCTTTTTCATTTTCACCTCCTAGCCAGGACCCTGCTCTTTTACCCCGAGGCATTACCTGCAGCGGAGTTCTCACTCCCCATAACACACATATGTACCAACAGCTACATGGGCCCCAAGCCATTTGGTCCCTTGGGGAGCTGGCGGGGTACAGTACTGTCTAACCATAGCCTGACTGACTGTCAGCGAGACCAGGGCCATGCCTGTGGTCTGTGCCCCTCAGAGCAACGTGAAGCGCAATCATTTCACATCAAAGCAATCAGCCACCGGCCCCAGGCGCAATTCTCACCCGCTGAGCAGTGAGGCGGCGAGCGCTATCTACAAACGATCACAACCCCGCCCACCTCTGTTTCGCACCTCACTCCAGCCTCTCACCACGACCTCAGCCAACATATACCACCATCCACCTACATATTATCATCAGTGGTGGCTTGCATATGTTGAGTGCCTGCCAACCATACAAACTCAGAGGGAGGCTCTTGCTCCATGTACATTAGTGGCAGAGAGCAAGTAGCTAATTATAAAACCACTCTGGGTGCCTGGTTGTTCCTAGGCATTGCTGCTGTGCTGCTCCATGCAGAGTGGGGAAAATGAGCCTGTCAACTCAGTCCCAAGTTGCTGTGATGAGTGCAAATGAGGTAAGGCCCTGGATGCCTCTTGGGGAGCTCCATGAGGGGAGGTGGCGCTGGAGGGTGTGTAAAAACACACACACACAGACTCACACAGCACATAGACTGATGGCTTTGATTTGTAAGCTGTCAGGCAAAGTGGGTCAATATGTGACAAACAAGAGGGACTTTTTAGATCCTCGTGCCAACAGGTCTGTGGCACACTGTGGCTGGGTTCAGACCAAGCACCAACCCCCGGGTCTGAAAAGTAAAGCTAATGTGGAAATGTCTTAAAGCCTTTCATTCTTTCTAATGGACAGCATGGGGCAACTTCACTGGTTGTGGAGATGAAATCTGATTGTATAGAAGTCTATGAGAAAATGACAATACTTTTCACTTGACTTATTATCTCAGTAAATATTTTCCTGATGAGTTTATGGTCTCAATTGGTAGTTTTTAAGGAAGTGGCAAACATTGTGGGTGAATAATGAAGCAAACACAGAAGCCAGTATTTGGCACAACCCAGTGCACCAGTCCAACCCAGGGTTCAAATCAGTTTGAAACACTGTCTGCACAGGCTCAACCCTGATGTCTACAATGTGGTACAAAAAACAACAACACTCAATGTTTTTTTTAATTCTCGATATGTAAATCGTATTTTAAGTCTGTTTTTCGCTAGCTAAAATGGTACATCCCAATTGATACCATTGTTAACTTGAATAAGTAATGCAGCTTGCTAACCAAGTTAGCCAGGTAGTTATAGTATTAGCCGGTAACTAAGTGTTTGCTGCATGTTTGCTAATGTTCTCTGTTACCTGTGGAACCAATATGGTCTCTTCTGACTCCAAGAACTAAAGATGGGTGACTCCTTTACTATAAATGAGGGGCAAAAATAGTACTTTTTAAGCCACTACGTTGATTGCAATAGAACATTGCAGATGCAGATGATTAAAACAAAACATCATCAAATAATGAATTAAGATGTTTTATTATAGATTAAACCACCCTGCAGTGGCTTCAATTTACCCAGCTGCAACATTTAAATGATATTCATATTAATTTAGAAAGCATTGTTGAACGCAATAATACATTTTTCATTGATTTGAAAGGAGGCATTCTGTGTAATTAGTGTCGTTGTGTGTAATCTGTTTGCATTTTAAGCCTATTTTCATACCAATACAGTCTTTTACAAAAGTAAAATAAAATTTTTTAATTGAAATCAGGACCTTTACTTGTAAGGGAGTATTTTAAAACTATAGTATTGCTGCTTTTACTTAAATAAAAGATCTGAGTACTCCTGCCGGCACTGGAAGAGACAGACTGGTGACAGCAGACTGCAGCGTGCAGCGCGCCTGTGATGATGAGGAGTGTCCTGGCATCCAAGCCCTTCCTGTCATTAACTCACGACCAGTGAGATAGATATACGGCATGAATGCCTACCGTGATCACAGCCTCACATGTTCACGGCCAGCCGCCTTTGATTCCACACTGCTTTTATTTATCTTCTCTATACTTCCCTCTCTCCTGTCTCTCTTCATCTGTATTCTTCCACTCTCTCCCTCTCGTAAGGTATTATTAGCGGCCGCACAGAATTTTTTCATTTTGGTGATTGACAGCCAAGGTGATACCTTCCCTTTATTTGCATATTTTGCCGTTGACTCTCTATACCTGCCACTAATGGCGGTGATTCCCAGCCGTTCCTGAATTAGCATGCTCCAGCCTGGGAGTCAGGGCTGCTAATCAGAAGCTGTGGTGAGAGGAGAAGGACGGCTTCAAATTACATCCTTCATAGTCAACAGGAGGCGCACATGAAAGTGCGACATCCCGCCGTTTTTCTCCGAGCTGAGGAAGTTAGCAGATCGACAGTGACAGCACCCCGCTTACCTCTGAGACACCGACTAGAGCATCTCCAATTAAAAGCCTCCTATGATTTCCTCTATTAATAATAAATGCTTCTGAGCTCGACGGAGCTGTGATTGGTATGTGTCTGTGAGGCATTTTAGCACACGTACACATCAGTGTGAGCAACATATTTGCCCACCACTGTGGTTGCAAGTGAGTGTGTGCATTTGTTTTCCATGTGCTGTCCCTTTTTCATGTGCATTCAGTGCAGTGTTAAGTTTCATGTGGTCTCCACCTCCTGTCTGTGGTGGTGGTTACCTCATAATCACGACTGAAAAGCCATAACGCGCCTTTCTGGAAACTGAAGATGCCACATTGGATTTCAACAGGAAATCCGAAGAGGTGCCTCTCTCCTCACTGCTGAGGTAGATGTCGGGAAGCCAGAGACAGTTTTCCTGGAAAATGTGTTGCTGCAAACACTGTCTGTCTGTCCCTGTGACTTCTGCGAAAACATTGGTCTGGTTACAGAACACCTGGAGTGCTGCAGCTCTTTATTAAAGCCATGACTTCACTATTGTCACCATGATTACAGATTATGGGCTTTATAACCACCTCAGACTTAAATAAAAAGGGCACCATACAGTAGGTGGAAGCGCACGGATAGCCGCAGCACACCACACCTCATCATAATAATTGAAGAGACACTGACATCTAAGTGGAGGGCAGGCCTTTTTTCAGGGTAATTTGCAAAAATGAAGCGAGCCAATGAAGTGGATAGAAACTTTCCCATAAATAAGTCTAGAGAATGTTTTCACAGAGGACAATGAGGCCGTCTGTTGAGGGCATGACTTCAAAATGACTCATCCACCTGGTTGCTCTGTTTCTCATTTCACGAACACAGTCAATCACAGTGGTGTGTCGTTGCTGCTCAGGCTGAAGCTAATGCATCCTGATTGCTGGTTTATTTACATCTCCTATCACTACAGCACAGCTCTTTGTATTCAAATGTCTTTAAATGTCTTTCACTCACAGTTGCAGCGTTCATTCCACCCCTCCGTTCTGCAGATTCAACTGATTTTGCTAATGCCTCCTGGACTTAATCAATATGCATGACTTAAGGTGTCAGTTATCAACACACGAGTGGCTTTTCAGGAAACATTATCCTTCTCCGGCTCCTGCTTTGTACCTGAATAATGTCGTCTATGGATCGGTGGTGAGTGCATGTGGCGGGTAATCAACAGACATTCACTGTGGCATGTCACGCTACTGCAGAAAATTGTCCCAGAGGCTCTGGACGCAAGATGACCATAGCATGCAATAGGACATGGGGACCACTGTGACAAACACTGGTGATGAATGGAGAGGGTATGACCTTGGAGGAGGTCATTCTCTCTTTGCCCCTTTCCTCATCTCAGCTGACAGCTCCCCTTTTTATTCAGTCTCTCCAACGGTCACTTTTTGAACAGCGTCCTGCTGCAGAGCTCCAAGCTCGAGCCCACCTCCACCCTTATACGTTGCCAGGACCCATGGGGGAAAATCACCTTCAGTGAAAAATAATGTGTTTTTTTTTCTTCTTTATTAATGATATTCACATGCCACTGTATTATATTGTGCAGTGTAATGGTATATTGCACTTATCATAAATAGAGTAGCCTACTAAGCGTGCATTTAATACTTTGTATCGCATCCATAACACTATGTAGTATAAGCTGACTTGCGTTAATTAATTACATTCACATTAAGTGTATGTGAGTGTATGTGAGTGCATTAGTAGGGTATGCCTCTGTATTTTTGGCTACAAGGACAGTCCTCTGGATATGATAGCATTTGTTGATTAGTTTATATATGTCACACAACCTGTATTAATAACACCGCAAGGGAAACAACGCAAACTTAAAACTTTAATAAAAACGTGACTTTTAAACTAAGGTAACGTAACCTTGAGCAGAAAATAATTAATGATTTATGCTGAAACCGCTTGCAAACTGACATCAATATTAGCTGAATTGCTAACATAAATAGCTAACTAGCAAACATTCAACATATTTTCCAGGTAGGGGATGCCTGTGTGCGATGATTTATGAATTCTAGCTAGCAATACAATAACCAAACCTCAGGAAAAAATGCTAAAAGCTCAACCTTATAATTTCAGCAAACATTAATGCTAGTTTGGTAACACCTGTTTAATGTTGTATTACTTAACTTTCTAGGTTTCAGTTGTAATTAAATATTGAAGGTGTATGGTTAACCTTGGTGTTATTGGTGGAAGCTGTGTGGTTTAGTTTGGGGGTCTGATGGAGGAGGTGGAGCTGAGCTTGAAACTCTATACTGACCAGTAGAGGAAAAAAGAAAAATATTCTTTCCTCACAAGTGGTGTTTATATATGCGCTGACACTTTTCATCTGTAACAAACAAATCTCTAACACAGGAAAAAATAGACTTCCATTTTGCCAACATCACTTTTTTTAAATACTGAAATGTGACTTCCCAGACCTCAATTACAGACGTTTGAGAGTAGGTGGATATAAGCAGAGAAGTGAAGAAATTGAAGTTTTTTTATTACCAAACCATGTGTATATAGACCATGGACAGATTTAATCCTGAGTGTCACTGCTGATCTGTGTTAACAGGAAAACACTGTTAGCTGTGTGATGCCACAGTCGGCTGGGACCTGTGTCTGTGTTGGGCCAGTGTTGCCTGTGTTGGATTGCACAAACAGAGCATAGTGAAGCAACTGCACAGAGGCAACCTGAGGGATGTTACTGTTTGCCTTTCAGACATGCTTTAACTCTACAGATTAAGAGGTTTGCAGAGAAATATTTCAAAGCCTGAAAACTAACTATTTTTACATGATCAAAATCCTTTGAATATATTTTCATGGTTATGCTTAAGACAACATGACATACATTTCTGATTAAGGCACCATTAATTATTAATGTTGCTGCTCAAAATCTCCTTTCCACTGATGAAAAATGTCCTGCTGGAGCTGTCAGTGACTTACTAATGACGCCCTACTTAAATCATTAGCTAGAAAAGTGAGCCTGTAGCCTCAGCCGTTCTGTTATGCCAGGTATGGTGAAGCAACCACACACACACACACACACACACAGCAGTAATGCAGTAATGAAAGAGGGAGGGAAAGATCGCTATTTATTTATCACACCACAAACTGTAGGTCATTCCTGTGTTTGGCAAGTTACTTGAAAATGTAATCAGTTTCTCATTGCATATTGATCGTCGAGAAGTTGAACTCATTACTTGTTACTTTTTAAATTACGAGGGCTTGGAGCCAAAGGAGCGTAAGTGCCATGTTGGGCAAATTAGTATTATTGAAAGCTCTCATTCAGATCTCTTTTAGTCAGAAAAGGACACATGGAAATAGTCTGCTATAGGTTGTAATTAAAAAAATAAATGAAAAAACAAAACGATTAAAACACATAACAGTAAATGTAGGGCAGAGGTAACTTTTGGCCCTCTTGGCACTGAACAAAGGATCATGAATAGAGCATTCCAACAGAAGATTAGCTGCTGTTGTCTTGTACTGAACACATTATTTAATCATTTTGTTATCAGATTCAACTTGTAATTGTAAATTACTAGGAGGTAAATGTTTTCTGAGGTAATATATCAAGTAAGAAATTGAGTAATTTTCCTATTCACTTTCATAGAAACTGACTTCTTTTTGCAGTCACCCACTGCTGGTCATTAAAAATAATGCAGGTTTAAGACACTTACAGGCCAGCTAGTTGGCACTGACAAGTAAACATTTATTAATGATGTAACGCCACATTTAAGTATTTACAAGTCTGTATTCCACAGTTAAATATTAGAAGAGCATGGGCAGGAGGTTGATGACTGTCCTACACCATGCAGGAGAAAAGGTCTATTGCACGAGAGGCAGAAACATTTTTTCAGCTGAAATAGCCTCAATAGACTGGAAACAGTGCAGCCACAGGACATGAGTAAGGGCCACTGCTCTCACAGCTGCTCTCGTTATGAAAAATGTCCTTTCCACCTACAGTACACCTACAGTACAGTGCGTACTGAGTGCTTCAGGTTCATGCTCCCTTGTCAGGGGAACACTGAATTTACCTTGTCCACCACTAGTTTGAGGGGAAGAGGCTACTCCAGAGAAGCAAATTACAGCACTAATCATAAAATATCTCCTGAAATGTATTGAACTCAAGAAAAAGATAATGAGGATAATATCTAGGACAGACCAGGCTTTCCTAACACTTGCACAAGCTGCTGTTATTTGCCTATTAATGGTACGAACAGAGATTTAGCAATTAAAATGACAGTGCTGTTTCTTTTTCTTCCTTAACACAACAAACCACCACGGAAAAACATTTCTGACACGACAGTACCAGAGGTCAATTGAAAGTGTTAAACCACAAAAATACATCGCCACATACATAGGCTTTATTTGGTTGACTGAGCCTTCAAAATGCTGCTGGGTTCCACAAGCCACAATAGATTAATTAAATTCATTTCATTTCTTAATTAGCTTCATTTTTCTCCCTGCCCTGATGCAGTAAAATGTAAATGTCACAAAATGAAAGCGTTCAGATCAATCTCATGCTTTTCTGTTCTTCACTAAAATGTTTTTGACGAACATATTTAATTTAACATTAGGATAATCTCGTCTTAACATATATACACTTAAACAACAAAACAAACAAGTGAGCAGTAAAAATCATAACTCTTTAACAACTCTCACATATGCACAAATGCTCACATATTTGAGAATCCATCCTTGTGATAAGCTTTAGTGTCTAAGTAATAAGTCCCTTTAAGATGCTTATTAACATTATTATGTGTAAATAAGACTGTATGAGTGTTTATAATAGCGTCATGAACATATATATATATTTTATTATAAGACATTTATAGGAACTTTTCGGAAACTATTAGGGTATTATTAGACTTCCTATAGAACATTCATAGAAACTTTATTTGTCTTTGTTTTGAAATGTTTATTATAGTGTTATAAACTAATTTATTGCATTTAACCTTTATAAAACTTTTTATTGTTGCTGTATTAACAATAATGATTTACACACACACATTGTATATAGATTGTCTCACTCTCTGGTACTGTTTTACTTGATGCGACGGTATAATTCTATAGCATGTTATAAATTATTTAACAAACAACCTACGAACTGAATTTGCATATATTTTTAAAATTCATATGCTTATAAAAAGTGGCAGAAGGATGGCAGCTTCCTCTTCAATTACTTTAGTCCATTTTTCAGTGTTAAAGTTGATTTGCAAAGCAGTTAAATGAAAAGATTCAATAAGTGTACTGAAAAGCAGTATCCAGTTTGAGCTGCAATTTTGTCATTAGTGGTAGTGGAAAATTGTTAACCCCCTCTTTTATTAAATCTATCACTTACAAGTGACTACAAAAAAAATAAAAAAAATAAAAAATAATAGCTGCCACTGAGTGGTACTGAGGCACATCTTCAAACATCTTCTATTTGGTATTCAAAAACAAAACTGTATTGTTTGTTTTGATTGTAGGTGATGTCATTTACTGTCCATAAAAATGCCGGTGAGAGTTTCGAGGTGCTGCTGCAGATTGTGATCATTTATTAAAACAGTACACAGGAAGTCTGAGCTACCTCTCGAGCTGCGATGACTTTAATCATTCCGCTGGCTGCAGGACAAACCTTTGTATCTGCCGAGCACAGAGTTGAGAGAGCTCGCTGTGAATTTGGTTTGACAGCGTGTAGTATATAATAGAAGTGTCCGCTCTTGCGGCCCTTGTTAGATGAAGAATGGTCCCCTCCACACTGAGCCCTTTGCCATCTTTTTGTCTGCAGGAGAGTAGTATGATGTGACCTTTAATGGCTGGCAGGCCAGAGGAGAGCACAGGACTTATAAGAAATGGCAGATCTGCAGCTGACCTTTAAAAAAACCCTCATATTGCATTAAGACTCTTTGATCACTTGGATTATCCACTGCAGTCTGGGACCTCAGTGGATCATTTTGACCAGCCAGCCTGTGACAAGGTGCTGAGAAAAAGAAAATAACACCGATCATAAAAATGACCCACATATTTGTCTTAAAGTATAATTTATGGTCTATACTGGATTTGATATGTATGTTTCTATATATATCATTTTAAACATACATTATCACCAAGAAGGACAATGTCAGACACATCAGCAATATATGTTTTATGATAATTATAAAGCTTTTACCATTTCAGGATTAATGGACAGCTCTTGTGTTAAAGTTGGCTATTTGAAGATGCTTTTCTGTGTGTCTTTGTTCTCATGAATCAGTTGAAGTTGGGACGGTTGATCCAGTCTGATCACCCTGTAAATGATGAGCTGTCCCATCAGAGTAGCTGAGACTATAATAAACCATTATTATGTTAAAAAGAGAAAGGTCATTTTCAAAGACGTTCATGTCAACCACTCATCTTTCATGTAAGAGAATCAATTGACTTGAAATCTGCCAAGTTTCCTTTTGTTCGAAGAAAATATGTCAATCTTGTCAGTCGGCTCCAGTTGCCATATTTATCTTATACATTTTTCTCCTTCATGTACAGAAAAATATAATAATTTGAGCTCTATAGAAGAGGGAATGCCTTTTTATACTTTTGCTATCTTGAGGTTAATTTCTCTAAGTGTGTGATCAAGTGTCTTTTCATTAAATAAGAAAAGCTTTTGATTTGTACTTTTTCAGCCTTTAATATCAGGAAGTTCTAAAGCCAGTCCGTGACTCTTGACCGCCGGTCTCTTGTTGGTTCACTCCTTTGTCTTTTCTTATTTCACTCAGTTCTGTCTCTTTGTCGATGATAGAGGATGCTGAACCCAGTTCTGTTGCCCGCTTGCCTCGCTTTGATTCAGGCCCCTCTAGCATCCCTCCTGCTCCAGGCCTGTAAACCTCCTCCTCCCATTGGTCCAAAGTGACTTTGTTAGTGGTGTAAACACCAACACTCTCTGTCCTGGAAACACGGCTCGCTGGCTGACAGCAGTAAGAGTTTATCTTAGCAAAGATATGACATTACAAACTGCAGTTCTTGTCAACATCAAGCATAATGTATTCATCTTTTTTTTGCTCACACAGTCATATTTAGCATTATGAAAATAAGTTTATGAAGTTAGCTTAGAATTTCCTCACAGTTTGGCTAACGCTAACGTGATAATTCTCTGAGTTTATTACTAGGAACAACTCGTCTACATACTGTTAATTTATTTTATCTATTGTTATGCAGATATTGCTTATATATACAGTAGCTTAGCCACTGAAATAAATGTATTTAATTGTTGAATTGTGAATACATGTCATAAATTTGTTACATTTCAGTTATGCAGTGATTTAATTGCATACATTTTGTCATGAACACCAAACACATATCTTTTTTTCACTTTTTTCCCACCAGAGCATCAATTTTCAGCAACATATCCCTAATAATCACATTGATATATGCATATACAAATGTATGTGCTGTGAATATTTTCTCGTTATTTTCATGTTACACTGTCTTGTATCAGTCCATTGTATCCCTCCAAAGAAGACACAGGGGTTCTTTTGACACTCCATCATGTGAATATATATTTAAAAACGTTAACCGTGGGTGTTGTAGAGATGGCAGACACACTTTTTTTTAGAATGTGCTATGATGTGAATTTGACGCTAATTATTACAATCCCTGGAGATGTAAATGGTTGATCTCGGCCCAGGTGCTACATCTTCCATCTCATCCCAAACTGCTACAGCTGCCAAAGCAATCGCAACCAGTGCAGCCCTGAATCAGAGTCAGTCAGGTGTTCATAAGCGTAGCCTTAAGGGAGCGGAGATAGCTCAGGGAGACCCCTTTGATACAGCCCCTTCACTCTCAACTCCGCCCGTCTTTAATATCCAAATCACTGCTGTCCCATATGGACAAGGTAATTGACTCGGTGATTTAAAGGCAACCTGACCACCTCAATTCTCTGCATGCGTCTCGGAGATAAAACATAAAAGATTGTTCTGTTAATCTGTTCACAGACCTCTTCCCTCTCACCGTAGAATCCAGCGACCCGTCAGCAATTCTAGATTAACGTAATGTGAAAATCTTCCCATCTGCCATAATTACCATGTTACAAAGGGCTGTCTTAAATTACACCAGGAATAATGGCTTTGTGCGATGGGAGTTAGAGCGAGCTACCTGTGTGTGTGTGAATGTGTGTGTGTTTCTGTGGTCACAGACATATACGTACAAAAAAGCACAAAATGATGATTTGGCCATGATAGGTTTAAAATACGAATATGAAAGTACCTCTTTAGCTAATAAGGCCAATTTTGAAAATACCACTTCTTGAAGACTTGTCAAAGCCAGGTAATTTGTGATGGACCCATAGACGGACAGATGACAGTCTCACTCACACTTGTTCATTTCATTATGGGGAGACAATAAGGTCTGTCAAATATGATGTGTAAAAAGACATATTTTGGAAACAGAACATTAGACATCTCATTAATAACCATGAATTTTGACTGCAAAAGAGTGAAATCTGTCAGACACATCTGTCTAATTTGAATAAAAATCCATTCTTGTACAGCTGAATGCCTGAGATGAATGCCTAGAAAGTCCCTGTCTGTCGTTTCGTCCTCCTCCAACGATTTATGTGCTCCCTGTTTAATTGCAGGTTTGGGAAATGCCCAGTGCTCGTACCAAGAGGCATATTCTGACCTGGACAGAAATTACAGCCATTCAAAAGCAATGAATTTCAATCACCTTTCTTGTCCGCTCTCTAGATTGGCTCTGTGTCAAACTGTCATTAGGCTCGCCCAAACATTTCACAAAATGTGGGTGTTGGCATCATTCATGTGGACTCGATTAATCAATCATTTAATTCAAGGTAAAAGAGAACAGATCCGAATACAGACATGACTTTATGTGGAGACACAAGCACACTCACCATGCATGTAACTATGTGTAACGTTGTATATTCCTACTGTTGGCTTGTATGTACATCATTGAAGTTAAAAAGTCTTTGTAGCAAATACTACTATTCAAGTTTGGAATCACCTGTAATGTTTGGCCGGTAGGATGCTATTTACATTTTAAATAGTTGACAACCTCCAATTACTCTTCCATTTCTGAGAACTGTTTGGTCAATTTTGCATTTTTTGGGGGGGACTGAAGAACAAATTCAAAATCAAATGGTATTTTGTAGGATTGAGGTCATTATTGACTTTTTTTTTCAAACCCTTCATACAAAATAACATCTACTAGTAGAGCGGACTTTTTATAACCTAAAAGCATGGAGACCATTCAGCATTACAGAGTAGTCCTCTCAGCCATCTGACTCTTTAACAAAAGTAACCTTGGGAGATAATTGTTAAGACATGATGAATAATATCTTGCAGTGAAATCTTTGTATGTTGTCTAACTTTAAAGTAATAACACTAAGAAACTGTAGCCATGAGGCTGTACACAGCGGTGCTTTGAGATACATGCTAATATGCTTACATCAACGATGCTAATTTGCTCATATTAAAGAGAGATAATAATGAGCATGTTCAGGTTTCATGACAATTTCATGACAATCCAACAAATGGCTGTCAAAATATTTGACTTAAAGCCAAAAAAGGTCAGTTTTGTGGTGACTCTACCGTAAAATTCAAGATATCAGCAAAGTTCTTCTGAGGAACCATGAACTGAACAATTTGTAGTCATTTTATTTTGATGACCATCTAGTAGCTGTTGAGACATTTTGTTCTGCACCTAAGTGGTGGAATGACCCACAGACTTCATTGCCATCCTTAGATTATGCAATTACAGGCTAATTCTGTAGCTGTTCTGAAAAAAAGGGAGGTTAGGACAATGTCCCTTATCTTTATTCTTCCATTTTGTAGTGAATTGGTGCTCTAATACTAACAGCCACTACAACACAGTTAACATAAACAGAAAAGAAATTAAGTTATCTAAAATAATTTAAATGTTTTTTTAATGGACTCATAATTATGTGCTAATGTACAAAAATCATCAAAGGATAACTCTCTCGTAAAGGAAATGGATTCACTTCATGGTATTAAATGAGAACAACATCACGCAGCCACACGCTGTGTTTTTATTAAGGTATAGATAATTTGGCTTGACTCACTGCTTTGCCCTTACTGTGCAAGCTTTATCACCCCAGTCATCATTGTTTCTAGATAAATGTGCCCCAAAGAAAATCTGCCTGGGAAATTAGTTTTAACTTCCAATACAAGATTCTCCTTTAATAAGAAGCTGTAGACTCAGTAGAGAGCAGGATGTAAAAAGCTGCAATGCCTTTTTATTTCCATGACAGCAAAATGAAATGTCCAAAATCTTTGGGGAACTTGTGTAAAGCCTTTTTACAGTATGTTTCATATGCACAAAGCGAAGAACCCGCAGCAACTGAGGACTCGTCTAACACTCGCAGCTTTAGATTTGTGTCCGCTGTGCATCCACTCAGGTGGGAGTCGAGCCTCAGGAAGAAAGAGACAGTCTCGCAGCTTCTAACTTGTGTTGTTTATGCTGACCCCCCACCTGTGAGATTCTGCCAAACACGACAGAATAAAGCTGCCTCTAAGCTCTTAATATATGTCCCTCCTGCTCACAGATCTGTCTGGAAAGAATGACCCTCGGTGCACAGTGGGCAGTAAAGCCAGGAGGAAAACTCTGCCTTGACTGTTAATGACACTGCTTAGATAAATCCCCCATGGAGCGCTGCATTTTTCCTCCTTCACTCTCATTCTATATGCTCCTTTCTATATGTTATCTCATTCCCCTCCTCACTTGTCTGTGTGCGCTACACTGCAAAAATGTGTTCCACCTGAGAAGTCCTGTTGACCTGCGCTGTCCTTTTTGCTGTTTGCAGTTCCTTACAATTACACCGAGTCCGTCTCCAGACAAATCGAAAAAGGCCAGCTTGTCTTTCTGACTGTGTGTAGTGCTGACCGATCGATGGGCATCACAGTTAATACCCTCTCTTGTTTTTGTCGAGTTGTGGAATGTTTGTCGCTGATGGACACGCCCATCGGCTGCTCTGCTCTTCGTCACATCAAGGCTTTGCTTCTCCCCGCGGGAACGGCTTGTCGATCCCAGGCTGCTCAAAGTGATCAGAGTCACTGTCCACAAAATCAATAGGCTTCTCTTGCTCCCCCTCCTTCCTCGTTTACTACTTCCTCACAGCACTGTACAAAGTTTTCCTGGATGTCGTAAGGGAAAGAGCATTGGTTGGTTCAATAAATTAGATAATCGATGGGCTCAGGGGAGCCGGCAGGATAGAGTCCCAGGGGCGGAGCATCAGACTCAATGTCCAGGTTCTGTGTCTGGAAAGGCCTCAGGATGGCAGGTCATTAAAGACCACAAGATCATTATTGTAAGTATTAGTAAGTATCTTCATATGCAAAGCAGAAGAAAACTAAATCTGAAAGGGAAAAAACATGGACACACACAAAAAAACCCACACATTGGTCGATGGTAATAATGGATTTATTCATGCTCCAAAGACAGACGCTATTATTTTTGTTGAAACGACAGTACTAAAGTTGCACTGCCCAGTTTCATATATATCTGTTGATAAATAATCTTTCCAGGATTCTAATTAATTTTTTGAAAGATAATCTGTTAACGTGTGTTATGTTGGAACCACACACATGCAGTTATTTGTTTAGGATGGTACTAGAGAAGCTCAGGCTGGGAGAAGCATCGTCTCCTGTATGAAAGTGATGTCAGACAAAGTGTGCAGAGGTGGCATGACCTGTCCTCTCCCCTGTGGCCTGCCCGCTGCACAGAAGCCCTCGCTACAGAGGTGCAAGTTTGTTCAAACAATGAAAGCCAGTTGTGCTGCACTTAATCTCAATGTGTCCAGTGCCTGGAATGCCTGCAGAGGTGATAATGTTTAGTGGTGGTTTGGAGTATTTTTTAGTGGAGTACTTTTTAGATTATCCTGTGCTTATTTTTGATTGTTTTTGATCTTCTTCCAGGATGCTTTTGCAGATTTCTGTGAGATGGTACATTAAGGTCATA
>CAFUXE010000706.1:965243-986375 GCA_903364295.1 Serranus cabrilla
CATAAGATCAGGCGGTGCGCCGATTCACCACAGTGTTGTGCAGCGGTGGGGGAGTGTTACCAAAATGGCCCATTTGTGTGATATTGTGTTGTTAATGTTAACTCCCCAATAAAGCCCAACAATACTATATATTTCACAATTAATGTTTTTGTCAGACCATTTTTATGATCCCGATAGGACTGGGCAGTTAATCAGACATTGATCAAAACCAGCATTCACAACCACAAACTGACGTAATACTGCCCATGACAATTATTTACATTGAGCGGCTTGTACATTTGTGCTTTGATTTCACTTCCAAATATTCAATATATAACCACAAAAAAGTTAATTTTTTTACAAAGATATGCACCCTTTTATAAGAAAAAACATATCCCAGCTGTAACAGTTGAGCTTTTTGAAAACAAAGTAATCATTCAATAATCGTAATCAAATTAAAATGTGCAATTAATTGGGATTTTGATTTGGGGTCATATTGCCCAGCTCTAGATCCAGACATTTCAAACTGCACTTGAAGGCAGCTTAAGGTTTTATATGGTCTTGTACATTGACTTCAGCTTTATAGTGCACTGGTGGGGCTCCATGTATAGTGTGTAACCAGCAGGATCATTTGAACATGCTGTGTTAAATATATTCACTGCTAATCAGAAACAACACCTTTTCTTGTGAAGTGTCAATGTCTATAGATAAAAAATCTTGTTGTTTTCGCATTAGCAGCATCAGAAAATAAAGGAATATATTGTCAGTGTTGAGAAAGTACATGTCTTTATGCTTTGGAAAACATAAGTCTTAAACATCCATTGATGTGACCACTGTCTGTGTGTTTTAACTCAAAGGATTAACTAGGTGACCTTTAAAGTGTAACTATCTTTAATAGAGCACTAATAAAGAGCCCCATTAGGAACTGAAAGCTTTCCAATCAATAGGTCCACACATTTAGGTCTTTGGTGAAACACTCAGTAGTCATCACGGGGGGCCAGTGACAGTTCAGCAGAGAAAAGGCAAGCTATTTTTACTCAGAGGAAAGAAAGTATTGTCTTACAGGGAATCTGCCAACAAACTTAAAGTATCTTTGAGCACTGCAGCTTAAATGTTCAAAACGTATCTGAGCAGTGGGGCGCAGTCAGATCAAAAAAGGTCTGGCAGACCAACTGCCTGTTAACAAGATGAAAAGCAATAACAAGCCTCTTCTTTTCATGATTATGGGAAATCTGACTATGAAACACATTAATCATCAGATTCTTTCTCTAGAGATCATGAATATTTTTTATTAATTTCATGTCCATTTACCCATTAAATGTATATATCTGAGGTCCAAGTGGAAACTTCAGGCTGATGATGATGATAGAGGAAGAGAAAAATATTCACATTTATCAAGAATAATAATCATCATATCTTGTGTTTATGAATATTCTCAGACTAATATGTTAGATGGAAGGAAAGATCAAACTAACAAAAATGAATCCCTTTTCATACTTTTTCATACTTGCATCTGCAGAGAATCCATGGGTGTTTGTCTGCCTCCTGATTGCCTTGATGGTCAGACCAACCAACCAACCTGAATATCCAGCAACACCTTTTTCCTCACAAGTGTGACAAAACCCTGCAGATAAGAGGTGAGGTAAGAACAAATGTAAACCACATACACAGGATGTTGTCTGCTGCATGGGCCTCATTACAGTGATCAATATCCAGGCCATTTCCATATGCCATAAAATAGACAGTCTTTAAAATTTCTCAGTTCACTCTGTCTCCAGGCTGCCCTGCTCTCTCCGTCCGGTTTCACTCCATTTAGCTGCAGCCACGTGCCTCTTGTTACTTAGCAGCGAGGCGCACGGAAACGCAGTGCAGGTGGCAGGTATGACGCTCAATCACTGTCAGGTGATAATCATAAAAACAGCAGCAGGTGCTAGAAATGCTGTAAACATTCCTCTCTTTACACGTGTTAATGTCGGAAGCCACAAGACTTTAATATGGACTGTCATTTGTAAATGTTTCTATAAATGTGTTCGAATGCTTTTTAAGTGTATACATAAACATGTACATGTGTACACAAACCTGTAAATGTGTACTCAGATTTTTAAATATAAGACTTATACACTCCAAAAACTACTGTACTTCAAGTACAAGAGCTGGAAACAGACCAAAAGTAACGTTAGATTATTTCATCATATGATATTATTATCTGCCATTGTATTTTTTTAATTATGACATATCTAATAGCATTTCATTTTCAGTTATTATTTTTTTTATTAATATAAAGGAAAATATTCCAGGCCTACATCATGCAGTTGTTAGGGCAGAGAGATGATGAGCAGAGACAGAGATAATCACTTTTTTAATGTCAACACCACACCTCCGCCTAAAAATAATAAACAGAGGAGGTGAAACCTTGCAATTGTATGTTACTAGCTAACAGTCGTTGGCTGCAGTTTGAGCTGCTTATCAGCGCTGCTGCTCAGACATAGAGCCCACAGTGATGTTAGTGTGGAGCTCTGAATATCAGAACTGTGTATTCCAACAGAACTCCAGCACTCTGAGCTAATATTTATAAGTGCACAGAGCCGACCAATGCGTTCGCTGAAGCCAGATCAAGACAAGTCTATACAATAGATAAGGGGTCAGTAACTGGAGGCACAGGTGCCACCATTAGCCTGTGGTGGCTCAGCCAATGGCACACTAGCAATAACTGTGCAAGAGAGTTTTTGGAAATGTTGAAGTGCCCTCTGCATGTACAATGACCGTTCAGATAAGGCTTGCAGAATTCTTATATAGTGCTTCTATTTCTGTTTGTTATACTTAATTCTCCCTTTTTGGCATTTGTTGCTTGTGCAACATTTTGTAAGTGAGTGAATGTAATTTTGAGCAGTGTGCTGAAATGAGAACTGTCCATTTAATTTGTAACCACAGCAGGTGAAAAAAGCTACAACTATTTCATTTTTTTTCTGATGAAGATTGCTGGAAGGTTAGTAAGGTTAATGATTTCAACTCTGACACGATGTTCTCATAACCTTTAAGCACCTTCAAAAGTACCAGTAAAAACACAGCTTTACACCCCTTTAAATCAGGACCCCTCTTGACCCCTGTGAAGCTTTGGCAACCCCGAGGTAAAGGAATGGAATAAATAGGAGCTTTAAATCCCGATGTAGTGTCATAATTAAACTTAATGTTAACCTTCAGGTTGATATGGCACACTGATTAACAAGAAAATGAAAAATGGCACTCAATATCAAAAAGGTTGCTGAGCCCTGCCATAGATAATTAATATGCACACGTCACCAGCTGGACAGGAGTGTGAATGACTTTATTTATGGTAGATCAGCCCAGTTTTCTAATGTGTCAAAATGGACGGCCTTCGCAATGTTCTTACATTCTTAAAAAAATAAACGCCAATGATGGAAAATAGTCACTTAACGCAACCTCTGAACCAGATAACTCTTTGTGTCCAGCTCAAGTGTTTGGTCATGTGACTTTTGCTACACTTTCATACCTGAAATCTGCAAATATGTGTAGCGATCTGTCTGTGGTTTAAGGTGTTTTTTTGCCCTGAGCCCGGGCTCACAGCCTCTCACAATGTGCGACTACCGCAGCGAGGACTTGTAATATTTGCCTAGCTAAGTGTTTGTGTCAAAAGAAATTAGCTGAAATGATTGAAAATGTCACAAAGCCTTTGTTCTTTGCTACTCCTACTGTATGAATGTCTAATTGTTTCCCATAACTTTCCAAAAAATCACACGTTAATGGTGATGTTGATTTCTGTGACAAATGACTCGCTTTCTCACCTTTGACGTTGAATCATCATGTTAATGATCCCAACACTGAAAATGATATGCCACCAGATGTATGAGTTAATTATTTATCAGTACACATGTACTGTAAGCCTCTTGGAAGCCTGACACTGCTTCGTATGTACACCACTTATCTGCTTACTTGTTTTGCACTGTGTACTGCAGATTACATTAAGTGAATGGAGGTAGCGCTGTGGTGTTAAGGATTGGATTTGAAAAGTCTTATAAATCCGAGAGAGTCGACAAAAACACAAGACCCCGATGTCTTTATAAGAATCAAGTGAGGACGGCTAATGCATCAGATTAAAGGAGCCAGTGGAGCCTGCAAATGCTCAGGGATTTAGGGCACACACTGAACTTTACTCTGCAAAAACACTTAATATCTCTACAACCATCAGTGAAACAGCGTAATTCAGGTCAGTTTTTCCCTTTGGATTTTCTGTCGTAATTTTTTCATCTCTTTATTTGACTTAAACATCCGAGCAACTTCATTCGTAGAGTAAAAAGGGAATCAATTTCTGGTGTTTTGGATGTGAAAAAGCAATGTTGCTCATGCAGCTTACCTTGCTGCTACCTTTTTCCACAATAAAACATTACTCACGCTAAAAGCAGCTTAGAGAAATTAAATCACCATGTGTCCTGACAGCTCAATAGATTTGCGTCTCCACTTGGATACACAAGAAGACACGATTAATCCTGTGGTGTTTGGGCGCAGCACAGAACTCTAAATCACAGTAATTACTATCATCTATGCCAATTTGCACATGACAATAGGAATCTCAAAAAAAATTACACGAGTCAAGGAATTACACAATGCTCCAATCACGCACATGAGACTTCAGTGTTGTGTAGTAGCTCTTATTAGTGCAAAGGCTCATGTTTGAGCCGCT
This sequence comes from Serranus cabrilla, assembly GCA_903364295.1. NCBI lineage: Eukaryota > Metazoa > Chordata > Actinopteri > Perciformes > Serranidae > Serranus > Serranus cabrilla. The sequence continues at coordinate 969,922 of CAFUXE010000706.1, forward strand.
CTGCAGGCCTCACTAGTGTCTGTTAAGGTTTGTGTGCATGTGTTTGTTTCTTATGTGTGTGGTCAGTCACCCTCCCTTAGTGACATTCTCAGTGTCAGTGTTCTAGTCATTCTGGCTACAGGCATCCTGTCGCTGCGGTGGATTTACTGGCAACATGCCCCCCTCCCTCCCTGTCCAGCTCTTTAATTACCCTGGCCTATTGATCCACCCAGGGACACGGCCCTCTGGAGCTGAAGCTGGGCCTGCACCAGTTAATGACTGATTATTCCTCCGTGGGCCCTTGGGAGCAGGCAGGCGGCGTGGGGGACAGAAGGAGCCTGAGAGCACCGGGCCTGTTCTGCTCTGCAGCAGCATTCGTACTTTTCACCAGCTCACCTGATTGCAGAACTGGCTCAAAATAGCATTTTGTACTTTTTACTTTACCAGCGTGAGGTGTGTGCCAATGAGAACGATGGGCAGAGAAAGTTTAGACAATATTAAAAATGTATTTTACTTTTTTTTTTAAGTTTTGAAAAATAGTGGCAACTGTGTGAGACCCTTTAAATTGTTCTTGGTAGAATTGTCATACTCTACTACTAAGTATACGGCATATTGAAACACAACAGATTAACTGCAGTTTCACATGAAGCAGGGATTTTGGTCCCAAAAAATTGTGGAAAACTGCAAAAACGATTTGTTGGTTCTTATGAACGCTTGCATACCCTGACTGAACATTTATACATTAATACATTTCTGCGGATTTCCAACTGCGGAAACATATGTTTGGCCAATTTAATCCTTTGTTCCAACTCATGTTACCTCCAGGTCATAGGTCATTGCTAGTTTCTTGCCAAAAGGCTTAACGTCTTGGTTTCAATTTTGGTGTTGGTTCCAAACCAATATCGTAGGACAAACACTGCAACGACTACCTCAACAACCAGATGAGGAACATTATTTGGCTTGGGATGGCCTAGCAGCTGGGAGCTGATGATGACATTTTATATCGGATTCTATGACTCGTGAATGGATAACTGCTGGACACGTGTCATGACTGATGAAGTTAGCCTTAGAATCTTTTCATAAAGGGCGAAACACATTGGAGATTTTTACATCAACCAATAAATTACGGTCTGAACTGCAGCAAAGAAGTTTGCCATCTTCACTTGATTATTTTTCCAATGTAATGTAGCTAACATTAACTACACAATACAGAAACTAATCAGACCCCAAATTTGATGCCTGTGCTAGCTGTTGTGGCTAGCCCCAGTCTGTCATCAATACAGTTTAACATTAGCAAATACAGTTGCATAGTATCCCAGCTGCTAGGAAAGCTTTGGCCATATACCGTATTGTAGTTCCATGTCTGGATAGTAGCTTGTTGTATGAGCAGAAAGTAGGACACAGAAATAAAGATAACTTGCACTGGACCCCGCACTGCACTTTAACCTGGTGAGAAATAGCTTTCATGATAGTATATAAGTAAAAAGTAAGGTGGTAATCAGTTGGAAGACATGATTAATTTTCGTGCACTTCTCTATAGAAGCAAACACTTTCTGTAGCTGCAGTCCAACAGGGAAACAAGTGAGACAGTGAAGCTAACAAAGACAGGCAGGGATGTGAAAGGAAAAAGAGAGAGGGTTGTCAGACAGCGAGGTGTGGATGCAAATAAACAAAGTCCCACAAGGCCATAATGTTAATTTGTTTTTCTCGATAATCACTTTACACTGTGTTCACACCTCAACACCTTCGTCATACTTATGTTCTTCCTCAATGTACAGTCCCACAGACTGCATGTCGAGTACTAATCACTGGCGCCTTTAATGCTCAGCACTATTAAACCTTCACTTTATGGCCTCTTACTTGCCCATTTTCTCCACTTGATGTGTCGTTTCAGCTTGATGTCTAAAGAAATTGGAATTGTAGCTGTAGAGTGAAAATGAAAGGATTTGAGGAAACCTGGTTCTATTAATGAGAGCTGTCGATGGGGCTTCCTGTCACTTTGAAAAATGTCTGCAGAGGAGACACTTGTTGGATGGAATTAACGTTATACCTTTGTGTCGATGGAAGAGGAAGCAGTGCGTGACGTCTGACTCCCTTTTGCTCTCTTCCTTTCTCATGCTTATCCCATTTTGTCCCTCTGTGGCCAATAGCAATCCGTTTTTGGCAACTTTGTTTTTTCCCCCCTCTGAGATTATACTTGAGGGGAAATTAGATGGTGTTCATGAGGAGTGATCTTTACCCATCACTCCTCTGGGATGGACTCATGAATCATATTTCAGAGTAGAAGAAAGACAAAGTGACAAGCCAGAGTTGGAGGAAAGGAGCAATGGATGAGTCTGTGAGCTGCCCTGATGCCGTTCTTTGTAACTCAAATGTCGGTTCATTATACCAGGGACTTCAGTTGTTCAAAGATTAAACCCAGAAGCACAATATTTTTGTTACATCCCCCCGAAATGTACTTGTCACTGTATTAATTTCAACCCATGCTGAGTAGTCACAGATCTTGTAGTCTCCATGTGGTATTTCCTCAATGAAATTGCCTACTAATGCTTTTCCTTTGGCACATTTGGCCACAACAATTCAATCCATGCCAACTCATTTACATTTCCATGACCAGTTTTAGAGCACCAACTTGTGTCAAACTGCAGCCTAAACTTAGAGAACTGGTTTTGTAGCATAAATTCCATGAAAAGCTTTTTTATCAAACAGCAAACCTTAAAATGTCCTGCAACTAACTGGTAGGGTCACTATTTGTAGAAACACCCCTGTGCATGTCATATGCATGCCATATTGGATTTTGGCATATGCATTGCATGTAATTTTAAAGAGTAAAGTGTGATATTTGTATGCAGATTGGTGAGACTGGCTTGTATATGAATGGACAATGGTAAATGAAACAAACAAAAATATATCTGATAGCTGTACTGTAATTTTATTACAGTAGTTTTTTTTTCTCTCAGGACAGTTTAAATATCTGTCCAACTAGCAGCTTCACTGCCTGTCTGCCACAAGCCTGGAACAACGAAACAAGCGGTTATATTCATACTGACAATTTGGAGTCTCCCATGCACCTACATGACTTTGGACTGCGAGGGGAAATCTGAGCACAGAAACCAGCAAGACATCAGCAAAGTATTGATCATGATCCTTCTTGCTGGGAGGCAGCAGTGCTGCCATATGTGAGAGGCATCAGTTAGAAGCCACAGCCGTGGTCTCTCGGGGTTTGGATACCATGGAGACGGCAAAGTTAACCCAGGTCAGTGACTGCAAGGTGGCAGGTAGCCAGACCACTGAAGCTGTCCGCAGCATGGGTGAGAAGTCAGGGGCACAGTTAGGAAATCTATTAATCTCTTTCTTTCTATCTTTCAATTTTCAATTTCCAGTCATAGGTTGGACATCTTGCTTTTTTTCCCATGCTGGCAAGAACATTTTACCTTTACGTTTTATCATTATTTATTTTTTATTATTATTTAGTAATTTACTACTTAAATTGGCAGTGTTTCCTTTATATGTGGCTATATTTTGTTCATTTATTGTGAATATTTGTATTTATTTTGTTTTTTGTTTTTGATTTCTTTTATTGTTGTTTTTCTTCTCCACTGTGCCATATCATTTCTGAAAATGATGCTTTGCAATAAAAAACACTTGAAACTATTTTTCCAATTCCAATTAAATGTAATATTCTTTATTGGCATGGATATAACAGAGACAAGACTGGCAAAGCATCAAGTAATAATGAGATTAAAAGGAAAAAGGAAACTTAAAATTCATTTAATCAGGTAACTAGCAGAAAAGTGTGTGTGTGTTTGTGTGTTTGCTCTCTTTCTCGGTCTCAATCTCATCTTCTATTTTATCTTGAAAAACAGTTTGAAGCTAATCTTTTTGTCTCCTCTTTGAGGTATTTCTGCATTATTGTCGTGTTTGTTCTTTGTATTCCCATGCTGTAAAAAGATGCAAATCACGTCTGAATGTGAGTGGGAACATTTGAGCGTTGATTTGGCTAGCTGCTTGCTGACTTTGTGCGGCGCTGCCCTTGTTTCGTTGCACCTCTGCTTGCCTGTGACTAAGAAGCAAAAGTAAAGCAGGCATAGCAGCCCGGCGGCACAAGCAAAAAGAGAACATTTTGCAAACACATGCATAAGATTAATGTTCCCACACATATCATCCATCCCTGCCACCCGCAGCCGCATGCTATATTACCAAAAAACCAAGGCCTCACAAGATGGAGCATTCTGTAGAGGAAATACATCTTTGAGTCGTACTCTGAGGGAATATTATAAGAGTAAAGAATTAACAAGCTTTAATAATTACTTTAAAACATTTACAACTTTTTCATTTAGTCATAATGCATAAGGCAAGAAGTGCGTGCTCTTTTCATCATCAGCCTGCACAGTTTGTCACCAGTGCATTTGGGTAGCAATATGAATTATGTGATAAGCAAACAGTGGTTTGCTGTGCTGTTAATTGTTGATTACAAGATATATACTGCTGCGTTAATACAGTTTGTTTGCTCCCATGTCTATGAATTTGTAATTATTGTGCGCTATTCCTAATCATCATTAGTCACAAACAACAATAGAGATGAAATAATTGGCTGTCTAATCTTGCTTTTCTTCTCTATCTCGTATTTCTCTCTTTCAATTCCTCACGTTTATACTCTCTTCGTTTGGCCTTTTATTGTTTCAAAATATTAATCAACACTATTCATCTACCATCATTTCACTCAACTAATTTAGATGTTTATTTTTACAGCCCTCTTCATTTGGTAGCTGTGCCATGTAGCTGTAAGAGCAAGGTGGGAAAGAAAAGCGCCATTAAATAAACAAGTTGATGATCAACTTCTTAAGACATGTTGGATCACACAAGATGGATCTTAAAGTCTATTTCCAAGCACCAAAAATAACAAGCGTTTGTTTTGCTGTTTCAATTTTAGACCATTCAATTAATCAGTTATCCTTTTGACAGATATGCAAACACTGTAATTGCATGTGCAGATTTACGCAAGTTATGCGCGAGATTGACATTCTGCACACATTTAACATAATTCGTTAAAATCAAGTGGAAGAAAATATGCAAAAAGACATACATATCTTTCTTGCTTCTAAAATACAGTGGATTGAGTGTTAAGATAAAGAAATGGATGGGAATTAAAAAAGTCTCAATATGAACAATAGCTAAACCCATAGAGCTTTATGTAAAGCTGTAGCAAGAAAAACAATCCCACTATGTTTTTTACAGTGTGCTTCCCATTGACTGCCTATCTCTCCTTCCACAATGACCTGGGGGGGAGCGATAGAGACAGTCTTTGCAGATGGATGGACTTTTAACGATGCTGTGTGTCTGCTGTCTGAGTGATGTGCAGTTTGACAGTGTGAGCAGACGACCTTACTGAGGCTAACCGGACCGGCCCGGGCCACAGCATGTGTCGGTGCTCACAGACAGCTGTCAGCCTGGAGCAGTGTAACCGTAAAGTAAAGCAGGAATACTTTGTTACTAAAGGAATTTGTCCTGTCAGTATCCTGCTTTATCATCTATTTGTGTCTAAATGGAACATCATGCTGTATTAAAGAAGACAGAAATTCAATAGGAAAATGTTTACTGAGGTAATAAATCAAGAAGGAAGCAGGGTCATCCTCCCTTCTTTTGGCAACCAGTAAAGTCGCCCCCTGCAGGTCATTAGAGAGAATGCAGGTTTAAGGCACTTTAACCTTGTCTTGTACCAGAAACGTCCATTAACACCAGCTTGGTTTATTAAATAGACATTTAGAAAATTGGCCACACAGACAGTCAGAACACTTTGGACACCAGTCAGGGACTTTATTTACTTTACTTTACCACGCTGTTTTAGGAGGAGTCTAACAGCACAGCACCCAGCTCAAGGTAAAGCTATGAGCTGCCACTGAGCTGTTTGACATTATCATTAAACAGTCATTTCAGGTTTATAATTTTACAACAATAAATTTGTGCTGTGTAAATCTGGCTTTTGACTAGTGGTTATTATTAAAGAAGGCTCTGACTTAGTCATCAAATTAATTTTTTGTAGTTTTGGCTTTTTAATAACTTGACATATATGATATTGGGGCCAACCACTTCCTATAGTTGAAATTAAATAATGTAGAAGTAATTTCCTTCATGCTAGTAGGCATATAATGGTGTCAAACCACCTGTTAAAAGGCAGCAGACTACAGGAAATGATATCTACATTGTTAAAAAAAAAGTCCCGGCAGACAGACTGATTGCTTTACACCTTGTCAAAATGATTTCAACAACTAGTGCTATCCTCCATCCTGTGATTTCACAGATGGAATTTTGATTTCTGTTTTGTTGGCTAACTTGACCTGCACTATGATTGTGACTCATATAGAGGCTGAGGAGTGTAACCACGGTGTGAGAGCTGTGTCTGGCTGGCTTTGTTAATTTACACAATCCATATGTGCAGGTGGTGAAGATGTGTCAGGTGAGGTGACTGCAGGAGGGGTGTGACAGCCACTGTGTCATCTCCGCTACGCTCTGTGCGCCTGACAACACAGTCATGATCTCTGCCGCGATTTTGCACACAAAGATGTTATTAAAAAATGATTTCTAATAATAATTTCCTCAGTTAGCCTTATTAACGTTATAGAACTTGTGTTTATGAACTCCCATAGCCGCCTACGCAAGAACGTGTGAGCAGTGCTTCTTTTTCACATTTGAATATTAATTTTAAAGTTTGCAGCTCTGTTATATCCTATACATTTGGCTTATGTAGAATATCTGTTGACAGCCTTCTATACACCAGAGCATGGAATATTCAAGGATAAATTGACAGATTTCAGTTCATTTATCAATCAAGGACAGTTGCACTTATAGGAACCAATTATGAATATTAAAATCACCAAGAATTGTAGGCTATTCTGTCATAGCTGTATAACCTTGAAAATGAATAAATAAACACATTAAGCGGCTGGTAGCTGGATGGGGACCTTCTCTACCTTTATTTCCTGTCTCTTCACAGTGAACTGAATTGTTTTATATACATTTCTAATCATCAACATCATCTGTGAATACTTTCTTTACAGGAGTGCAGCAAACAATTTACATTTCAAGGATATTATACATACATTTAAAAAAATTGGATTATAGACAAGGGCACATAGATCGGACAAAATATTAGATACACCACATGAATAACTAATAATGTCCAAGATTATTGTGAGTGGTATTTCAGCAGATTGAATGACACACACAATAATGGCTTATTATTAGTCTGACTAATGTGTTGAATAAAAGAGATGGCACAATAATTGTATGAGTCAAGGTAGACCGACACTGAAAAGGATCTTTGCAGAAACACTGCAGCACTGCAGATAGAAACATTACCACAGCATTATGTAAACATCACTGTGGCACAGTCTAGAAAAACTGTATATTGTGAGTTTTACAAAGCTGGTATTTTTGGCAAGGCTGGAAAGCACACTGTAGCTAAGACCAACAAATAAATGCACTGTATAGAACCTGCTGTAAACCTGCTGCACCCTGAGCAGCAGCAAGAAGCAATATTATCTAATGAGTCATCTCTCACCCTCTTTAGATTCTGAGGAAAGCTAAATGCCTTCAACCCACAGTGTCTGTTGCCGACTGTTAAACATGGCAGCAGAGCTGTAATAGTAGGGGCAGCCTTCTACAGGGGACCATTAGGTCTGATGATTGCTCTGCATGATTGCATAACAGCCAAAGAATATGAAGCTATTTTACAGGACCAAGTGCACCCTGTGGTGCAAATGCTGCTCCCTCGTGATGTTCACACATACCAAGATTATAATGCCATGATGCACGCTGCTAAATAAATTAAAAAAGTGGCTTCGTGAACACATGAAACAAGTCACACATCTTTTAATTTAAAACATCTTAACATCATTGGGCCTCTGGGATTTTTTTATTTTTTTTTTAGGAGTAGCGTGTTGTAGATTTTTACCACCTTCATCCCTCAAATACAGGATCCTGTCGTTGTTGAAGAATGGTTTAACATTGCACGATACACAGCGTAGGTCACCGTATGGCATAACTTCAAGGATGTTCATAAGATGCTCTGAAGGCTATAGCTGCCCTCCCTTACAGGCATTGTGCTTCAATACACAGTCTGGTGTTTCATTTATTCCTTGTTGACCTTCCATATGTCAGAAGCATGTTGTAGATTTAAGCATGTTATTGAGTGATGGCAGCTTATTCCACAAACAACAGTCTTCCTATGCTTCCACAGTCTGCATCTGCCCCCAGAGTCCAAATATGAGTAGGTACCTGTCTACTATAGGTGCATGATTTATGATAGTGAAGTCTCATTTGTGCTCTCTATGCAGAACAGGTGCGCTTTGTTTGTAGCTCTATACTTCCCTGAACTTGTCTCTGGCAGTTCTATTCTTTCCTTTATTTTCCATTAAGCTGCCACTCTGCCTATGGAAAGCTGCAAGTCACTGAGCCGATTCATATATCTGTCTCTCTCTCTCCAAGACTCTGAGTTATCATGAGCAAGAACTCTGTTTTTCAGCTTCGTCCTTTGAGTGTTACTCTAAACCTCCTCTTTTCCTTTATCTCATTGGCATTTCTCACTGAAACTTGCAGTAAGTAATCTTTACAGATAAATGTTTAGAAGTGATTAAAATAATTGACCACATCTGAAAGCTAAATACATCTCAGAAGCAGCAGTAGCTCGGTTCTCCTGCTGTTTCTATTTGAAAATGAATTACGTGTAAAGCCTCATCCAACCAATGAGGAGTCTGCAGCAAAAGGTCTGACTGCTTCTATCAATCACTCCCAGCCAGATGTCTTACGGGATGGAGCCATAGGAGAAATAAGAGGGGTGTCATTACTTGGCTTTGTCATTTCTGTTTTTAAAGACTGGTGCGAGTCTATTTCTTCTGTAATTGTAAAAAAGGAAAAGAAAAAAACCCCCAAACAAACAAGGAAAATATCAAAACAACAATTTTCTTCTTTTTTTCTCAATATTTTTCAACTTTCCTACCCCGTCTGTTCCACTCAGCAACAAATGACAAATTGAGGGGCAAATTCACAAAAGGACTGCGCAGCTTTTGCGGCTGATCAACGTGCAAATAAGGCAAAAACAAATCGAGTTATTTAGTAAAGCACCCGAAAAACGTGAATGGCACCCCTAACTGTGCTGCTAAGCAAATTGCGTCTTGGTGCTCCGTTTCTATTTGCACATTTAAATTGGTTAATATGCAAACATTTGGTGCAAAATTGGCCCCTTTCTATGCAAATGAGGCTCATTGCAAAAAATCCTATTTCACAAACAACAGTGATTACAGCCACATGCAGTTAGAGTGAAATTATCACCATCCTCAGATAGCTGCTGGCAAATCAAGTTCATTTATATAAATAAAGGTAAACTTAAACTCCTTTATTTTGGTATTCATCACAAGTCAAAAAATGTTATGGGGTTAGCGCAATATTTGGTTTTGTTCATTCACCTCTACACCAATGTAGCCCTACTTGGTTATGTTTAAGCAGCAAAACTAAATTGTTAGGTTTAGGAAAAGACATTATGCATGCTGAGAGGTGACTTGTGACTTTTTACACACATTGTTAGCCCGTGGTTCACCTAAGTCCAGTGCTTTATGATGATGCTTTGACTAAGCTTCACTTTGCATGGGCAACTTTTAGCCCCACATTTGGTTGACTTTTTTTAGGAGTAACCAGCAAAGTTGAGCTTAGCCCTGGGCTGAAGTCATGGTTGGCCGACTCTGGAGTATGTCAGGATTGTGTCAGTGTGACAGCTGTGTTTAGCCCCAGGCTAACAGCTTCCTTCGCCTGGGGCTAAGTAGTCTAGAAAGCTTTTCACAAAACCAGTGGTCATTTTGAAATAACTCAACATTGACTGCTTTGTTTCAAACTGGACACAAATGGAACAAAGCTCTCCTGGGTTACCCTGTATGCTCCGTCACCTCACTTCCTGCTTTTTGCCCATCATAATTACTGCGGCCACTAGAGGTCATTACCACAAACGTAAATATAGGTTGTAACAAGCTGCTTGCAAGGACGACCTGTAAGGCTGTGTTTTTTGGGGCCGTGGACGGTCTGAAAAATGTGTCAAAAGTATAATGTAAAATTAATTTAATATGATTTAACAGCTGAGCACTCTAATTTTTAGAAAATGGTTCCAGCTGCAGATTAATAAACATGTGGCGCTCTAGTGTGTATTTACAGCAGCAGGGTGGAGTGTCTGGGACAGAAGAAGTGCTACTGCTCATAGTAATAAAGAAACATGTTGCCATGTCAGTGAGGTGTTGATAGTTTTTGACAACAATGGGGCTCAATGGCACAGAGACATAGCTGTAATAAGCTGTGGCTACACAGACAATTCTTGTTAATGGGATCACTTTAAAGTTGTTTTGGTACTCCCATGGAATTTGTTGACAATAATTAAAATATTATCAGTCTTACTCTTTAATTGACTTTTGTTTGTGTAATTTAGCATATGAATGTCATAAGTTCTCTATGGGGTTGTATGCCTGTGGTGAGCGCCCAGAGGTTAACTCTGAGCAAAGTGAATGGTGAATGTTGAAACTTAACTTTGTCTGCCAGCATCGCTAGTAATTGTTACTAAACAGTGAATACCATCACAACACAACTGACACCTGAGGCTGCCTTAAAATATGGAGATACTTTTTTTTTGTGGCCTCAGCTGCTGTACGTCACAGGGGGCATGTGCCCTACCATGGCAGCACTGCCTCTTAACAGGAACTCATCATGTTCAGACAAAGTGCTTCTGACAGGCAGTCCAGGGTTTAGCAGCAGCCTTGCTGTGCCACGTCTCCCCTGGGGTATTTCATCAATGCCTCCCATAGAGACACCCAGCGCCACACAGCCAGTACCATCCTCTAATGATGGCACACACTGCTCTCTGATTGGCTGCAGGGAGGCTGAGGTGAGCTTGCCAAGGTCCAAGATGGAGCAGCGTGGGCGCACTATAGGGTTTGGAGGGGGAGGGGGGTGATGTTGGGAGTGGGCATAATTAGACTGTTGGGAGCCATGGTGATAATGGCCATGCTCAGAGCAAGGGAGCACAGGGAAAGCACTTTAATTGAGATATAAAAGACTTGGTTCCAAGGGCACTTCGCAGAAAAAGAGATGCCAGCTACGAATGCTTGCTCAGGGTAAATACTAAACAATGACGCAGGGGCCTCTGGTCTGTATTTAGAACACTGTTTACAAGACCGTATGTAATTAATTCCTAATTGATGCTAACAACCAAATGCAAACTTTTGTAATGTTTCAAGAGGGGAAGGAAGCAAACAAAACATGATTCATCAGAGATTGTTTGCATTAGCTCATTTGCCTTCTTAATCCAAGTGATTGTTGCCAATTGTGCATGACCAGACTCTGAACCTGCACTGGATTTGACTGAGAAAGTAATAAATGTGTCTCAGCATGAAAGGCCAGTCAATGTAGTAATATCACTGTGTTTTTCTGCTGTAGGTGTGTGCTGAGGTAGCAGATGGGGTGTGCCCAGGACAGCAGGACAGTGTTTGGGGTGTGGCACGAACAAAGATGCTACTCCTCTCAGTGCAGACACACAGCTGCAGTCCGTGACAGTGACAGAGGAAGCTAAGTAACCTGAGGCAGGTACATCTGCAAGTTCTGTGATTCAAAATACATCCAAATCAAATGATTCTGCACATACTGATGGCAAACATTTGCTTGTTTAGTTAGAGATTTTTGCATTTGTCTTTAGGCTAAGTGGAAAAGAATCATTACTACGTCCCTGTTTAGCATTTTCCGCCAGCGCGGTTTTGTTTTTCTGCATTTGCATACAAATATTGTCTTGTCCTGCCTGGGCACAGTTTTTGGTAATCAGAGCCTAATATTACTTAATTCTTGAAATAAATGCATGTAGTCTAATGTATTCCAGCTGACTTCATTTGTATATCAACACACAGCAGACAAATGCAGCTGAATATAGTGTTCGCTGACAGAAATTTACATAGAGGGCACATGTTGCTTAGCTACTGACATGGAGATTTGGTACGTTTCCAAGCTAATATTACAAGATCAAATCTCATAGGGATTCTTTCTTTTCTGCTTTTCTTCCTGTGCACATACGAATACACACTCGCCCTGAACACCTGCCCTTTTAAACATGCATTAACACACGGAATCACAAGCTCTCCCTTCCTCCCCGTCTGTCTCTCACACACATGCACACACACTTAGCCTCACTTTCTCTGAGTCACTTTGGTTCACGACTTTGTTGTTCCATTGATTGAACAAGGCCATCAATAGCTTTCAAATACAGCTACCTGTCTGAAGAGAAGCTATGGAGCATGAACGGCGGCACCTCAAAAGATTTTCCTTCTAATACTCTCCTTCCCCAGGTACAGAAGGCGCCCTGCTATTATTTCCAGCCTTTTGCCTTTGGCGATTTCTCTCTGTTCTGAGGTGAGAGGGCTCTGTCGCAGCGCGAACACAGAGACACCTCGCAATGTCAAGGTAGAAATGTTTTCATGGTACCCAGCTCAAGGTCATCTGGACAACAATATGAAATTAGCTCTCTCGGGACTGAACCTCCTCTGACACCTCCGCTTACGAGTCCCATTTTGCCACCAGTGCTCTTTCACATCTCTGTTCCACTCTCACCCCACACACACAGGAGAATGGGGTTGACTGGATGGATTTTTTCCGTGTGCTCCAGCGGGAACTGGCTGAGCAGAAGAGCTGGCACCTGCAGGGGGAAGAGAAGAGAAGAGGAGGGGTTGGTGGTGGCAGAGTAGTCTGAAGCTTGAAGGAGAGTGGAGCAGCTTGGCAGTGGTGGCTGCACGGGTCTCCCAGGTTTGGTCTAATGGCCCCACTTGGCCCAACCTACTGCTGGTGGTCAGATGGCCTGCTCCACTACGAGGCGACAAGGCCAGGGGCACGCTTTCACATTCACTTCAGCCTGTCTTTGTCAAAGACTCTCAATGACTTTCCAAAAAGAGACAAGTGGGAATTAGACAGAGGGGGAGCAGAGTGTGCAATAGAGGGAAAAGGGTGAAATAAAAGCCAGTCTGAAGTGTGGAGGTGCAAAGGAGCAGCATATGTTGTTTTAATGCTCTCATTACAGACCCCCTTTACTCTCCCCAATGCCCTCAGAAGGGTCCTTCAATTTATAACATCCTCCAAAATGACAAAGGCGGCTGCTTTTGTGTGGGCGGTGAGAGGGAGCATTTACGTACAACACTTTTAAACAGCAGCATTAGTGACCGCTGTTGTGGGCAAGGATGCAGACTGAAACAAAAGGAGATAAGCAGCAGCAGGGTAGTCTTAAGCCAGTCACATGAAACAAAATAGTCCACGCCATGTCTCAAACTGTGCTTCCCTAACAGTGCATTTGAGACATCTGATGTTTTGCCTGGCAGGCACTGTTTATCTCAATGTAGCAGACCGGTGTTGGAGATGGAGACATTACCATCGCGACAGCCGATGCCTGGCTGCCCCCCTCCTCCGCCGCAGGACCCCCTGTCCCCCATCAGTCCAACATCCCTGGAGTACAAGGCTGATAATTGTTAGAATTCCCAGCAGGCAATGATGGTGGTTTAATCTAGTGCTCGTGTAATCCTCGTGCCCTATCTGGTAGCGAAAGGCCCTCAACACACCTGCAGCACCCCAGAGCTTTAGCGAAGAACAGATGGAAGGAGAAGGCTTTCAAGTAAGACACCATCCACTCTGTGTGTGCATGTTTTTGAGTGAGTGAATGAGAGGAAAAGAGAAAAATATGGTGATAAATGTAGTTAGAACAGAAAAAGGAGGCGCTGGTGATATGTGGAATTGCTGGAAATGAGGATACATATTTTGCCTACGGCTATGGAAGATGGGATGTGACCTGTGTTAACCAGCCGGCTTGGAGCCAATCCTCCCCAGGCTCTGCCCTAAGGGTTGGATAAATGTTGGCTTTTGTGGGCTCAGTGGATAGAATTATTTTGGATATCACCAGATAATGAATGACTTGCTAGAATAGCTGCACTTTTTCCTAATCTATGTCAAATATTTTGCAGTTTTTGTGTGCGTGTTCCAGTGCAGGGCCCCTCACTGTGTGGATGAATTGACTACTGGCATGGAAATCACACAGGCTTCACTTGGATACACATGCATACACAGTCACCTCAATCAGCATGTCTGTTTCCTTCTGCAGTCAAATTCAGTTAGCGTTAACAAGCATGAGGGCACACATCCCCACTCTTCTTAAGCTCCTTCTACAACAGCACAAGATATTCCGAATAAATGGCTTTTCACAGGCTGCAATTTGCTATCTATTACAACCTGTTTTTCTTGTTGACCTTCAAATCTCCTGTGGAGACCCTGCACCATCATTGTGTCAGTGTGAGCAGGCATTAGTTGGACTCTTTCCTGGATCCTGCTTTTCTAATGAGGGATATCAGCACTTTGGCACAGCTTACTGGCAGCATGCATAAAAATGGATGGGGATGGGGTGCAGCTCGACAGAACTGTCCCACAGTCTTGGTCCAAGAAAAATGGTGCCCAGAAGGATTGGGTTGCGTTCTCAAATTTTAAAATATACCCATTATTTTCGCAGTTATATTTAATCCAAAAGCACCTTCGGGATTCTGGTTATTTGTAGATAATAGGGGCCACATTGTTTGCAGAGAGGTATTTTTTCCAATGTCATGGTATGCTGTATCATTTTCTGTTCATTTCTTTCCTCCCTCTGAGTCGCTGTAGCATATTCACAAATAGCCTCTGTAGGTTTCGGACATCCTCACATCTAAAATAGAGGTGCCTTTCAATGGACATCTGGTCGCATTGTTCACGGTGAATCTTGAGAAAGAATACAGTAACACTCCTCCAAGGAAAAGATACAAAAGGATAATACACCCATGGGGGATATGTGCAGGGGTGCTACAGACTCATTATCTTGTCACGTATCATAAAAAAAGACAGCGAAGGCCAGCATCAGGGGGCCTCTGCGTGTGCGCGTCCTTACTCCCCTGGCTCTGCCTCAGCCAGACTCGGCAGCAGCCTCCCTCGCCTCGCATAACGAGAGAGGGCTGCAGACGCACACCTTGGTGAGCAGTATTGATTGTCTCCCCAGCACCTTCTGCTGAGAGGTCTCATTCTGTCTGTCACACTCCCACACATTTGAGGCCCGCACACACAAACACACACATGCATATCGTAGACAACATATGCCACCCTGGAGGACTCTGCTGTTTGACATCTCGCTCACCAGGTGCTCAATTAAAGTGTGATAGTTCGGTGTTAATGCCGTAAACAGTAGATTCTGTCAGGAGGGGATCACTCTGAGAACCCCCACTCTCTGTCCTGCATGACTTTGTGACTTTCTAGCAGGCCTCTCTGGTGCCCAATCTTTGTCAACACTGAGCCGGGAGGCCGTAAAACACTGTGGCTTTACTGGTCTCTGCCACTCAGAGCGAGCGCAAAATATCCCCCCGTTAAATAGGAAAGAATGGAGATGATGGAAAGTTTACCACCCATTTTCTCTCACTCTCATTTCATTGGTCATGGGTCTGTGCATATGCGTAGGGGCGCTCTCAACTGACAAGTGAATCACTGGGAATATTTTTTTTTTATTAAATCCTCATATGACCATTGAGCTTCGTTATAGCTTTCCGTCTGCAACAATGTAACCTCTCAAATTAAGCTTTTACCGCTTTTGTGGCCTCATAATTCCAAAGCACGTCATGCTGAATAAGTATGAAACACACACCGCTTCCCTTCCCTGATATACTAATATCCTGCCGTGTGATTTGCATTTATCTAATGTGTGCCGACTTAATCATTCAAAGGAAAGGAATTAACACCTTTCTGAACCACTATATAAAGGTACAACGTAAACATGTGCATGCAGATGCAAACACGTGCGGGGGAAAAGTGTTAATTGACCAACCTGCCAGGCAATTATTGTCGGTTGACCTCATAACCAAAATGTGTTTCTGATTATCATGCTTCAGAGCGTCTGTTGTCAAGGAAGCCATGTTTTAAATTGTTTAGACAGCACCTTCCACAGTCCACAGGGGACTGTTCTCAATCAGGCGAAAATGTAATCTAAGCTACAAACTAATGAAAAATGAAAATGAATATTTTTATGCTTTTTTTCGTATCTGAATTTGATTACAGAATTCTAATTATGTAAAGCTGAGGGAATGAAAAGATGATTAGCATGTAACCAAGTCATTCGCCTTACAGACCATGGGCCTCTCCAAGATATCATAACCAGCTCTTTATGCAGAACATTTCCCCAACTGTGAACTCATTATTGAATTTTTCACAAGTCTGTGTAAATGTCTAAACAACGGCGTGATAAAAGTGAATGAGATACGACTCAATCAAGGAATGAAACTGATGGCTTTACTCTTTCAGAGGTCATTTATTCCCAGTGTAAAAAGGGTTTTGGGGCGTTGGCTCCGCAGCAGGAGCAGAAACACCAGAGTCAGGACAGGCAGGGGTTGAGCTTTGTGAGATGAAGA
>CAFUXE010000706.1:986437-1002113 GCA_903364295.1 Serranus cabrilla
CCGAAGCAGAAGTCATACCACAAACGAAGACAAACATCAAGTGGTGCAGTAAATTGGAAATTCTTTTTCCCCGTATCTAAATCCTTTGAATTCTCCAGGTCCCCAAAGTAATTAGAGTCTCAGGCGAGTGGGGCTCATAGGGGTGCCCAGAGTCCCTCTACTCAAATAGAGGGAATGCCCTATGCCTGGCCATAGGAAAATGATGTCCTAGCCCTTCTCCATCAATTACCCCCTCACAACTCAAATTTACATCAGGTGCAGCAGAAATTTGCAGTCATGCACTTGCCTTCAGGCTTTCCACCAGCTCAACAAAACGCATAGTTGTATAATTTAAAATCAACCTCACTTTGCAGATAGTTTATGTTTCCTATAAGCGATAGTACGTGTGTACATGCTTGCGATAAGCCTCATACAGCTGTAGGCTCAGTGTGTGCGATCCGTCCAGACTTGGACATCAGTAGCCACATCCAGGATGCCCACAGGGTGAGTGTTATCTGCTGGGCAGTAGGCGGGTGTTTAACAGGACCCCGATAGCCTGTCCTCACCTGGCCTGAGGCACAGTATCAAACTCCCTGTCAAAGAGAGATGAAGTCAACACAGGCAGTCTGGCTTGGGTTAATAGCACTAAAAGTAAGGGTCAGGGCCTCTATTATGGTCTAGTGCCTTATCAAACTCAAACCAGTCACCTGCCAATCACCTGACTTACCTGCTATCCATGTGACTGATTCTTCAATTAAGAATGACATGTGTGTACAAAGGCGGGCTATATCTGTGAAGTGCAGCTGGTCATTTTTCTTTTTTTTTTCAACAGTCATACAGATGCCGCGGGACAGAGAAAAGCTGACAGAAGAAATGAACAAATGTCCATCAGGAAGAATTGTTTGGCCAACCTTATCTGAGAAAATAGGTAATTAAAGCAACATTACAAAGAATTGTTTTTGTTTTTTTTTGATTTAGCGCCCCTGCAGTTTTAGGTTGCAATTCACTTCTACTCCATTGTTGTAGATATGGACAGCTGCACACATACATTTGTTAAGATCACATAACTTATTATTCAAAACTATCCGACAACGTTGCTAACAGCCAAACATCAAGTAAGTGCAGCAACTCAAGCAATAGCAAGCCAGCTAATATTACTTACTATTCCAACAGAAAGAAATGCAGCTCCCACTTTTCTTTTCTCAGCTTCCTTTCTTAACATACTCTTCGATCATTTCGCCTCTGACATTATGTCTGTAGAGGCTGCTGAACCAGGTTTCTTTGCCCAGGCCGGCTCACTTTGTTCCTCGCCAGTATTCCCCTGGTCCCTGGCCTGAAAACGTCCTCCATCCTTCCGGTCCAAAGATCCGGTGCTAGCGAGATAAAGATCAACACTCACCCAGTGCTGCCAGGACTGGGACCTTGGAGCACTGGGTGAGTGTTGATCTTTATCTTGCTAACAGCAGTTAGCCCATGCTGGTTAGCTTTACTTTAGCGACAAGTAAAGCTTTCTGTCCATCAGGAAACTCTGTAGATCACAGCAGAGGCAAGTGACACAACTGGCAGAGTCTTAGTGCCATAAATCCATTTTTACCTGCACCACCAAAGTTAGAGACAATTACAAGTCATTGTAGAATTGAAATTATTTTAAAACTGTTATGTGTAGCTAAAATAATACATAATATTGCTTTAATTATAAAAAATATTAATAAAGGAAAAAATAGAAAGTTAAAAAGAGTTTAAGAAGTCCTTTTTAGCACCATTTTAAAATGATTTCTGAAGAGTCATTGTCCTCTAAGCCACTTCACCCCTCTCTTCAGCACGTTGTTTCTCCATAGATCAACTTGTTATTACCTCATTGTTACTTCCTTTTGGTCTCTTACACCCTCATGCTTCTTTTTATCCCCAGCTGCTTTTCTTTCTATACGAAAAAGCTTAATGCACATTCAAGTGGAACACGAGCATATTTGCTTCATTCCACCTCTTTCATCCCTCCTCCAATCTCTATACCCACCCCTCACTCCTTCGCCTCTTTGTTCTTGTTTTCAATTCTTCTCTGGCCCCATCCCTCTTTTCCTATTTTTCCTGTCAATGGACTGATTTCTTTTTATCCAGGAGCGCAGCAGATTAACAGATATTGTATCATGGCCAAGACAGGCAAAGCCCCCTCTCTGTCCCTGACATCTAATTAATGGTAATCCTTTAATCTGCTGCTTGTAGTGCAGACCCCTTGGTCGCTGTCCCATTTGCAGCAACAGAAGCGAGTCTGAAGAAGGGACAGAGATAGAGTGAGTTTGCTCACTCAGCAGGTCGAACTCCTGGGCTGCTTTGGACAAAGACACATAAAACACAATGAGAGACAATGTCTCTTTTATTTCTAGGGATTACACATATTTCATTTGTACTGTATAACTCAGTAAGTATCCCAGGTGCTGCCGAGTGAGAAGAGATTTTGCATCATGCACCATACTTAATATTGAATTTTGCACCATATTATAAGGGACATTGATTTTTAAAGCTGATTGCACATGCACACAAACATGCACATGCAAACAAATGCTGAGCTTAATCTCTAACATTGGGTGCAGAGATGACATCTGTATTTACGGCATCAGCCTCGCACTATAGACACAGATGTAATTAACAACAGGGGCGAGGGAAGCAAATCCTCCCATCTTAATTAACTTAATTAATAGATATAAATAATCACCTTCAGCCTGTCTTCATTTGTTAAGCAATAAAACCGGGTATTAAAACCTCATCTTGGTTCTGTCATAAACAATATGCAGCCTCTCTCTCTGACGGTGACACCACAGATGGTGTTTGGATGTCATCTAACGATTTTGTAGCGTAGTCTTAATGCGGCAGCGCTGTCTTGGACTTCCAAAAAAGATGCTGCAGCTCCTAACAGCCAAGTTCATGTGACAAACTTATGTGTAACCAGACTGCAATGAGTAATTGGCCGCAGAGAAGTCTCTTACCAAAATAAATATATAACACTTGTACCATCTGCATTGTATTATTCATTTGCTGAGCAGACAGAGAGAGCCTTTTTCAACACGGAACACAGTTTTGCTTTTATGTGTTCGCTCATTATCATCCAGGTTTGATTAATCAATTAACAGCATTAATATATAGTTAATTAGTAGGGGAACAGCTGCTTGTATTAATGCCAAGTCCAGGGGAAGTATCTTTTACTGGCAGAGCCACAAAGGTGGTGGACCATATCCAAGGGCAAACACAGAAAGGACAGTAGCACCTTTTACATGCATGCTGCAGCTGTTTCCACACAAATACACACACGTATCCAAACATAAAGACCAGTCTGTGAGTGTGTCTGCACACACACACATCCAGGCATGCACAACAGGCAGGCTTGCACACATACACACACAGCCACAGAGAGGGTAAAGATACCCGCAGACAGTGGCTGTGATTAATGCATCAGGCACGGGGCCCTGCTGTAGTAGGTGTCTCTGTCTTAATCACTCTCTCAGTGTGTTTCATTAGCTGCTGATGGTCCCTGATGAATGGACTTGCCCTGGGTGTCCCGGCGTCTCTGGCGGTGCTGTCACCCAACAGGGCCGAGGTGCCGATCGATCCCACCCCTCCTTAACCACCCTCCTCCCCCGCCTCGGATTGGCAGGTGCGTCTGTCAGGTTGTTAAAGATATGATGCTCATGAGCACAGCCTGCTCCTGAATTCATTAACCTACATTTGAAGGATAATTCAGGCACCAGTCGCCGGCCATATGCGCTTTGATTGCTGGATTCTTTCCCACTGTTGGGATTTAGTGCAGGGCGATGGGTAGTTTCATAACATGCAGATGGCCTCTGGTGTTTCTTCTTTCTTACTACTAGTCTCTTATCTCATATGGGAATGCTGAACTTATGGTGCACTCTTAAGTTGCAGCACTCGCTTCATATAATATACTGTAAATCCCTACAAATATAATGAAGCCATGCTTCCAATTATACAGCACGTCTGAGAGTCCTCCACAGTTCCTGCCCATTATGTTGTTATATAATAGGACTAAAACATGGCTGCTAATCTGCTTGATGTGCATAACGTGTAAAGATAATAGTTTTAGGGGGAGCTATACACGCTTTTCTTCACATTTCATTCCACCTGAGAAGGCTGCATCCTTGTATAATATCTCCTTTCCTCCTCTCCTTGATAGTAAACATGGCACCTGAGGCCTGTAGAGGCTGTGTCAGCTAAAACACATATGGACCCGGGGGCCATATGTGTTTGGATCCTTAGCTGCTGAAATGTTTAGGGTATTTTGAAATCTGGAAAAAAAGACGGAAAGCGTCAATCTGTTGCCATTCCATTCAAATTTGCCTACATTATCTGAATAATTGCTGCGTCAGGGTATGTTGTGGGCTATTACCTCCTGTTCTAAATGCTGTTGCAGAGATTGTTGCTGAGGCAGGCAGTGCAGGGTTGGGGCTTAGCGTTGGCACATGGGCAGCAGAGTTTGCCAAGTCTTTCTCTCTTTCGCTCTCTCAGTGCATCGTCGGGATGTGAGCAGTCAGAGCAGGGATGGCGGAGAGGGGAAGCCGCCAGCTGGGGCTACATGAGGCTGTCTGGACTCTGATGCTTCCAACATGTTTCAAATTAACCCTGTTTTGCACCCAGCTCCAACCTCGTAGCCTCAAACCGAAATGGAGCACTACTTTTCTCCATCACTCTAGGTTAGAACAAAATTCAGACAAGTAGTAAAAACACGCTACAACTGTAGCGCTGTATTCATTTATATCAATCATCTCAATGAGTGGAGATTTTCCTTGGATGATTACATGAAATATGGAGGATAGAATATAGAAAATTGGTGTAAAGAATTTAAGTAAGATTAAATTATCACAGCAGGATAAAGCCAGAAGGCAAGATGTCATATTTAGGGATTCCATGGTCATTATGGAGCGTCGTCCCCCCGGTCAGGTCAACACACACCTGATTAATTGCTGTCCTGTCCTCATGACCTCTGCCAGGTGACCCTGTGTCCTAGAAATGATGTTTCCATCAACAAAAATGTATTTTTAATTACATTTTGAAGGGAAACATATTTTCTCCCTGATCCCTGTTGCAGTTTTAAATGTGATTAAACACACCAACGTTCCAAGCACACAAAGAACTTGGGTTAAAATAAGAACCCTCTACAGTAGCATTTCCTTTACTGGTAGTAGGAGATCAACATGTCCTCATACCTGAATGGAACTGATGCAGTTTTAAACACATGGTTAACTCTGTGAAACAGTTGTAGTTTGGTTAAGTTTAGGCTCCAAAACTACACGGTTAGGTTTAGGAACAGATCATGGTTTGGTTCAAATGGTTTAAATAAATACATAAGAATGTGATGTAGATGTTGAACATGACAGACTTATTTATGCTATGTAGTTATGGGAAGTAACTGAACTTCAACTTTACTTTCCACCTTAGACCACTAATTATTTTTTCTAACCATAACCTCAGCCTTAACTATAACATAATCTGACATAAGCAACTATAATCAATATTTGTATATTACGAATGGATAAGATAACTTGTATGTGAATGGCGTCACTCGTAATAATGAACCCGCAGAGAATTATGACACGATTCTGCAGTCCCACTCAGCTCTTATCAGTGTTGTTTCCAGATGCAGCAGGCAGCTGTTTTCAGGGGGAAAATAATAATAAACCCACCGTTTTGTTGCCCAGCACCAGAGGAAAGGCACAGAGTGAGGGACTCGCTGGTGAACAAGTGGTGCATTTAGCAGCTAAAGAGCCAGATATTTCTCTTAGGACTTGATGGAGAGTGAAACAATAAATGCTAATGTTGCTGTCTTATCTGCTCGCGGTCTGAGCAGACATTTGTCATATCAGCTTTACTTTATGTCAGGGTTGTGTTTACAGCTTGTTTCTGCTGCATGTAGTGGCCAGAAAATCAGTTGTTGTGGTTTTAACCATACCTTTAACAGAATGTATTTGCCATAGCGACAGTCGTTGCTAATTAACCATCTTAAAGCTGCAATGTGTTTGTGTGTTTATTAGTGGAGGAACAAGTATTCAGATGCAGCAAACCCTCACATTTGTCAAGCTGAGCCACACATTTTTGCACAAATAATGGCTTTAGTTACTCTCAAAAGAGATGCCAGAGTTAAGAGTTATTCGACTACTTGATTAATCCACAAGAGTTTCAGCTGTATTTGTATGTACTGTTGGGTTGTTTGATTTATGATAAGGTGCTTATATTTTGGAAAATATTATATGTTTTGTGTGCAGAAATGTGAATGTGGGGAGTAAATAGCTCGGAGTCGTAGATTCTAAAGCTGTCAAATGATTGAAGTAAAGTCAAAAGTACAATAATTCCCTCTGAAATGTAGTGGAGCAGAAGGTGTGGAATGTTTGACAACTTGTAGCTCGTGCATAAGGAAATACATATAAGGCTGACACAAAACACAATCCTGCAAATGGTTTCACATTATTTCACTGGTCCACGGGTGGCAGTAATGCATCCAGAAATTTAGCAATGTGCCAACAATGGCAGTTAAGAAGAAAAATACTAGCTAGTAAACAATGATGTAAACACTGCAGCTTTGTGCAAAGTGCTACACTTTAAGTATACACGCTGTGAGTTTTGGTGAAAAATGCTGAAGGCTAAATAATTTTAGTTTATTGTTCGCACCTTCAAGAGGCATCTTTGGCCAGGGACATGATAAGTGGATGCTGCATGATAAACAACAGAATGTAGACAAATATATACTAAAGTGTTAAACCCATTATGTATTTCTGTAGTACCCAGCTATCAGGATAAAAATACCCTATACTTGAATCATGACAGCACCTCAGGAAAACGCAATTTCAGTAATAACAGCATGCAGGCTAGCAATTTCAGACATCAGTAATGACTGAGAAATCACACAAAAAAGGTGAAAGACAATGGCTATTTGTTGATGTGAATTCATGATCCAGCAAAAAAAAAAGTGCTTCAGTTTAACTGTGAAATATCCAGAGACTTCACTCTTGGCTGTGTTTCTGACAGCCAGTGAAAAAGTATACATTTTGCAACTGAACCAATAATTATCTCACAATACTGTTGAATGGGATTGCTTACAATGCCATCAAGTCTAAAGGAATTCTTGAATGAAATCACCACTGAACAGTTATCTTCTGTATGAGTGACACAAACATGGAAGTATTGTATCTTAGAGAACAGCTGTAGATGGGGGAGGATCATGTAAAATGTTCTACCCGACCACCTCCATCTTCTCGCCTCCTCCCATGCATTTCATGTTCTCCCTGCTTTCTCAGCCCCATCCTCTCTGCTCATTTGCTTTCTCCCTGTCGCACCCCCCTCCCCCCCTCTCTCCTCCTCCCCTTCTGTGCGCTCTCTGCTTCTTGGAGTCTCACCAATCCCTCGTGTTGTTTCACACCAGACTGTGTAGAAAAGACTAAAAATATATGTGTTTGGTCCTGGCCGTCCCAAAAGGCAACTTTATAGAGAACAAAGGAGATAGCAGGGCGGCTCAAATAACTCATGAAGAGCGAGCGGATGCTGCTCTTGGGGCTCTGTTGCCCCACTGAAGAACATTATTACTGGATTATTGATTTACAGCACAAAATGGATGGAACATAAGTAGCGTTAAGCTCATTAATCCCTCTCCCGCCTCTTTTATGAAAATGGACTTGTTATCAGTGATTATTCTAATGGATTGTTATGATCGAACACTTACTGTGCAGCACGCCGACTGCCTTAGCAAAAACACAGAGCGCAGGGACGGCAGAGGTGAGGTTTGGGGACATGCAGGCGGGATGAAAGAGGCAGAGGGCTGATGCAAAGAACAGAGGTATCTGCTCAAATGAATGCACCAAAATAAAAGCTCAAAACTCAGACAGTGGAATTGCTGACATTCTGGTGACATTTGGTGCGTCAGTGGCATTTCGGAAGACATACGAGCAGGTAGCTCAGTTCACATCACTCCTAGCATGAGATGGGGCCGCACACTCTCGGAGATATTCAAGCTGCCTCACAGAAGTGCTCATTAACATATGGGAAATGACTTTTTTACTCCACGCATGCCATTTGTACGACAAAATGATCTTCATTATCCATTGTTTTGATATGACTTTTCCCCTTATGGAGCTCAATGAGTACTTTAATTTACAGCAGAGAAAACTGTAAGACACCCCGACCTCAATCTTTGTCTTCCTCCCTCCCTCTCTCTCTCCCCTCTCCCGGCTCCATGTACATCCATCAGGGAGTGCTCCAATGGAGCGCGGCGGGCCCGACGATTGTCCTCATAAATTGTGTGTGTGTCGGGGTGCAGAGGGGCTAAGTGAGCAGTAAATAACAAAGGGCCCTGCCGCCATCCGCTCGCCATCGCCACGTTTCCGGCCACGCAAGATTACCCAGGATGCCCCTGGAGGGAAGTCCTCTTCCTCTGTGTGATGAGTGGACAAGAGGTGGGAGGAACACGCCTCCGCCACCCTCTGCCTGACAGAGAAAAGGTGAGAACCAGGAACCCTGCCGATTTAAATTGATGAGTGTCTTTATTTCGCTGTAAAAAAAAAAGAAGAAGCTGTTTGTCTCCCTCCTTCTGTAATAACAGATCGCTCGGCAGATATCTTTAACTGCCTCCATTCTTCACTGTCAGTCCCTTTTCTTTCTATCCCACTCACTTTCTCTTGCTCTCGTGTGCCCTTTTCGATTTCTCTCTCCTGCCTATTCTCTGTCTCTCTATTGACTGTGCATTCATAACTGCCTCTGGTCACTTATTTCTACCCTGTGTCCCTGTACTGTACTTTTCTCCACACTCAAAACTATTTTCTATACCTGCTCTCACCTGCCAAGTTCCTCTTAATTTCACCTGCTACAATGGTCCAAGAGGCTATCAAAAGCACCATCAAACCTGAGTGCCACTCACGGTATTCTTATTCGCTGCTCATGGTTATATAGAAACTCCTCTTTTTTCCCTTTGATTGATGTAACCATAACTAAGGTTCCACTTTGGTGTATTTTTGTTCTCACCCATTATCGCAAAGCTATATTTTATCACGTCTAATAACGCTTTATTCTCATACATCAGTGACCGCTGGCTGACTTTTTCTGGCACCTGATTCTTGACTTTTTGCCTCGCCTTGCATTTTCCTCTGTGCTCCTGCATGCTGTTCCATTCACCTTGATACTCAATATCACTCCATCCATCTATCTTGGTCACCCTTTCCTCCCCCCCGCTCCCCTTTCTCTCCCATTTGCCAGATTTACACCTGGCAAACTAACATCTCCATCCTCAACAACACCTGCTTTTGTCTTTTAATTTCCCATTTTCCTACTTGTATAGATTGTGACAGGTTTATTGTACATTCTGTGATTTTGGTGCAGCTGCTCCGTTTCGTTGAATGACATGCGGCTGGTGTGTTAAAAAAAAACAACAAGTTAATGTTTGGTTTTGAGATAGTTGGGTTTGATGAGAGAGATGCTCTATGACAGTCTACGTCTCTCAGCTGGAGGAGTTTTTCTCCAAACGTTGACAGCAGTAAGAAAGAAGATGAATAGGTTCAAAATGGGATGTTCAGCCTGTTTTCTGAGATATTCTTAACACCGCTTATGTAAGGGCTGAGTTAGACGTAGCCCCGTTAAATGTCCCCTTCCCTCTTTCTGTTTTTGTATGGGAGAGAACATCATGTCAAACTGCGTGCCGGAAACGTTAAACTGTCAAAATTTGGCATTGAGTTTGACAGGATGTTCTGAAAAGAGAAAGAGAGGCAGTTATCAAGGCATGTGGCCAACTGAATAAGAATTACTTGCCTCTCTCCCACACCTACGATGCCATGCGATACTGTAAGAAATCAAAATAATGAGATCGTAATAATGAGAATACTTCTGTGCCACTGGACAGGCATAACATATGTATAGATTTCTATATAAGCACTGCATATCGCATATGGATCAATAAAGTATTTTAATAGTTTGACGTGTAACCTTTTTAAGAATATCGATTTGTGCAGTGTTCTGCATGAGGGCTCAATTTGGAGTGTATTGACTGTGGTGTTGTTGTGATACGGTGAGGGAGGGCCTCGGGCTCCGGGCAGACGCTCTCACCGCCACAGTTATTGACCCTCTTGACCTTCTCCCTACAAAGACAATATAGGCATGTCCATAGTGGTCCCAGTATATCGTATCAACACTGCAGTAATATAAACAGAACTAGTCTGTATCCACTTATTAGAACCAAAAAATGTGTCTACTCACAGCAACATAAATCGTGTTACAAATAGAGCTGTGTATCGAACCTCAATACTTTCCGAATATGATATTCTGTTCCAGTATCAAGAGCTGTCAATTAACTACACCGCACTGAATACTGTTCCTCTTTCTCACAGCATGAATTATGTGAGTCATGACCTCAGTGTTTTTTTGTTGTTTTTTATTAGGTTAAAGTGTGTGCTGGCTTCAGGCATGAATCCATAATTCAGATGCAATCCTTGACCCACATATCAAAAACACAACAGGTAAGAACTTGCTGACACTTTCAAACTTTCAGTTTTCACTCCCAAATCTTTTAACACATTAAGTAAATTTGCAGTCAAATAAATACAATTGCATCAATAACCCCCCAAGCATCCCACTTAACACATTAACAACTCATTCAATATTACAAAAATTCCATAGGAACTAAATACAGTTTCATCCCTAACTGGGTGGCAGTTAAGACAGTAAAGCATATCCTTAAATAAATACTTACATGTACACATGTACACAACCATACACATGAGTTACATACACACACACCTATACACACCTATACACTTTTGACCTCCATACATACATAACCTTACATACACAAAGATACATATACTTATCAAAGCTTTGATCTACAGATTTCATCTAACTAAATAGAGAAAAGTTACTTATTAGATATTTTGAACATGTGTCTTCCTCTAGGATACTTCAACACGTAGACTACCGTCAGGGATTGAACCACCGACCTTCTGATCACCGGCAGCATGCCTGAAGAGCAAACACCAAGCACGGTGAGAATCACTACATTTCCCCTTGAAGTGTAATGTTGCTATATGAGGTGCTCAAGTGTAGTTTAGTGGATTCAATATCAAAGATATTTTTGAGGATCCTTCTCTCTTTGGTGTGTTGTTTAGAAACTAATTGTGAATCCCCCGGTGTAAACTCAGTAGCTCCTTGTTGTAATCAAGAAGTAATCAGGGACTATTTAGTAACTACTTAGTATAATGTGCCACTTTACTTAAGGGAGCACAAAAATGTTAGGTGATGGATAGACAATCATGTAATGAGGGACCACTTAGTAGTGTGATGTATCACTTGGGCAGCGCACAGAAAGAGTAACTAATGATTAAGTAATTAGTAATGAATGAGTGGTTACTAGTTTGTGCTGCTCAGCAGCTGATTCAGAGTTAATCGGGAGCGACAGATTCACAGATACTTGTGAAATAAACATTAGCAAGTTAATCATTAACAGTGTATCTCCCAGCCTGTGCTCTACTTACTCATTATTATCTGCTGTAGTTCTCAAATCAAGTAGCAAGGCCACAGAAACTGGACTACTGGTGCCTTTGGCTGTGTCCGTCGGTCAGGTGACCCTCACCTTGCAGGACGTATCGGTCCGTGAAGGGAAGGAGGGGCAGACAGCTAACTTGGCCTAAAGCTCATGATACATTTGTTTGCTTCACCAACAGACGAGTTATGACATTTTGGTTTAGACGTGCTGGTACGTGGGCTGGGAGGACTTTTTAAACTTTGGATAGAGCCGGGCTGTTTTCTACTGCTTCAAGAATTTATGCTAATTTAAGCTAATTATCTTCAATTTATTTAAACTGTATTTCTGTAATGTGCATGTTCATTGAAATACTTAAACTAAAGCTGACGTTTTTATGACTGAAAATTGGACATTTCTTTTACATTATTAGGGATTCATTTCCCTGTAATCCATCCTGACATTTTATTAAAGTCCTCCCCTACACTAAAAGTCATTCTGTGGGTTTGAATAGTGCTCGTCCACACAACATAAGGTTGTAATAATGGACCCACTACGAGGTCTATGAGGTTGAAGAGGCAAATTTCTACTTTTATTTCACCTGCATACCCTGTTTTAACTATACAGCTGTGAAACCACATAACAATTACTTTTAAGAGATGACTGGCTGGACTGGGTGGGATGTGTGAGCAATATCATATCTCTTCAACTCTCTTATCCCCTCTCCTCCCATCTTTCTCTGTGTCTGTCAGCCTTCATGTTCTCCCAGCGCCCTCCCACTGCTGACTTGAGCATCAGCGCAAAGGTAAAGCCTCCCTTGGCTAGAGGTGACCCCCCGGACCCTATTAACATCACACACGCTCTGAGTGGCCAAAACACACTCCCTAAATGAACTCTCCTCTCCCCCTCAGCCACCGTCGTTGCCAGAGCCCACCGCTGGGTGAATTAGATTGCAGGCTTTTTAATACGGCTCTTAATGGTTTATAAATTGCACGTAATGATTCCTCCTTTCCTCTCTCTTGCGGTGCTTTTTATGGCCCCTCGGCTTTCCGAGGGAGTGGGTGGGATTTAATATATGGTGGAGGAGGCAGAATGAGGAGGTGAAACTAGCCCTGCACGGCTTTCTGCCTGCCCTTAACGCTTCCCCTGGCTACGGGGAAGGGAGTCTCGGAAATAATGCTGGACACTGATACTATCCGGCTGTACAATATAACGGCTGGGACATGACAGTACTGCATGACGAAATAGTCACCAGAGAAGTGCAAATAATCAGGAGTTGTGTTTGGCGGAAGGCAGAGAGTGTGATGAGAGGTGCGATTTGTGGGAGAGGCCACACCTCAGGGAAAGACAAAAATATGCACATCCCAACCAGGTGCAGAACCAACATACCAACAAGGAAGGACTACCACATTCAGAATATCACCCCAGTGTAAATGTTAATGTATTTTTACACCCTGCCAGTGAAGTGCAGACATTGCTTAAGCCTGAATAAAGTCTTCTCGAGGTACAAACTCATCTTTCTTTGTGTACCTTCACCTCAGTGATGAATCCAGCAGAGCTTTGTACAGAGACGGGACAATGGATGCACTCCAGCGTCACTTTTTTCCCCCACATTTTCTTTGCAATTCAATATTTTTTTATTGCAGCATTTAAAAGGTCAATTTGTGCTGTCAAACCAGTCGCCAAAATAATGTTTCTGCATCGACATAAACAGAATTTCAACAGTATTTCCCCTAAATAAAAAAAAGTATTAAATATGGACATTTCTGAGCTGCTGCAACCTTTTCTCTTTGGGAAGACCACTGTCTAAACACTTACCACTCAACAGGACACAAACATCGATCTCCAGGTTGAAATTCCCGGATATATTCGTAGTTTGCGAACATGCCAGCATATTTTGCTTCAGACAGGGCCGGTTCTGTTGGTACCACTGTAACTCTGCAGGAATGATGGCACCTTAATCACATGAGCGTGCAGATAAGGGCATCCCAGTGGCTCACCGGTAGCCCACTGGTAGAGCCTGTACCAATAAGGCTTAGTCCGTGCCAAGCAGCGGGCCCCGATTCTAATCCAGCCATGAGCTCTTAATGCTTGTCTTTCCCTTTCACTCTGTTTCTCTGCTTCTACCAACAAAGCCAAAAAAATAACACTTAGAAAATAAAGCACACCTTGAAGATGTTGTTATACATTAAAGTGAATCACACATGTATCATATTTATTAAAATAGACCGCTTCTTCTAATTGTTTAATTCATCTCAACACTTCTTTTCTTTGCTCGCCAACACAGTGCCTCCCAAACTGTCTGGAGACGGGTAATTAGAGCAGTGTGGGAGGTTTTCAATTCCTAATACAGCACAATGTGAACAGCGGCCAGCATAAACCCAGTGCCTTACTTGATGGTTCGTTGGCACTGAGTGAAATTCCAATTAACTGACCCAAATGTCTGCAGGGAGTGTTTGTTTGAGAGTGCGGTGAAAATGCAATTATGTTTTCCATCTTGTGCTTGGCCGTCATAAGTGTAGTGACCAACAGCAGCAGCGGCGGCATCCTGTCGTCGCTCCAAGTGTCGTAAAGGCAGTTACCTTTCACCACTCTGCCACCGTGGAGGCGTAAAATGTGGGTCATTATGTTTTTCCAATGGTCCAGTGGACAGCAGGACTGAGGGAACACAGGAGAGGAGCCGTCTCCACCGTGTGCAGTGGAGCCCTTTAGGTAGCAAGGCTCAGCTAGACGTCCTGTTTCACAGCCATTGTCATTGCGAGGTGCATCATTGGTAACAATGACTTCTATCCATTAACAGTCTCTTAGGAAACAAAGCGCAGAGGGTAGTGAAAAAATACCTTCTACCAAACTCCTCTCCCCAACTGAGAACAGGTGGAGAAGCAATGCTGTGTAACTGCCCCACGCTGTGCTTTAAAGAACGGTTCAAACAATTTAGTTTGTCAAAGAGGGACTCCTGCCCTACTTTCCCCGGCTTTCTGTGAATCCGCAGCTATTCTAGCTGCCTCCAGACCTCTGCTGAGATGAGAGTGGCTCCAGAGACTGAAATTTGTCTATATAAATAAATACCTCTGTGCTTAAATACCCTGGTGGATGGCTGATTAGGTTAAAAAAAATGAATGTGAGTCTCATAGAGGCATGAGGCAGAATTGTGCAAAAATCGAGAGAAGGGATAACAATAGGAGAAGAATAAAGCAATAACAAAACAGGATGTGGTTTCCTGAGGCCAGAGAGAGTAGGGGAAGGTTAAGGAAAATAAGAAAACAGGTACGCACACACACACAGAGAGAAACACAAAGAGATAAGGAGTGGTGAAAAAAATGCTGATCCATGGTCCCTGTCTGGGAAGGCAAAAACAGAACATTGATTCTGCAAGATCCACAAATGAAAAATCCATGGAGGTAAGAAGCTCTTCGGCCCTGTGGCAGACAGGGCACCCGCGGTCAGGCTCTGGTATCTCAACTGACACCGAGCTGGGGCCTCTCACTGGGTGGCAGTGGACAGTGCTGGATCAGCTGGACAACAGCCAAAACCAACCAAACCAGCAGGAAGCTTACTGAGATAGAGAGGGGAGCATTTCATTTTTCAGTTTACAAAAGAATTAACAGAGAGCTTGTCTGTTTGTTGCACAAAACACAACTACAACTAAAGCCACAAAGAAAGTTTGAGCCTGTTATTCTTTATTCCTATTTTGGTTGCCAGACAGTTTTATTGCATTAATCCCTAACTGCACATCGGAACCGTTGTGCCTAAAATTGAGGAAACATGGTCACCCGCTCTACCTGTAAAGAGCAGATAAAGAGGCCTTGCGTCTATATCTGCGGTTCCATTTGAACTCCCTCTGTTAAACCAGGGGATGGAATTTGGGCTGGGGGGAGGGAGGTCCCTTTTTTCTCATTACCACCCTCTGTCAGTACATGTACACACCACAGAAGCACTAATCTGCACCCCTGATATGCTAATCTCTCCGTCTCCCCCACCACTCTTTTTAGATGGCAGCCACACCTAAATGCAGAGAGGGGAAGGCGAGAGGAAGTCATTAAAGCATGCCCTGCAGGAGCCTGCCTGGGCCTGGGCTGGATGAGATGGGACAGCAACAGCACTCTGGGTGTGTATGCACTGGGGGGGAGAGAAAAAGGGTCTCTGGGGAGAGGTAGATCGGTTTAGTCACTGGCTCAACCATGGCTCCCCCTGGGGTAGTCC
>CAFUXE010000706.1:1002199-1034063 GCA_903364295.1 Serranus cabrilla
TGTGTGTGTGTGTGTGTGTGTGTGTGCATGTGGATTTGGGAGATTAAAGGTGACAGTCGTTGCTTTGCTTAGACCTGCTCACCTGTCACAATCTGTCAGTAACCAAAGCTGCTCAGTGAAGCGTACTGCACCTGTCATCAGTGAGTGTGTGTCACGGCGTGCACACATTTTGCACATGCACTCTCTCTGTCATTTCACCTACATTTATATTGATAGATATATATATATTCTCAAAAGAGGTACTCGTGGTGCTCCTGTGCAGCTTTTGCTAGAACAATCCTCAGCGGGTGTCCCCATTTTTTTGCATTACTACAGCAAAAAAACAATCATGTGCATATGTGTGATTCCCAGCATTATTGTTTCAATTGATGTTGTGTTTTGTGGCGCTTCAAAACCTACAGATTAACATGCTTTTGAAAATCATGTTCTGACTGGTTATGTGTGTGTGTGTGTGTTTGTGTTTATGCACACACACACACATTTGTATTCACATTTATATGGGAGCGAGAGAACAATTGATGACATTGTTTGCAGTGTTCTTTTCTTCCAAACTTCAAAAAGTGAACATTAACATAACTCAAAATATATAAATATATCTATCTTTTGTGTTAGAGAAGAGAAAGGGAGGGAAAATAGACAGAGACAGACAGACAGACAGCATTTCTCTGCCTGAACCACCTTAACTGATCATATATGTCTCCTATCAAAAGCTATGAGCTGTTTAATAGTTTGAATATAACCTCTTCATTTGTCACAGGCAATAATCACATTGTAACTCAGCTTTAATGGCGATGTGCAAAACCATAATGTGAAATCATACTGATTACTCTGTGTGCATGTGTGCGTGCACGCGTGGGCGGGTGGATTTCTGTGAGACAAGGATTTTTGCACATCCCTTATTAAAGTTGGATATTATGACAACTCGGTTTTTTTGACACATATTAAAGAGTGTATCTCATCTTTAAAGGCCCTCCGTGTTTTAGCTGTTTTTTTCTGGAACAAAGCAACTGTTTCTGACAGTCTTAATCTAAGTGAGGATCCTGGGAGGTTAAAAATTGTAGTCATGAAGACAAAGGAAAAAAAACAGAAAGTGTTCGGATGAAAGCTATGCAATACATTCTAATGAGCTAACAGGAGATGAGCGTTGCATTTATATGCCCACTGCATTCACATCCGTACCTCATAACTGCATTCGTTGTAAATAAATATGAGCAATCAGCTAAGAACGGCAATAAAGCGCCCATAAAGAGCTGCAAACAGTGAGATGGGAGGAAATTGCATTTCTGCACAGACTGACACACAGACTGGTAGACAGACAGAGAGAGAAGAAGGCATACAGAAACACAAAAGAGAAGAGGTACATTTTTTTTCTCTGACCTCTATATCTAAAGACTGGTTTGAAGGTCAGCAAAAAAGAAAAGTTCATGGTATTTAGACCATTTGAGCTCAACCCCGGCAACAAAGAGCTAACAACAGGCAGTGGTATTGGTCCTGGAAGCAGAGAAAAAGGGAGTCAAAGAGAGGTTAAAAAGAAGTGTTGTATCCTCAGCTCGCTCAGCCCTGCGGCGTGGGGTCACCTCAGAGACTGGAGACTGAATTACCCAGCAGCCCCGGCCGCTCGCAGGATCAGGCGGACAAGGGGAGAGGACGAGAGGAGTTAATGAAGGGAAGAGACAGTTCGGGTCCCCCGAGGCCCTCTAGGCACCTACCTGGCAAGCTCCCACCGCCCAACCTGCTCTGATTGACTAATTATCAACATGGATTTAGCCCAGAGTCAAATCACTGATTGATTGGAGTGTTTTAAATCTGTCTTTGGTCTCTCGCTGCCTCTCCTTCCTATCTCACTCTCCCTCTCTGTGGAAACTCTGAGTCCCACTGCGGGGACTCACGTAGCGCTGTGGCAGCACAGAAGCAGCATGTGACCGGTTCTCCTGCACAATGTGGACACACGGCCTCAACTGTGGTGATTTTGTCTCTCAGCGGACGTATAATTTATTTGTTAAGTGCTCAAAAATATTTTTTTTTAATCTGCAGATAATTACTAATTACAGCCTAATAAGTGACAGAACATTTTTCAAATGGGAGAAAGGGACGAGAGGCCACGGCCTCACTATCGGGTCAACATAATGCGGGTAATAGATGTTATTTGCTTGGCTCTAATTAAATAAATGTAGCTATGTTTGCTTATATTCATTCATCAGCGATTAAGTAGCTGCAGGTCCAGTAGGAATCTCATGCCTGCTGGTTCATTAGACTTTACATTGAAAGCAAAAGGGAATAAATACTGTGCAGCTTATTACTGTTAGCATTAGTCATGACTGTTAATGTGATGGCTAGAAAATTCCTTTGTCTTTCCCATATATGCAACAGAATTTGTTGGATTCAGCGAACTCGTTCTATAACTGTGCCTTATTGCATCGTATGTTAGATGAAAAGACATTTATTCCAACAAAATATGCTGACATAGTTTATATCAAAGAAAAAGAGCCAAATAGAGGTTTAAATTTGGCTTCGCTGGATATTCAATGCAAATTCAAATACGCTACTATGTAGGAGTGCATAACAAAATCTTCCCTTTTGTTTCTTTATCTGCCTCCAGTTCAATCTGAGTGCATGAGACGTCGTGTTACTCCACTGCAAGAACAAGAGAAGAAGAAGCAGCAAAAACAGGCTGAGCACATGTTGCTTGTGAGTACGAGTAAGTACATCTCGCTATTTTTTCTACGTGTCACATCAGTCAGAATTCGCTCTATCTACTCTGGGAGGAGACACAGGGGGTTCGGGCGCTCGATGTTTCCCACAGTGGGATGGAAACACTTTGCCTGTACACAACACCAGCTGAGAGCTTCACTGGGAAGTTAGGATCCCAAACCAAAATTAGCTAGAAAAAAAAAGTGAAAGGGAAAAGAAAAAGGGAGAACGAAGAAAGGTCTTCTTAGAGAGCAGATTTAGCTCCATGGTGACAGTCCGCACAACTGTTCAGGATGTCTCCCTGTATTTTGCCACAGTGCATCCTGGGACAGGACATCTATAGCAGTCCCGGGAAGCCCCAGGGGAGGCTGGGGGATTAGCGCTGGCCTATCTCTTTAGAGCTGGGAATTAATTAAGTAATTATGAAAGCCAGGCGGGGGGGATGAAATATGCATGAGCCCTGATTGGGACGTTTGTGATTGTGTAATCTAATTTCAACTGGCGGACCGTCCCTGTCAGCCAGGTAGAACACGCACAGCAGAGCCACACACACACACACACACACACACACATGCATGCACTCACACAACAATAATACTTTCAGGCTTCACAAAAACATAACCAAAGATCACCCTCACAGTTGGCAGAATGGATATTTTGAGTGTCTCATTATGTTAATTAAAATGAGGTAATCAGTGTGGATTAATCACCATAGTAATGAGGATTGAACAGCAGATTATGTCTTCTTACCTAATCCATATAATTGTATTTGTAGAAGCATGAGATTAATATGCTAGCATCCAATTAATGATAAAATGATTGATTACGCACGTGTTTCACTTTGGAATTCTTTTGAAGTGTGAAAAGTTTTTTTTCCTTTTGTCTCTAACATAATTCTTTGTTGTTTTGGTTGTTTGTGGATTCCACAGGGCTTTTCTGTGTCTCTGCAGTTTCTCTACTGGTCTCTCTCTGTCTCTTTATTGATGGACTTAAAGGCCTGTTTGCAGCAAAGAGCTGTCCCTGCTCTCCTGAAAAATACTTCCTGTAGAAGACTCAAACGAAGTCGATACCAAACAAGAGATCAGTAGCCACGAGACACGCCACAAGAAAGACCGTCTCATTCGCAATACACATGTGCAGTGCAACCATGCAGTATAGGTCTTAAGCTTAACCACAAGCATAAACACACACATGAACTGCACACACGGCTCCCATTTCCTCTCAATCACCTGCAAGGTTATCGACCCAGGTGCATCCTCCTTCCTTTCATTTATTTTGCTTTTTTTCATGTATTGATTTGCACGTTGTGGAAAGCTGCATCACATAGTGCAGGAATATCATGTTCTAGGTTTGTCCATTTGTGTCCTTTTGCATCCATTCAGTGCCCCCCAGTCCTAAAGCTTAACATTCAGAGCCACAACCATAGAAACAGGATAGGATTAGAACTGACCTTCTCATAGAAATCAGCATAGTAGCTAGCCAGAACGGAAGCCTTTTTTATGTGTTCTGTTGCCATTGGTGACTGGTGTATTTCAGGATCAACTTTTGATTTGCTGCCAGACCCACTGATGTAAGGTTTTTCATGGTAAGACCCCCCATCACCAAAGCTCAACATTTCTGTTGGCGTCTACTTCAGAGTCTGGCCTTTCCCCCATTCAACCAATTTTTAAAAAATAAAATATACCTGGGCCAATCAGGGACTGCGTTGTAGATGATGGCCAGGCAGTAATGGCAGCTCCTGGAGGAACCAGAGCTAAGGTTAGCATTAATACAGAAAAAGCAACCATAACTGCAGTATCTGCCTCTGCCTTTAACCACCTAGGAATAAAAATATTGCCTCCCATGTATCCCTTGAACAGGTAGCACCAGATGTGTTGGTGAAGATGATTGGTCTGACTCCTTCGCTAAGTCAGCATAGAATTATCGATTTAGAAAATCAGCTAACAGGCTATTTAATTCAATTGCTTGACTTTGTTGGAACACTGGGGGGCGTACTCTGTGTACTACATGGAGTTGTGGACACAAAACAAAATTGTGTGGAAACAAGTCTTAACTGTCCCGCTGTACCACGACCTACTGCATAAACTAGCAACAGCCGCCATTTTGTTATCTACCAGCCAAATGACCACAGCAAACGGTGTAATATTCTTTCTACCCCTACCCTGTTTCTGTGCTAACAACACTGTCTTTAATATTCTTAATTAAAAGGAAGGGAAACTATTTATATAAATGTGACGCTAACAACCTAAAAATAAAAAAAAGTAGGTAAATGAGCAAAACCATGAACTTTTTATGTTTCTCTATGTGCTCTAGTTCACTGGAGCACTGCAGTGGGAACCTCCAGTATTTAAACTGGTCCCCAGTGTTTGAACTCTGCTCAGAAAGCAGAACATAAAGCAGAGAGATGAGAGGATAGAGACAGAGAGGGGAGCAGAGATGAAAGGCTGCCGTGTGCCCTCCAAAGGGAATGTGGGAGCCCGGGAGCACGCTTACTCACCGTGTTTGATTGTTCCTTTGTCTCTTTTAGTCGCAGAAGGAGCTGCTTTAAAGCCCGAAAACAGGATATGTGACAGGAGAGGGAGTGCAGGTCGGATGTTTCAAGTTTACATCCCTGCTGCTCTACACATTGCGGGATTACTTTCTGTGGGCATCTTTGAACATGATAAGATTGCACTACAAAGAAGGTCAGAATTCATAGAGATGGAGGTTTGGTCCGTCTAACACCTACAACCTTGTGATCCCTCAAATAACAATCATGTAGAAGATGAGAGGAGCAGGTGTGTCTCTGGCATCAGGTGGCCACCTTTCAAACCCCTGTCTGTTCCCTATGAGCAGGTGTGATATTTGCTCATTAATTCCACTTCAGGTTGTGACCCTACTTCCAATCGTGGTGCCTTATTTGTTCTGTTGTCTGTCTCCTCCAGTATTTCTTTTCCCTTTATGACAGAGGAAAATACACAAAGCTAGACTTTAAAGATCAATTTTCTGTTATTCTAGTGAGATAATATATTATATCACTCTCCTTTTGCAACAGTGTCTTCTCTTTGTGATTCTCTCTGTGGCACGAGAAGTGGCTCATATTTCATATTTTTATTTTGATGTTTATGTGTCAATAAAATCCAGCGCTATCTGCACCATGCTGTTTAACCCTTTTGTTTAAAAGCATACTTTGTTGCCCCTTTGTCATTTACATCAACTACTGTAAAAGAAGGGCTCTAACCAGGGTGATATTTCAGTCAAATCATTGCTGAAATGGGTTTAACTAACAAAAAACTTTTTATTTCTCCTCCACAGCACCACAACAATATGACCTTATTCCTTGAAGCATAAGCTCCGCTTCCTGATTTGAGGCTTCTGTGGATTCAACCTCAACTGACTGCTTTGCATGGATTTGACTGGTATCCATGGATGGATTTGCATCTTGGAAAGAAAAGTACCTCAACTGCTGGAGCACAAAGGTCAAAGATAAAATATACATGGAAACAAGATGAACTCATGATTATTCCTGTAGCCTCTGGTAACTCCAACAACCTGCCAATATATTGATTATCCCCATTTCAAGATGTCCAATGCAATTTGTGGAATAGCTGGAGTGAATTGTCCCTATGGAAGAATTTTATTTAAAACTAGGGAGTCTGTATTTCACTTAATACCAAACATGGCATATAGCATCATTATCTAGTGGAATCATATTCGTCAGAGATGTTACACTCAGCCATTTAGTGCAGGAAAAGTGCTATTATTTCCCCTCCAACCATTTCCCATACCTTTTCCCTCCTCCTCACTTTACCTCACTCCCTCTCTCTCCCTGCCAGTGTTGGCTCCCACCTCCAGAATCGAGGTGATATTGGTTCGATGGGAGGCCAAGTCCAGGCAAACAAAGCGCGCCCACACCTGAGCTTTTTATAGGCTAATAAGATGACCGCTTGCTGGCTGCACTGCGGGGTCAGCTTCTGTGTTATCCATCCCTTGTCTGCAGAAATCCAACCTATTATTATCATCTTGATTGGGCTGGCTTGCCAGACACCTAATAATAGTGTCCATTCAGTGAGGAATGAGGAAAAACTGTCACTCTGCTCTATTTCGCTTTCTTTATGCCCGGAAAGGTAAATTGGAATATTAAATCATTCTGACTGGCTGATATTATGCTGTAAGCCATGATGCCACCCTGCTGTGTCGTGTTGCATCATGGGATGCCACTGAGTCTTGTTCAGGCTAGCCAAACATGCAGGGAAACAAACAATTCATCATGCATCTGGAAGAAAACAATTAACAAATCATTGCTGTGTTAGAAGAGGTGATATTTCCTGTTTTTATCACCACATTTGTTGTTGTTGTTGTTGTTGTTTGAGTGTGAAGCACTGATTTTATTTTATTCTTTATAGCTGAAAACTACTCAAATGTGCCAGGCAAAACTCAGTAGTTTCATTTCAATTTCACCAAGATAGCTTCATGAATCGGAGTGTAATTGAAACCAGAAATGTACTGCTGGGCAGCTGTTATTCCTGCCATATTGAAAATGTATCAACTTGTGACACAAGTGCAACATATCAAGTCAAACCGTAATTCTTTTTCAATCTCACGCCTCTAAATATGAAGCAGTTCTTCTTTAACATGGTAACTACTCTGCTTCATCTTAACGACAACAATCAGTGTGATTATGTTAATCACAAATAACTCCCATATCAAGCCAGGAGTCATTTTGTTTTTATCAACCACCCATTCTCAGAGGCAGGCAGAAGTGTAGTCGTCAATAACTCTTGAGTATTATTTCCATCCAGAGCTGTCAGCATTTCCCACCAGATCAAGGCTGTGATTAATAAAATGGGCCTCCTGGTCCCCTCCAGCCTATTCTCACCTTCTCCCTTTATACTGCCTTTGCAGCACATGCTTGTCTCCCAGTGTCTGCCCCTCTCTCAGTTTCCTTCCTTATTCTCATTCTCTCCTTCTGGATATCGCTGTTGCCTCCTTTCAGCCTCCTCACCTGCATGAATAGAGAATTTCTTTTCTTCGCTCCCCTTTCTCTCTTTACTTTCTCTCTCTCTCGCTGCCTCTCCGGAGCTCCTGGTAAATGATGCATGGTAGACTCACAGCCGCTGAGCAATCATTAGTGAGGTGGCACAGGTGAACGGGAGCGATGGATGATGAAGAGAGGGAGGGATGGAGGGAGTAACAGAGGACAGCAAAAGTCATGTTTCCACCCTGAGGCGTTTCCCTATATCGTCACAAAACTAGAAGTTGTTTGTGTAAAACGCTAGTCGGTGGCATTTCTTATGCCGGTGCTCATTAATCTAGACACATAGACACACACGCGTGCGCACAAACACACGCGAGCACATACAGAAATGAAGCCGTAATGTTGCTCTCACAGATGAAGCCCTGACTTACAGTGTCCTAAAGCCCTATACTACCATAAAAAACAAGTCTGGACTGGACTAGCATGGTGAATGTGCTGAGCAGCCAATATTATGAAGTGTACATAATGCTTCCCTTATGAAATATCACTCAGCAATGCCCTGACGCCCCTCATCATAAACAAAATTTGGGTTTATAGTTCATATCAGGGCTAATAAACTGAGACATTACCTGACAAAGGCCCACAGTGGGTAAGAAACTCCCACATGTGAAGCTTATGGAGGCAGGATTCAGCCCACAGGATGAGTTTTCCCCTCTGATCAATCAACTAAATGTATTCTGTTTGATATAAAATGACAGTAACATTGTGGTTTCTAATAGCTGATGATTTGATTGTCATCTTCTGAGCTGTCAGTGACTGCACTTCCAACAGATGTTATGTTTAATTAGTGTTCACACCCACTCCTCATTGCAGCTCAGTCTCACCACTGCACAACACTTTGATTTACGCACATCTTTCCCTCTCTGATTCTCTCAGCTCATACTGCATCAACACTAACAGCATTACACACACTTTTCTCTGTTTAATGCATCTCAATAGGACAGTTAGAATGTTTAAAATAACACATGCACACAAGGGATCAAATCTGTAGCTGTGAGATAAGTGGTGGAAAGTAACTGTAGATCTACTTAAAGCAGCTATAAGAAGTTTTCAACTTGTAATGAAAGAGTCTCAGTTTAACACTGACGCCTCTATATGACCTACATAGGCCAACAAGACCAACTGCAAGATGATTGGGCTATTTCTATGTAGTTATTCTTAATGCTTGTCACTAGGTCTGACTCCCTGCAAAATCAGACAAAATGGTTTACAGAATGCAGACCAGAGGAGACTGACTGAATGTGGAAGATCATTTCGTTTCTGACGATATATATTTTGGGGTTATGGCTTAAACTTATAGCAGGATCAGCCATGGAAAAAAAGTTAAGAGCACAAAAGAACACTAGGGGACAAAAACTAGGCGTTATAATGGGAAACTTAACAAAATAATGACGTATTGCAAAAGTAATGAGCATCTTTGTCAAAAGATACTTAGCCATTATCCTTATCAGAACTATCTCATTGTTTTTGATGTACTTTGTCTTTATTTTGTTAAGTTTCTCATTATAATAGCATATAGAATACTTTCTTTTTTATCCAGCATGTTGGTAGAAATGGGCAGAAAAGTCTGAAAAATGAATGTAATGTAAGTTTGTGTTGCGGTTTCTTTCTCGTTCCCTTCCTGCCCCATTAATCATCTCACAACCCCCAGTAACCTCTACTGGTAACCTCTGGATTCAACCAGCTGCAGTATCTGCATAGACACTAATTAAATTGAGCTCCACCTCAACCTGCTACAACAGTAAAACGCTGCTTACACATTGTTGCATCAGTATTAACACCCAAACAATGCAGCATATAATACATTTAAGTACACTGTACATGTTAAATGAAGGACTTTTACTTGTAATGGAGTATTGTTACAAAGTAACAGGATCTAAGTACTTATTCTACCTTGCTGGTGTGATACAGCTGAGGTCCTAATGATCCATGCTCCTCAGCGTGCATCACTCACATCCTACTGTAGGATCCCTCAGCTGTACACATTACAGTTATAGACCTTATCTTAACAGAGTGGAGATATGAAGCCGTTGTAATCTCCTCTGGGACTGGTCTCTCTTTCTACACTCTTGCCCAAGTATTCAGCACAAACGACCATCGTGTTGCTCCTCGGTCGGCTGTTTACTAATGATGTCTGTGTACGGCTGAGAGGAGAGCTCGGTCTGATCGTGGCCATTAGAGAATAAGATGAGCATTAAGCTTCCTATCTTTCCTGAATATCAACAGATACAATTTGGATATGAAGGTAAATCCAACAGAGCAATCACATCGACTGCAGTACGATGTTTGTGGCTGATGAATTCTCCACTTAGAAATATGCCTCTATGAGGACGAGAGAATGGGTCTACATGTAAATCAGCTCCCCTAAGTTTAAATAAACTTGGGTGAAAAGTTTTAATTGTATTCAGCAGTAGTAATGTGAGCTTTCTTTATATGAAAATCATCTTTATACGGAAGTTATTATTGGTTTGTTTGTTGTTAGGTGCTGTTTGTGTACAGTGTGGGTAGCATTAGATGTATATTAAAAGCAGCTTGCGACAGATTCTTTTATTTTCACCTTTAATTGTATTCACTTTTTTTTACCCACCAGCTCCAGGGAGAGGGCAGAGAGCAGAGTTTCTAGGGCAACAATCAGTGTAATTGTCCTAAGTCTGACACATGCAATCTGCTAAAAGCCCCGAAGCCCAAAGGCCCAGGTGTACCCAGGGATTACAGCGGTGGAGGACAGGT
Source organism: Serranus cabrilla (assembly GCA_903364295.1). Taxonomy (NCBI): domain Eukaryota; kingdom Metazoa; phylum Chordata; class Actinopteri; order Perciformes; family Serranidae; genus Serranus; species Serranus cabrilla. Next base: position 1,012,638 of record CAFUXE010000706.1, read on the forward strand.
GAAGTCAATGCACACTGACAGGGACACACACACACACACATGCATACATTCTGCCTCACTTTAAAACACACACATTAACAATTATTGGAATAACCAGTCTATCTGCACATGATCACATGTCACCATGCACAAATAAACAGTGGACAGGTCTCAAGTGTTTACAGGCTGATCAAAGCTCTCACATGAGCCTCAAGGGCTGTTAAAAAAAAAAATAGGTTGAAACCATGTTTTTTGCAGAGGAGTTCATATATCATCTGTGTCCTGACTTTAGAGCATTTCATTCCTCAAAACATGGCCAAGTTTATTTTTTATGGCTTTGGACAATATTTCCTGAATTATGGAAAGAAAAAAGAATAGATATCCAAAATGCTCTCTGTTTAAACCTTTCATTTGAATGAAACAAGAATTTTGATCCTGGCTTTAGCTGATGTTAGGATATCTGTTCTGGAAATGTATGCAAATGATCACAAAATATCTAAAGTAAAAGTACTCATTATGCAGAATCTATATTCCAAATATATTATTTTTATTAAGTATTATTATTATTGATGCATTTATGTACACTATGTTTTAATTTTCTCAAGGTAAGGTCCATTTTAACGACTATATACTACTATACTATATACTGTGGTGAGGTTTAATTTAAAAAAAAAAAAAGTCCAATCACTTTAAATTAATCATGTTTTTCAAGTTAAATCTTGACCTGAAAAGTAACTTAATCTGGCAGCTAAACGTAGTGGAGTAAATCATATTTGCCTCAAAATATAGCAGGATAGAAGTATAAAGTTACATGAAATTGAAATATTACAAGTACCTCAAAATTGTACTTAAGTACAATTATTACAATTATTTACATATTTAAACATAGTATTTTTAAAAAAAAACCTTCAATACTATCTGCAGAAATGCTGCCCTTTATTTTTTTTTATCTCTTTTATATTATTTTCCGTTGTTCTGGGCATTTCTGGGCATCACCCTTTTAGAAACAATCTTGTTCCAATGTGAGGTTGAATCTGTGGTTGCTTTCACTTTTCTCGGACCAGGTTTAAGGCGTTAACTTTGAATGTTGTGTTTACAAACAGTAAGCAACAATTCCGTCATAGCATGACTTTAAACCCATCCAAAACACATTTTAGAGGATACCACTTTGAAGCCAGACTGTAATGATGGGTATTATTCATTTCTTCCACAGATGATGTTTTCTTGGTCAGCAGAAAGCCTGCAGATTGGCTGCTTTATTTTGCTTTATTCACTGCTACCAAAATCTATTAAACAAGTTCTCCTCTGGCCTGCAAGAAATAATTAGTCTACTGGATAGGTCAACTTAATCATTCCTGAAAATAATATTCAATTATCTCCACAGCAACTTCTAGAGCATGTCTCCTATTTTTAGACCCCTCTGTTTTACAGAGATAGGAAGTTTGATCCTTTTTATGTCAGGCCTGCAACACAAAGCAACGGAGAGTCAGCGGCGCTAAACAGTCCTCGGCGGATAACCTATTATGCCTTAATAATAGCCCTAGCTTTCTCATTGTCTCTTCCTCTGTATGGTGCACCACGTATGAGTCCCATCCTAGTCGATTATGGCTCTCCTTTCCCACAGCTTCCCTCTCCAGGTTTCCATTGGCTGCCCTATATCTTCAATTAGTCCTAGCAAAGGGCAGAACCAAACAATAACTCATGGCAAGTTCAACATCGTCATCAACTTAGTAATAATTGGAGATACGTGCTGGAAGGGAGGAAGAGAGAAATTGTCAAGGGCTTGTAAACTGTTAACATCCTCAGTGACCTCATCAAGGTAGAGGAAGTGTCACCGAAGTCAGTCACATAAAGTCTGTTCAACGAGCTCTTCACTCCAAAGTGCTCCATACACCATGAGAAGCACCTCTAAGTGAGGCGATTAGAAAAAGATGGTGGATAATGTCACATAAGTATATGCTCATAATGCAGAGCACAGAGCTATTATTAAAAAAAAGAACAGAGCAGTGAAAGTGGCACAGAAACACAATCAGAAACTACGGCATGCACAGACATGTAAACAGAAAAATGCATTTGCAGCTCCACAAGGCAAATCTGTCTCAAACACAACCTGCGAACTCCATTTCACGCATAACCTCTCTCGCTCTCACCGTCTCCGTCAGTGTCTCTCTCCTCGTCCCCGTCTCCGTCACTCTCCTCCGACCTCTCTCGCTCTCCCTCTCTCACCAGTCGCAATAAAGACTTAGAGAATAAATAAATAATCCGGAGTGTATTCTGTGCTCCAGGAAACAGCATAATTGTCGTCGGAGGAGGAGGAGGAGAGAGGCACTGGGAGTCATCACTTGTCCAGACGAATTATAACCTTTGAAGTTGGATTTGAGCAAAGTGCGGCATTGCTGTTCTGTTGCCAGATACTGTCACATCTTAGAGAAGGGCCTCGCTGTAGGCTCAGCGGCATGCGTGCATACATACCGGCTCTCTGTCTGCCTCACCCCATGCCAAAAACTCTGGGCTTCACTCTGTTTTACTCCTGAGTATCGGGAGTATTTTACACTAAAGTGTTAATCCAATCTCTGTGTACAAGTCATGCAAGGATAAACATTCCCCTCAATGACCATCAGTGTGACTCATCAACAGAGGGAATGAGCGTCAGGCTCAGTATGATACTGCTCAGAGAGAGCAAGTAATTACCTGTGACATTTTTAGAGAAATAAATGACAGTTTATGTACTTTTGATCTCCAATTCACTAAATCATGTTGCAGATCTGTGGCGAATTAAAGGAAAGAGCAACATGAAAGGAACTGTTAAGATTTATTGAAGTGGGGTGCATTCTCCATAGTCAGTGTACGCAATGTACTGCTGTGGACTGGAGCAGAAAACTGATTTAACCACAGAAAAAAAACACCTAAAACAATCAATATCACTTTAAGAGTACACTACTTTTTATAATGTTTTCACCACTTTTCCTTGCCGTCAGACAGCCTGTTTCAGTTTACACGGGGGGGACTGACGCCGTCCCACGCTCTCCTCAAAGCCACCAGACTCCTTTGCCAAAAACAAGAGTTTTATTTTGCAGGACACAGGAGCAGCTGCTGGTCAAGCACTGTCTCAATCAGTAGGCTTGCTTGTGCTAATGTGTGAATTTGGTGCATCTGAACTAAGCCTTTAACACCTAATCACACAATAATGCAAACAAACTAACAGATAGAGGCAGCAGTAGCCCAACACCTCCTGTGTTCTGCAAGGTTAAATTGACCTTTTTTGTCAAAGGATTCTGTTGGTTTTGACAAGAGCATTGAACAGCTTCAAGTCCCCGGCATAAATTTAAATGCAAGCTAAAGCAGTGAAAATACTCTAAATACAGTGTAGACTTTTTTTAGGTGGCTAAAATAATTTTTCTGCTGCAACCATCCACAGCAGTTCGTTGCTTAGTGTCTGTGCCTGTCCTCCTGCCTGCTTCTCTCTAATACACTGACTATGGATAAACACCTCATACAACCCCACTTAAATAAATCCCAACTGTCTCTTTCACTTTCCAGAGCAGCTTCAGCGCTCCTCTGCATAGATTCTCACAGTCTTTTGGTCTCTAATGAAGGTATGAACATTATTCTTACAAAAAGATATTCCCTCATTTGATGTTTTGATGATGGTGGTGAAGAAAACTTCACATCACCGTTCAACTGGTTTGACGCCGCTGGCTGTAACATATGACTCACATCATTTTCACTCTCATCAAAGCATTAAACCGTTTCGCTGTATGGACGCATTTGCACGTTCCCTTTCATTTCTTCTGGCCTTTCTTTCATTTGTCCTCTTAATGATATGCCAAGCTGGTGAAAGCATTTTGCTGTTACAGAATTCAGTGTTGTGCAGGTATCTTAACTGCACAGGAGGTGGTTCTTTTTGCAGCTTCAGGGTGCATCAACAACACTGATTTCTATATAATAAATACGGGAGAAAATCAATAGTTAGTGTGAATTATGTCAACAGACAAGGAGAGAAATAAACAACTCAAAGAGGATGCACTGTTCTACATGACAGGTGATGTCAGAAAAAAACAACCAAAGATTTTTCCAGTATTAAAAACAAAACTCCCCCACTATAAAATGTGACCGGAAGCTGAATTTCCCCCAATGCTCTACAGTAACACATTGAACATTAAAGCAGCTTCAATTACTAAAGCATTGCTCACCTCTTCATCGTGCCCCCTGTGGTTTCCTCTCACCAATCAGACACCATCAGCACCATCCAGTCATACAGGAAACGACTTTGATAATGCAGAGTGCTGCTGGAGAGCCAGTCAGGTGTCGCCCTCATTGGCCATCTTGGCTCATTTATGAAAGGGTGCTCTCTTGTGGCCACAGGGAGTAAAATGTGACCCGGGGATGCGGGAGGGATGGATTGACAGGAAGTAATATGCTCTCATAAAAGCAAAGACTGGTGCTGCTGGACTTCTTTTATAGACTCAACATAGCTGCCCGCAGACTATTCACGTTAGGTAGGGCGGTAAAGGAACGGGACTATTGAATTAAAGTTATTAGACAGACAGACAGAGAGAGAGAGAGAGAGAAAGAGAAAGGGAGAGAGAGAGAGAGAGAGAGAGAAAAAGTCACTAGTGTAGATATAAACTAGTCTGCACTGAGACCTGCTGAATCCGGAGCAGTGCTGCGCGCACTTGGGTCCGGGTTTTCTTTTTCTCCCCTCCCATCTATTTCCTCCTCGCTTGCCACTAGTTTACCTTCACTTGTTCAGCCTTCACTCTGAGAGGAGGAGGAGGATGGTATATGATTGGCCAGGCGGGGACTGGTAGTCCGGAGGCTGGCATTGTGCTCCGCGTTGATCCCCGTGTTCTTGTTTACACCTTGCGGACGGGGACGGGACGAGACACCAAGGGGCCCCCCAGAACTGAGCCGGGAGTCCAGTCTGCAGTGAACGCGGCTACATGACAGCATCTCCCCTCTTTTTTAATGGTCTCAAACCAAGTTGTTTCTTTTACTGGGAATCGGACTCTTTCTCGTGTAATTGAACGTCCCCATTCAAAGCAGCAATGCGTCAAACTTTTTGGTGACTTTTGTGGCACCTATGCGCTCATGGCTCCCAGTCGAGAAGGCTACAAGTGCAACTGGAAATGAAATCTACCAGGAATAACAGCGGCAGATTGTTTCTTTATATTCTCAGGGTGTGATATCTACGGAGCTCTTCAAACTTTGATTACAGGCGGAAATTACACCCTTTCAATCTCTCCCAGCGGCGCGGTGATGGATGTGTTTTGAGCGTTGCAGTCTGTTTGCGTCAACAGTCGAGAGTGAACTATTTACCAAAACATCGACACCTAAAATCAATTACCGGGCTTGGTGTTGGCATTTCAATCTTTCCTGAGAAATCTTTCAGAGGGAGGACTTTTTTGGACAAGAGCCAGTCGGTGTGCCCAAAGCACCGCAGGTTGCGCTGTGTGGGAAAACCCGGGACGTTTCGCAACGGCGTAGCCGGAAAAGATGCTCTCTGCTCGGATGCAGCGTGACCAAGGTCTCGGTCCTCTGGTTCTTCTGCTCCTGGTCGGGGGATATGTCGTGTCTGGCACTGGTAAGTTGATACATTACAGATCAGTTTGTAATCATTGTGAAAAACAGTGTATATACACGTGACATTGCGCATAAACACATTTACGAGGTTGTGTTTATTTATTTTGAGTACACAAAGTCAAACAATGAGAAAATATTTCTACTTTTTTTACCAAAAGTCTCCAAGCTCTGAGTTACCTTCTTACTTTGGCTCCATGGGAATTTAAAATGCATGCATTCAACTTTAAATGCGTCCATAGCACTAGTGCAGGGGTCTGGGGTCTGGGGTCTCTTGCTGACCAGCACTTTCTTACCCACAGCAAAGTGTGCAGCCTTACAGTAGACCCGAGCTCAGAGAGCTCTCTTTTCTACTTGGAGTGGAAAAATCAAAGTCCCCCGGTGAGCAGGGAGTAATTAAGGTTTTGCTCCATGCCTTCATGGCCTCTCCAAACAGAAAAAGAAAAGCCTTGTGAAAATTCAGACAGCACTTGAAGTGCTTCAGGAGAAGAAATTATTTTATTTATTTATTTTTCTCATTAAAAATATCTAAATTTAGTGGCACTCGTTTTAAGCTTTGGTGTACAAGTTGTGTCTGAATCACTGATTAGACCCAGTTGATCATAAAGCATTGATACCTTTATAATGATTATTTTATTAGACATAGTATTTGAGCCTGAACACAGCAGGCTTTGATCAGGGAAGAGCAGACTTCAGTGAGTGGATGGCTCAGAGTTAATGCCATCAAAGGCTGCAGCAGTTTTCATGGAGATGAAATCTCTTGCAGGGCAGGTCGCTGTAGGTGAGCTGATGGGACAGAACCTGGACACTGAGGTGACACTGCCCATCTCCTGTGTAAAAAGATTTCACTCAGCATGGCCTGTTGGTAGGAAAGCCTGGACTTTTCCTCCCCTCCCTCTGCCAGATAAGATTGAAATACAAGGCAGAAATCTGAGGGTTTAGTGGATTGTGGATTAAGCTCGGTTTACAGTAGGAAAAAAAGAACAATGTGGACAACAATGAGTGCAGAATCTACGCAAGCTTTGCCTCTCCAAGAACTAAACCTGACTTTCATGGGGAAGTCTACTTTTTCCCTAATTACAGTGGTAATCTTTCGCAGGACACACTGGCTGTCTGTCCAGGTCTGTGGTCATTTCTTTGAATGCCAGTAAGAACCAGCACTGCCATACCTCCCAGGTCCTCGTGTGTGTGTTATTCCCTGAACAGGCGGAGCAGAAAAGCAGCTTACGTTTATTAAAATTGTGGACCGTTGTGAAATCCTTGCATGAGAAATGAGAAACGTTGATATAAACAGTTGAGGATTGCAGTGAGGTCCTGTTAGGGGAGCAGAGCTTGGGAGGAGGGGGACAACAGGGGACAATAGCTCAGTGTGCCCCAGTAAAGTTTCTGTCTGTGAGTGAGAAAGGCAGAGATATATTTAGGTATTGCATGATGGGACAGACAGATTGCATTTATCTTCTCTCCCATTGTGTGTATACCTTTCCTCTGCCGCCTTCCCTCAGAACCCTCCTGTCTCGGTCTCTGCCTGCATTGTGGATGTGCTGAGCTCACATTTCTGCTATGGTGCTCCTCTTTCTGTGTTGACATACACATTAATTACCCAGACTGCCAGGAACACTTGTCTGGAGTAACTACCCTGCTGTCCGCCGCCTCTCTCTCTCTCTGTGTCATTATTAATGACTTCATCAGAATTAGAAAACATACGGGAACCGTGTTTGCACACATCAGGATTTAATGAAGAAGACCAGGTTCCCAGTAAGCCCTGAGGGGGAAGGAGGGGCAGGAGACCAGTGTCCAGACTGGGAGGTCAAGACAGAAGGAGAGCGAGGGCGAGGGTAGTGAAGAGGCAGTCGAGTGTTCAGAGTTAGGCGGCGTAGCATGTCAGACACTCCCATAGAGGCTGGACGAATAGTGACACTTGTCTCGGATGTGCTGTCTCATTTGTGTTAAGTGTGGGAATCCTCTAGCTCTTGAATAACAGCAGCCGCGGCTGCAGGAAGACTCTTAAATATTATATGTGAGCTAATAACAAGCTGCTGAAATATTTGTTGCCCTACTCTACACTTTAGTCCGAAGAATTTTGTAGTATTCCGACAGCTGAAATATGAATTTTAGATGCACGAAAAGAAAGGAATGTGACAACAAAGCTAACCTCGAACAAACACCAAAGTAGATTTGGCTTCAAAGACGCTCAACAGATTGAGATGTCAGATTAGATTAAAGTGTCTCTGAAACATGTAGTCATAACAAACGTGCTGCCAGGCTGTTGCATCTGCAGAGATTTGGACAGGTGGTTGGGCACCGTGATAAATAAACAGACCGACAGCTCTCTTTGGGCCAGGCCACGAGCCAGACTAGTTCCTCAGGCAAGTCCTGCTGGCAGACCAGACCAGGCCACATTCTGTCCCGGAGCAGTGCATTAGTTTTATGGCCGTCAGGCGGCAGGGGATGGGATCGCTGGCCAGCCACTGCCCTCTCTGCTGTATTATTCATACGTGCAAAGTGGTCTTTGTTAATATTTAAAATGTGCTTATGATGCTCAAATTCTTGACATCAGAGACAGCAAAGGAGGCAGAAGTGGGAGGAGAACAGCTGCTCGGCTCTCATTGGCGTGACTGACCGGATGGCTGCAGGGGGTAGTGAAGGATTTTAGGGTACCAATAGGCATTTATAGACTGGATAAAAGAGTGGTAGTTCGAGCAAGTGTGCCAAATGGAGCCAGGAGCTGTTGCAGAGGATGTGTGTGAACCAAACAAGGAGAGGGGTTAAGCAGGGTAATGTTATCCATCTGAGAGTGAAGAGGGGGAAAAAAACAGAAAGAGGAGATGGAAGAGAAATGAATCTGTGAGAGACACATTGAGATAGATTGATCTCAGGGCATGGCTTTTAAATATCCTTTATGAGAAAAGAGCGAAGAAGAAAACTCCATAGCAGTGGCATTCAAGCGTCATTAAACCTCTGGCACAGGCCAGAGAAAGAGGTGATGTGTGTGTGCGTGTGTGTGTGTGAGAGAGAGGGGAGAAATAGGTGCGAAAGACGGAGAGGAAGGCAAGTGATGTGCAGCAGCAGCAGGTTAAAGCTAGCAAAGTGGCAGAAGAAACGGTGGTTAAGGGAGAGGTGTATTGTCAAGGAGCAAGTCGGAAGTGAAAAAGAGACACAAATCCACTTGGGGGATGTTTTTATTAAGGCTCTTATCGATGGAGAGAGCTCACAGTATTAAGAGTAGACATGTTTAATGCTTTGCCAATACTGTGCATGTTAGACTGGACCATAAATCTGCAGCAAACAGCAAGGGCTCTGTAGGAGGCAAAATAGCGAGGTAAATGGAAGAAGGAGCTGACTATAAAGAATGGAAAGAGGAATTAGTGGCAGCAGAAAGTTTCGAGCAGAGATTGGCAGACTTGAGATGAATACTGTTTTAAGCACAGGTCATTATTTTCTCCTGCAAAGACAATGTGTTCTCAAAGTATTTATAAAGTGATAATGATCTAATCAATACCGCTGAGTCTGCCAAGTCAATCCAACGGTGTGTTATTTAAAAAGTGTACAAAATTAGTGCTGTTTAAATATTTCATGTAATGCCTCCTTGGATTCTGGTTAAAAATGTTTATCTCACAGCAGATGGTCTCTCCTACCTGTGTGCCTTTATAATAAAAAAAAAAAAAAACAGTAATAAATGCAGGAATGTTTCAATTTCATCCAAACATTTAAAGCTATTGATGTTTGAAATTCAAAACAGGTTTTGAGCGAGTTGTTCATCCCAAGGTCAAACTTCTTTTTTTATCGTAATCATACAATGTATTTAATTCTGAATAAGATTATTGGGTCAGGCTTTAGAATAGCCAGCAAGTCCAGTAAAAAAAGTTGAGTCTGGAGTGAGAGAGGGGGATGGATGGATAGACGGGTTAGTGGGTGGAGGAGGGAGAGTTTCGGTGGCAGATGGGAGCTGAGTTGCTGCCGGGCCGGCAGGACAGGGTGCCCCCTGCCCCTCCATCCTGCCCTGTGTGGGGGAGATGGGTGGGGCCGACAGGGAAACAGGAAGAAAACCTCTGTGGGGTTCCATTGTGCTTTAGATGAATAGGAGACTCCACAGAGCTTTTTCTGCCCCTTTGTGTGGGGTAAAGGGGGGCGGCAGCAGAACACACACACACTCATTCACAACTTCAACAGGAGCTACACTTGCATGTGTGTGTCCAAGCTTCTTCAGATGTGTTGCACAACCACTCATGCACAGGTTAACACCACACCACACCTGCCTGCTGCAGCACAAAAACATCACATTATCATTACGATTGATATGCTTAGACATGCTCAGTGACATCTGACATCAAAAGCACAGCACACACACACACACCCACCCACCCACTCACATACATCCACCCACACATATGCAAAACAGAGCCACATCCTCTGATAAAGAGGTAGCATTTATTTGTGTAACGGTGGAAGTCCCGCTGGGTCACTTGGGAGGAGTGAGAGAGTGAGTGCAGGAATTTTCATTTAAGATCTCAGCAGCATTCTGGGCATCGTGACCAATAGGATCAGGATTCCCTATAGGGGGTCTAACCAGATCCTGAACAACCCCCCCTTACCCTAAGATATACACATACACACACTTGGTAAAAGTGGTTGTGCTGAGGTTCATAGATCAGAGGCAGTCTCAGCACTTGATTGGCCGTGCTGTGGTCCAGCGCTCTGCGTGTGTCCTCCTTTTTTTTTTTTTAAAAAAGGGAATAAAAGGAGTTTTTTCAGACCATGTAGATTCCCCCTCATCTTCTTAGCGAAGGCTTTTTGTCTTCAAAAGGCAGTTGAGCCAAGTCCACTCAGAGCTTAGACCACAGCCAATCTGTTAATGCTTGTGTTTGTGTCTGTTTGTAGCTGAGTGTGTCATGTGGGCTTGGAGAAAAATTCAGCTTAAAGTGTTGTCAGTTAAAATGTGCTGCATTAGGGAAGACGATGTCAGTTGGTGCTACCCTGACTTCCCTTTATGGATGTGCCACACAAAGCCACATTCCCCCACATTAATAAATTGCCTTCACTTGTCCCCATTTCCCCTTCCTCTTCCCTCAATCTCTTGATAGTCTCATCAGGTGTATTTATAGCTTTATAGTCTCACATATACCAACCTCTGTCATCCATATCTCTCTCACTCCATCATTTTTTTCCCTGTCTGCTCTCTGCCAGAGTTTGGGAATTGCTCTTTAGAAGGCAGTGTGAAGAATCCCATTTCTCTGAGTGTAACGCTTATTAGGGTCCCATCTGCCCTTAGGGTACTTATAAATGTGGGGGGTGTTTGGGTTGTAGGTAGAGGAGGGGAGCGAGGGGGAGCTTTGTCATGCTTGTGTGTAAGTGGATGTGGGTGCCACCGGGGGCTTGTGCGAGGTGGGAAGGGGCTCTTAACACTGCGGAGCACACACCAAGCAGCTGGTGTGTCTAAAGTGGGGGAATGACACACAGACCTCCCCGGAGAGATGGCGTATTGAGCGTACGTGCGCATATCTCCGGCTGAGCGAGGGAACGGAAATGATCCTGCCTCCTTCTGTCTGCATGGCAGGCAGCTAGGCAACAGCAGGACTTTCAAACAACTTTGGATTTTTTTCTCCCTTGGGTTTTAAATCAAGGCGAATGATGCTTAATGAGTGTATTTGTGATTAGTGAGTGTGTGTAGAGGTGGTGGGCGGGGTTGTGTGATTGGATGCATGTCAGCAGGCTGCATGCTGCTGTGTTATTTAATGTAGTGACTGTTGTGGTGTTAAAGTGCCATGTTTGTCTGGTAAGGACATTGCCTACGTCAGTGATGGAGCTGTGATTGGCCACTTAATCAGAAGTCAACAAGGGCACATCCAGACCTCTCATTTCCCTTCCCTTCCTTTCCTCTCCTCTCTTTTCCTTTCCTTTCCTTTCCTTTCCCTTCCTTGCATCCCCTGTACCTTCTCTTTCCATGTTTACCTTTCCTTCCTCCTTTCCATCTCTTTCCCTGCTTCCTTTTCCTTTCCTTTCCTTCCTGCTCCTTTTCTCTCCTCTCCTCTCCCCTCTTCTCTTTGAGCTTTAAAGATCGTGCTAAAGGAAAAGGTCTGCTATGCAGTATCCGTCTTCATCCCTGCAGCATATGCAGACACATACAAGCACACACAGTGGGGGCAATAATCCCTGTTGCTGCTCAGACACTTTTGGATCACAACCATAGCAAAGAGAAGAGTGAAAGAATGAGATCTGCCCTCATCCACTCTTTAATTCCTCCACCCGTCTTCAGCTCCAGGACTTAATTCTTACTTCTCCTCCAGAGGCTTTGACTGGGAGCCTCCAAACACACAGTAAAGATTTTGTTCTTGCCTTGGATGCAGGTCTTAATCAAGGGCTGACAGGCTCCTCTTGGCTCGGGTTTGTGTGTTTGCCACGATTGTGTGTGTGTGCAATGTGCAATGGGGGCACGCTGATGGGAAGCGAGCCGTATTACTTAGGTATTACTCCCTTTTCTGCATGGGTCACAGTGGGGTCACACTCCCAGTCTCAATCAGCGCACAGCTCGCGCACACACCCATCTCTCTCGCTCTGGCAGCCGCGCTGATTGCACAGGAGGAAACCTGGTTTATCCTCCTGGTTCATTCACCGAGCCAGGTGTACGCCAAGCACGCCACCGAATGCCACCAGGCTTCAGCCGCCGAAGAGTTAGGAATCGTTTTAAATGAGCGCCATGTGTGAAGTAGCGGGTAGAGGTCTGCTCTAACGCGGCAGATGTACCCGCATGTAATTAAGGTTAGATTTAAGTGTATGAGCTGACACACACACGCATCAAGTGTGTCAGCGGGTGTGTGTTTCAAGCCTCTTACCTGCTGCTGACCAGATGGACTCAACAGCCGACCTCACGCTCACCTCTTCCCGCCACTCCGCTTAGATTAGCTGGTGAGCTGAGCTAAGGCACAGAGGCATTATAATGGGCACATCTCACCCGCCACCCGCATCCTGACCGCATTCTCCCTGCAACACCCAATCCTACACACACACACACACACACACACACAAAGCACATGTTTAGCCCCCATTCCTCATGTAGGATATTTAGGATGAAGATATGCTGTGTGTGTGGGTTTGTGTGGGTGTTTGTGTGTGTTGGGCAGCGCCCGTGGCCTGCTGTTTATGGGGATTATGAAAGCAGATGGACAGCCATGCTGACTGGTGAGGGTTCATTAACTCTGGGTGTCTCTGCTCTGACTCTGCTCTTGCTTAGCTTCACTTGCCTCCAATCCTCCCAGCAGCAGGAGTCGGTGTGTGTGTGTGTGTCTGTGTGTGTGTGTGCAGCTACAGCAGGTATCTCACACAAGCAAAGGAAAGCCATATAGATGTTTATCGATCGGGGATATATGTGAGCTTGAAGTTTCTGTTTGATTGGTTTATGTGGAAACGGCGCCGTGTCTGACACTTAACTGTTTTCACGCTGTCTGACATCATCATGTGAAACCTCTTCCAGGTTAATCTACATTGCAGCGTGTGATGGTTTTTTTACACATGAAAAGCAGCAGGAGGAACATGTTTCATGTAATCATACTAGTGCCGGGTGAGAAGCTGTGATTTAGCATGATGCAATATCTTCAGCAGAGGACCATTTCCATGGCATTTCACTGCTCTGCCGGGGGAGATGAATAGGTATAGTTATAGTGGGTCATTAAACACTGAGCGGTGTCTGTCTATAGCTTCAACCTTCACGCTGCAGCCAGCTCCTGCCCTCCTCTTCCACAGCTTAATAAAAGAAACATGGATCACGCAGGGACAGATACGCGTACCTGTGGAGAGCCAGACAGACAGACAGACGGGCCGGCAGATTCCTGGGCAGATGGGTTGTTTGGAACCCCTCAGAGGCCGAGGAGCCGTCAGACAGAAAGACGGAGGAGCATTCAGTCACCTGGTGTCATGCAGCCCTGGCAGAGCTGTGTCCACGAAATGCAGGGAAATAAGTTTTGAAAACAGTAGAAATAGTAACCAATGATTGTTTTCATTATCACCTCATTATTATTATTGCAGTCTATTAAATGTCAGAAGATAGTGAGAAATGCTCATTACAATTTTCCAGAGCCCTAGGTGTTACTTTTTAATTGCTTGTTATGTCGAATCAACAGTCTAATATAGAAGATATATAATGTACGATGACATTTAAAGTCATGGCAGCCGCAAATACTCAAATCTGACAGACTGGAACAATCAAATGTTTGTGGGTTACTGCTTATGCAATGATTTAAAGGAAAAGTTCAACTTCACAGGAAATATGCGTCTTCGCCCACTTGCCAAGAGTGTTAATATTGATATCACATTCATGTCTGTAGGGTAAATATAAAGCCACGACATGTCAGTTTTTGTACAGACCAAACAATAGAGAGATTTACATTTACCTTGGACAGAGCCAGGAGAGCTGTTTCTTCTCTTTGTTTAGTATGTGTGATGAGCTAAGCTAACCAGTGACTGTTGCAGACAGATGTGAGAGTCCTGTTGATGTTCTCATCTAACTTTCTGAAAGACACAAAAGTTGCCCCCCTTGTGTGGTATGTTGAGATTGGGCGGTGACTGATTATCACAGATTGTGCTAAAAACACTCACGACAAGTTTTTGAACCACTAGCCATTAACAGCAAGAAGTGAAAGACAGACCCTGATTTTTAAAAAATATGGCAATTATCATGTAAGAAAAAACAGACTCACATAATTTTATCCTCTGCTTTTGAAGATGGACTTTTTGATTAACTTTTTTAAGACAGTTTGTCTGTTTGTCACTAAAAAAGTTGCACATCTGTCCTGCAAGAACAACATTTTTTTTCTCATAAAATCTAGATTTGATTGATTCCAGTATGTTTAAGTACCATTTTAACAGTTTGGGCATATTATGATGATTATCAGGTGCAAAGATAATCCTGACCTGAATTCTTTATACGACCCCTTCCCTTTTCATATGATTTAACTCAATAGTCAAGGTACAGTCTGTGTAGTTGTGATGTCCTTGGTTTAATTTCTAACTTTTGTCACATCTTATCTCTCTTTCTCACATTACTCAGTTGTGTGATGAGCACTTTGCTGTTCCCCACAAAAGATGTTGCTGAACTATTGAAACTAGCACAAAGATCCCTCATATTACCACCTCAACATAAGCGCAGAGGCACAGAGAGATCATTAACAGGTACCTTTCTGGTGCTTTGCCCCCTGAGCCCTTTACAGTAAATAATAACTGTAATGGAAAAATATTTTACAGTGGAACAGCGACAGATTGTAACTTCTCTGCTGCTCTTAAGCCCTTTGTGATGAGGTGAGGGAGTCTTTTCTGTTAGATTTAGGCGAGGAGGCTATGAATGGCAGAATGAAATAGAACATTTACGCACGCATGTCATCGTCCACCCACGCCTCCGTCGGTATCAGCGTGTGTGTGTGTGTGTGCGTGCTGGCATATGCGCACATGGTCTGGTGAGCGTGTGCTGAGATCCTGTCGCTCAAGGCGTCCCTCTTTATGCTCTTGTGAGCGTGAGTTTGTGAGTGACAGTTATACAGTGGTGTGGAGTGTGTAAATCTCCCCTCTAAAGCTCTCAGCAGTGGGCCTTACATTAGCACAACAATTTACACATCTGTCCTGAGGCGACGAACGGGCAACTCTGAGAATAATGAAAGTCTCAGTCAAAGATAGTATGTGTGTCTTTGTGTGTGTGAGAGAGAGAGAGAGAAATCAGGAGTGGTGGGACAGACTCTGTAAACAAGAGACAGAGGAGGTTTATTAAAACCCCAGCACCACTCACCATCCTTTTGTCCTTCTATTCTCTGTGTCCCTCACCTCCACTCCCCTTCTTTCAGCCAGAGGAGCGATTACATGCCTCTGTCTCTCTTGTCTTTCATCTCTCTCTGTGAAGAGGAGAGGAATGAAGGTCTTCTGTGGCGTGTAATTACACAGAGAGATCCTGGATGAGGGCGTCTGTCTCCACAAACAAAAAAGCAACCCCCTCTCCCCCTAAATACCTCTTGATAGGGGGAGATCTAAAAAGAGACATTTAACTACCTTTGATCCACCGCAGGGCCCTTGTCTTTACCTGCCACTTATGGGGGCCTAATAAGTACTATCACAAGTCTATTTATTTCATTAGAAGCACTGACACTAACATATGCGTGGCTCGACTCCAGCACCGTGGGAATGAAATACACAGCTCCTCCATTCATTTTAAGCACGGAGTCATAATCATGACACATTTACAGGCCGGTGTTCCAATCTTACCCATGAGTCATATTGCTGAATGATTATGGCAGGGCGGATTTTTATGGGCTTACATTGGTATTGGCTCAACCTCTAATTGGCCCAAAGCACATTTGCATTCTGGGAAGGTAATAATGGGGCTCTTCGGAGGCACTTTAAACGAGAAAGTCATTGCACTCTGACTTAATTCTGCTCATAGAAGTGCTGATGCCTCCAGATGGCTTTTTTACTGAGTGTGATATGGCCATTTTGTGTGCATGATCATACACTTACCCAATACTTTGGGAATAGCTAACTTGCTAGCAATGCCACCAGTCTCTTGTTACCCATTTCTGCATTATAATGTTTTTACTGCTTCTTATTTCTCACTCGCAGCAGAAGAGAAATGCAAATAAAGCTAGCTGATATGACATGCTTGTGAAATTACAAAATAGGTGTTGACACCAGTGGGTTGTTTGTCATGAATCTAGTGGACAAATTAGAGATTTTTCTTTTTTCTCTTGTCTTTTTGCACCTCTTCTTTACTTGTATATATAGCCCCTTACGACAGGACAAATTATTCTGCAGGAGTCACAGGTGTTTATCGGCTGCAGCTCAGATCGGCATGATGAAAACATGACACCCTGGTAGACAAACTAATTTTCACCCGTTTTCTGGTGCGATGCTATAACTGGAAAAAAAACTTTATTACAGAGTTCTTCTGCTTAAGTTAATGTTTCGCTTAAGTTAGTGTTTCACTCAGTAGAACTCCAATTTGATAAATCACCTTTTATAAAAACTGTGAAGGCAAATGAGCGTTATCTATGAAACATCACATTTATTCACTTAACACAGTGTTGAAATGCATCATTTTCCCTGAATGAGTTAATGTCGGCCCCAGTCAGTGTAACAATATGTTAATGGAGGGTTTTCCTGTAAGAGTAGGAAACAATAGACGGCTTAATTTGCCTCGTCGTCAGTCATTTGAAATGTAAATCCACTTATCAAACAGACTTTTCATAATTCACAAGTTCTTCTGACAAATTCCTCATGTGTTACAAAGCAAAACTGATTTAATGAAATCACATGAAAAACATTCTTTCGTAGTCATACAAAGTCATATGTTAGGATTCGGGAGTATCGTCTGTGCTGTGTTAAATTAAGTAATATGTAAAAGGAGTCTGGATTGTAAGGACTGGGGCATGTGTGATGTAACACATGACACACCAGAAAGATAAAAAAAAACCAGAAAGGCGTTCTCATCTACTGCAATTGGGAGTCTATCGCCTATTTGTGTGTTTTCCTGCATTTAAAAAAACAAATATACACTCTCATGTTGGTGGAAAAAGGTTTTAAATACATGTGTCAGTGTTGTTTTGAGGGAAGCAAACGGAGGTCATACAGTGTGGTTTGGCATTCTGCAAAGGTCACTGAGGTCAAGCAGCTCTCTGTTTGCGAGATGAAGCCGGCCTGAATGTGTTTAACGTGTCTTTTTGCTTGTGTAAATCCGCCCCCATTCAAAGAGACTTAACTGTTTCTCTGAACTCACTGGGAGATGAAGTGAGCGCTCTGGTGCAGCTCAAACAGACTTGGCGTCAGACAATAGACGAGGGTCTTCTATTGCACTTAGCTGAAGCTGCTGAATAGACTCTGAATAGACTCTGAATAGACGTGGAGTGGTGTGGCCATCCAGCTGCTAGACAATAGCCTGCTCAGCAGAAAGGCAGCCGGTGACCTCGAGGTCTGCTCAGGTCCTGTCCGCTCTGATCCCTGAACCCTGGCTGCACAGAGTCAGCACCGGGAGAGCCACAGCAGAGACCCTGCAGTAATTCGAACAAATCAACCAGAAACACAGTTTGGAGCAAGTGTGTACAGTTCGGCTGCTAGTGGCTAGCATATTGGTGTTTTAGAGATATACTATGCAGGAATTGTTGCTTACTATTTTTCTTTATGCACTTTTTCTGCTATCTTAATACCCAAAGGGTGACCCCCAGAAATATCTACCACAGTATGAAAAGAGAAAATACAGGCGGAGGGTCTCTACTGACACAGACACCGCCACACGTGTGTGATTTAGAGGGATTAGCATCTTTTAATGTTAAACATTTGGAGAAATATATTAGTTTTCTTGTTGATGAGAAGATCATTCATGTTTGGATGCTAGATTTGAAGCTTAGCTTAGCTTAGCACAGACTTTAGAAGCAGTGAAATCCTTTTCCCAACACTCTAAATGTTACCAGGGCTGCACAGTATGAGGAAAATATCTAATTGTAAAGGTATTTTATTGAAGCATTTGAATATAGAATGATATTTTGACATATATTTTGCCTTTACCAAATATTACGGCTTCTGCAATTTGAATATGTCATGAGTCCGTTTTGCAATTCTGATCAAATTTACTTATTTTTAATCTGCAAAAGCAGCATTTTTATGTGGAGTAATGTTAGAACAGGAACTACTTGGCTGTACGTTGTGACTCCCCTGTCATCACTGTGAAGTTGTAGGCACCAATATGTCAAACTATTCCTCTAATTTTGACTTCACAAAGTTCTGCACCCTCTTCTAGAGGCATAAAATCAATGTGACACTGCTATATGAGCTGAAACCTTGCCCTGTACTTTAAGCCTTACTGAATCAGTGGGTGCTTATTTTGAAAATTGTAACTGTCTTTCCCTTTTTTTTCCACATCGTTGTATTTTCAAGGAGACTGGTGGAAGGCAATATGATTACACAATGTATAAACTGTGTATTTTCACCCCAAATGGATAATGGGTTTTATTGTGCCTTTGTCTTACTGGGTGTTGCTATGTTTTTATAAAGCTGGAGCCCATTTGGAAATGAATGTGCTCAGTTAGGCTTTATGACTGAAAATGTTCAGGAATCCATCACACTGAGGGACTCTCTCTTTGTTTGAGCAAGCAATAGGAATCATTTTATTCCACTTTAATAATAGCAACTCTCTGAGCCCCAGACATACTCTCATTTCCCAAAATAAACACCATCACCACTCTTACACCCAAAATCAAACACAACTTTACACAAATCCCACCATCAGGAATAAAAAACATCCACACAGGCGCTGCGCCTCCCCTCGCTGCGTTTGATCACAAGCGGCCTCCCCTCCTCCCCATTTGTGTTTATTCTGTGGATTATTCTGACCTAATCTCTTTAGAGCATAATTCAGATTAGATTTTGTGTTATTATTATTGCTATGTCCATTCCCTACTGTCCTGCTGGGATTTCCTGACTGCTGAAGTGCTCCTGTGTTTGAAAAATTGATTAAAACTGCTGACCACTGCCCTAGATAGCACAGGATCTGGAAAATGGATGAAAAAATAAAAGCAAACACAAATGATAAGAGAGCTGCATATTTTAAAAACATGTCATCTCTAATAAAACAGCGGATGTACATGTTCAGCACAGTGGTCGCCAATGTAGAAATCCCCCTTTCATGCATTTATCCAGCATTGATCCTTAGAACAGTCAGAAAGGGTTTTCTTAAACAGTGTACTCGGCCAACCAGTTAGTTTGCTTTTAACTTCCAACAGACATAAAGAGAACAAAAAACCCTGCTAATTACCTGAAGCAATAGTCTGCAGGCGTGCAGTTAGAGCCGGGGCTCCATCTGTATTTGAGCAGCCATATTGTCCTGAAAGTTGCTCAATTTGAGATTCAGACGTCATGTTTAGTCTGCATTTTCAAGCTCGTGTTCAAACACCATCTGCCTCTTACCTCTGTCTCCAAGCTTGGAAATCTAAACCAGAGAACCCTTGAATAAATTATAGTATATGCGTAAAAATTACAGTGAGTGCACAGAGAGTCTAATTTTCAGTGCTTTACCCTCCATGTCCCATCGCTGTCACTTTAAGAAAATGATGTAAGGGGGAAATATTGCTTCATTTTTCAAAAGCCTTGTCTCCATTTATTTAGCCACTGTGGCAATTGAGCCCAATGACAGAACATAATCACATAAAGTCTCAGGATATGCACTGATATGTAGGATACTGGGCTGTTACTGACTCAAATAGTTGAATTGGGTATCTGCTAACGGAGCCAATCCATTCAGTTATATTGTTTATTATTTTGATCATAAATAACAATTTAAGGCTTTTAAATAAGCAGCATTTAGTTCTGATGTTGCCTTATACATAAAAAAAATTGCCCAGTCAGTATCTCAGAAGGTATAGTTATCAGTATCAGGACTTAGGAAGTAAAAGTTTCAACCCCATTAGAGAGAAATGCCCTTTTAAGTGAATTTGCTTTAAAAAAAAGAGTTGAGTACATTTTTTTGCAACAGTAAGCATCTACATTCACCTTTCACAGACAAAAAACATACACCAGGTCCCTCAGTCCCTGAAATACACGACCTGCACTTTACGTCCTTCCAGTGCTCCCCTTTGCTTGCTTGTTTTTCTCAATTAAGATGAATTATAGAATTGCATTGGGGAGCAGGGACAAGGAGCGCTTATTGTGATGTTACCCAGAGGCACTCAGTCAATGAGTTGGAGAGAGAAACAGAGTGCTGTGGATATTTTGGTCCCTGCGCCTCACACCCCTCAGATTCCTAATGGACCACACGATATGCAAACGTAGGAGAGCCCGTGCGTGTGCGTAAGAAGGAGGGAAGAGGAAGTGGAGCTTGGGTTTATTGCTCATATGTGGAGGTGGAAGGAGATGAAGGAAGGGAGACAGGGGAGGTGCGGGGGCTGTGTTTGTGCTAGCTGTTGGGGACTTGAAGGCCCAGGCTGCAGTGTACATTTCATTACTCTGTTCTCCTCCAGAGGCCCAGGTGTGTGTGTCGCAGCGCCTTTTGTTGGCAGCCGAGCGCCAGATGATTAGATGAGCTGCACCTCAGTAAATGGATGCTATTGATCTCCACACCTTGTTATATGGACCACCTCAGAGCATGATGAGTCTAAGACAAGACTCCATGACGAATCTCACACTATCCAAAATTGCCTCTTCTGCTCAGCTAACTTTCTCTCTAAGTGGTAGCTTCACCTCATTCCGTCCACTTTGCTTCCCTGTGTTGTTCTGTTCCTCTTTCCTTCTTTTTTATTTGCTCCTCCGACCGCTTTCAGCGTCTCCACAGCCATTAAAATGATCGGAGACTGCGTAATGTATATTAATGTGCTTGTACTTTTCGAATAGTTTTCGCTGTGCATGCTGTAATATTTCATGGGGAGAAATCACAGTAGCGTGCCTCTGTGTCTGGTAATTAAATTGAGATTGTGATCTGTTGTTTTTCTGCGGATGCGGGAGTAGTCGCGCTCCCTCTGGATCAGAGCGAGGTGAGAGGTCACAGAAAGGTGAGGCCCTGGCAAAGGTTGGGAGGCTTTTCATCAGCGTGTGTTTTATCAGTGTAGCTCGAGGTCTCAGTGTAAATGAATCCTGAAGGTATTATAATATTGAGCAGTGAAGCCTGGAAGATGGAGCTAACAGAGGCCTGTGACCTCTGAGCTGCTGATTTGCACTGGATAAATCGCAGTGTTACACGCTGCTGTTATGAGGGCTCGAGTGTGAGCATTCATAGCAGAAGCCTCAACATGAATACTGAATGTTATTAACTAGCTTCAGTATGCTGTGGGGTTGATAAAGCCATGGTGTCTGGCATAAATTAAGCGTATTTGCAGAGAGGCGGCACACACAAAGTCTCATTTTATTCACATC